>CM039673.1:477677029-478043456 GCA_022496015.1 Hordeum marinum | reverse complement strand
GCAAAGCAATATGACAATGAATGCTCAAGTTATCAAAACGGAAGCGGTGGAAGTTGCATGGCAATATATCTCGGAATGGCTATGGAAGGGCCATAATAGGTAGCTATGGTGGCTGTTTTGAGGAAGATATAATAAGGCTTATGTGTGATAGAGCGTATCATATCACGGGGTTTGGATGCACCAGCGAAGTTTGCACCGACTCTCAAGGTGAGAAAGGGAAATGCACGGTACCGTAGAGGCTAGCAAATTGCGGAAAGGTAAGAGTGCATATAATCCATGGACTCACACTAGTCATAAAGAACTCATATACTTATTGCAAAAGTTTGTTAGCCCTCGAAGCAAAGTACTACTATGCATTCCCCTAGGGGAAGGGTTGGTAGGAGTTAACCATCACGCAATCCCGACCTCTATGCAAAGGAAGACAATCAATAATAAATCATGCTCCAACTTCATAGCATAACGAGAGACTATACGTGCATGCTTCGAGAATCAAAAACCTTAACACCAATATCTTTACAAACCACAACCTTTACTAGTACCTCCCACATATTCCATCTCTATATCGCAAAACTATTGCAAGGAATCAAACATATCATATTCAGTGATCCATAAGTTGTATGTAGGATTTTATGACTAACCATTCAATTGACCAATTCCTGTTGACTCTCTAAATAGATATAAGTGAAGCAAGAGAGTTTGAATTCTTTCTACAAAATACCTTTCTCTAATAAGTATAAGTGAAGCGAAAGAGCATTCTACAAATAATATTTTTCTATGTGAAGAGAAACACGCAATCCAAACTTCAAATGATATAAGTGAAGCACATGAAGCATTCTATAAAGCCATACTCAAAAGATATAAGTGAAGTGAAATTAAAATTCTATAAATCAGCCATGGACTATCTCCTACCAGCATGGTGCATAACAGAAAAGTGAAAAATAAACACAAAAGGCGGTCAAAGAATTTACGCATATCATGTGAACGAAACGAATCCGAAAACACACTGATACTTGTTGAAGAAAGATGGGATGCCTTCCGGGGCATCCGCAAGATTAGACTCTTGAGTCTCCTTGAATATTTACTTGGTGTGCCTTGGGAATCCCAGAGCTTGATCTCTTGCCTCTCCTCCTTCTCCTCACATCGAGACCTCCTCGATCTTCGAACACTTCATCCACACAAAACTTAACCGAACTTGTAGTGGCGGGGTTAGTGAATATCGCAATAAAATCCCATCATGTACTGCTGTAACATTATTTTATAATTATAAACAAACATTAACCACTGTATTCTAGCACAACTCTATGGCCCCAAGTTAAGGAGGCTTCAACAAGAATTCAAACATACGCAAATAATGAAGCTATAACAATAAACTGGGAAAACAGAACAGACTATAAAGATTTGAAAATCCATCATAATTATGTAAATCTAAAAATTCTTAAAAATTATAAAAAAATAAAAATATTGTATATAAACACATTACAAAAAGTTTCAGAACCATTTGTCGTACCAGTAAAAAATGCGAAACCGCGCACTATAGCCAAAGTTTCTGTTTTGCACTGCACAAACCAACAAGCAATCTAATCATCCTAAAGGAAAAACTTGGTACATTATTTTTATAATACAATGGAATTTTACAAGGGGATAATTATTTTTGTGAGAATATTCATGAAAAATTCTACATTGTTTCCATGAGCATGAACACAAGTGTTCAAGGTCGACCCTCACTTCCGCAATGCATCACCTTTCAATCGCTTCTCTTTTTGAAAAACTTTTAAGTTCCCCTCTATACTTTTTTGTTTTTAAAATTTATAAAATAATTCAACAGAATTAAATGAATCTCTAAAACCTCCGGGTTGTCTCCCTGGCAGCATTTTTTAAGCCATTAAGCTGGGCATAAAGTGCTCAAGTAATGGATCCACCCGGATCCCAAGGTATATAAAAGCCAATTTGAATCAACAATGATTTAGCATTTAGTAGTGATCACAAAGCAACATATATCAAGCAATGACGAAGTCTAACTCTCTTCCTATGCATTGGCATGTCAAACAAGAACAATTCATGCACATCAAGTAAAGGCCAATGCATAGTATAAGCAGTTTCTTGCAATTTTATCGTGTTGGAAACATAAAGAGGCGGAGATGTAGTTCCTCTCTCATAATAATTGCAAGTAGGAGAAACAAGGACATGCATATTATATTCATCAAAATTATCATTTGAAATAGTAAAAGGCAACCCATCAATATAATCCTTAATAAGAGAAAACTTCTCCGATATAGTGTAGTTGGGAGAATTCAAAAAGATAATAGGACTATCATGTGTGGGTGCAATAGCAACAATTTCATTCTTAACATAGGGAACTATAGAAAGTTCATCTCCATAAACATAATTCATATTGGCATCTTGTCCACAAGCATAACTAGCATCAAGTTCATCAAAAAGGGATATTTCAAATGAATCAACGAGATCATAGCAATTATCATAGCATTCGTCCTTCGGTAAGAACGAAGGGGTACTAAATAATGTATGAGTTGAAGAGTTACTCTCATTAGAATGTGGGCACGGGTAGCTAATCCGCTCTTCCTTCGTTTGTTCTTCGCTCTCCTCATCATCTTTTTCATCCAATGAGCTCGCAGTTTCATCAATTTCTTCTTCCATAGACTCCTGCAAAATATTAGTCTCTTCTTGGACAACCAAGACTTTCTCAATAAACACATCAATATCGTAATTGTATTTATAATTATCATAGCAATATTTAAGGATAGAAAGATTTTCAGGTCTATAAACTGAATCATCAAAATCTTCAAACTTTTTAAACAAAGATTCAATTTCACATGCGCCCTTAAAAGCAATAAATTCTTCTATTCGTTCCACATCATAATAATCATATATACCATTAGCATAAGAATCTAAGGTTCCATTATCATTAATTTCCATGAAAAGGGAAGATGCAAAGTATTCATCCTAGAGCAACAAGTATAATCATATCTAGAGCATAGATTCCAAGCATACCACTTCAATATATGAATTTGATCCCATAACAATTTCCCTTTATGAGTCAAGCGATAATCCCTAAATTATTCACATTGATCCAATGTTCCTCCCATTATATAGTTGAATGGGGTTTTCTCAGGATTATCAAAGTAGTGCAAAATATGTTTCACATAATGAGCATCGAGGGTTTTAGGAGGTTACGCATCTCCATGAGTAGCAAGTACAACTAATTTTTTTAGTGTTTCGTGTTCCATATCCATAACTAAAGATAGAGAACAACTTAGAATAGGAACTACTTAGTGATAAAGCAAACAAGCACACACGAGAATATTCACCCTACGCTATTGCTCCCCGGCAACGGTGCCAGAAAAAGGTCTTGATAACCCACAAGTATAGGGGATCGTTTGTAGCCTTCTTCGATAAATAAGAGTGTCAAACCCAACGAGGAGCTACAGGCAGAACAGATATTCCCTCAAGTTCTATCGACCACCGATACAACTCTATGCACACTTGACGTTTGCTTTACCTAAAACCAGTATGAAACTATTTTTTTGCAGTGATGCTAGAACTATTTTGCAAGAATAAAACTAGAAGTAATTTGCAAGATAATAAAAGTTAGGTGTTTAGTAAAAGGTTTTGTGTCAACAAGAAAGTTATTTGTCCCTAGGCAATTGATAACAAGTATCGGTAATCATTCTTGTAATTTTATATGAGGGAGAGGCATGAGCTAACATGCTTTCTCTAGTTGGATCATATGCACATATGACTGGACCCCTAGCAAGCATCCTCAACTACTAAAGATCATTAAGGTCATGAAACCCAACCATAGCATTAAGTATCAAGTCCTCTTTACTGCCATACGTCAAACCCCACTTACTCGGGTTTAAGGTTCTGTCACTCTCGCAAGCCACCATAAGCGAACCATGAACATATTGCAACACCCTACAATGGCCCCCCCTCATGTTTGCACGATACGGAGGGCACCGTAGGACAGCAACATAAATAAAATATACAATCATACGAACCAAGATCACAATTAACCCATAGGACAAAATGGATCTACTCAAACATCCTAGGGTAACCATAGATCATTGGGAAATAATATATGCAGTTGAGCACCATGTTTAAGTAGATATTATAGCAGGGAGAAGACATGTTACACCTGTGCATAGAGGGGGATAGAGTTGGTGTTGATGGTAGCAAGATTGTTGATGTAGATCGCCGTCTCGATCGTTGCCCCGACGACACTCCGGCGCCACCGGGAGCGGGGGGAAAGAGCCCCCTACTTCTTCCTTGGCCTCCCCCTAGATGTGGAGGAGAATTCCCCCTCTGGTCCATGTTCTCCTATGGCCGCGTAGGGGCGGGAGCCCCTCCGAGATTGGATCTCCCTCTCTGTTCTCTTCTGTTTCGCGTTCCCTAGATCTGGCCGAAAACCGTTTCTTATATTCCCGGAGATTCGTAACTCCGATTGCGCTGAGATTTTAACACGATTTTTTTCTGGATATAAGCTTCCTTGCGCCCTAAGTAGAGCTCCAACCGATGTACAAGGTGGGGACAACCCACCACCACATGCCTGGCTCAGGGGTCGATCCTGGTGTCTTGTGCCCCGTGTGGGCCTCCGTTTGCGGTGATTCCAACTCCCAAAAATCACAAATATTCCAAAATAATTCTCCGTAAATTTTTATTGCATTTGGACTTTGTTTGATATGGATATTCTGCGATACAAAAAAACATGCAAAAAATAGGAACTGGCACTGGGCACTGGATCAATAGGTTAGTCCAATAAATCATATAAAAAGTTGCCAAAAGTATGTAAAACTTGTATAATATTGGCATGAAACAATCAAAAATTATAGATACGATGGAGACGTATCAGCATCCCCAAGCTTAATTCATGCTCGTCCTCGAGCATGTAAATGATAAAAAAGATAATTTTTTGATGTGGAATGCTACCTAACATAAACTTGATCATATGTCTAGTCATGGCATGAATATTAAGACATAAGTGATTCAAAGCAATAGTCTATAATTTGACATAAAGACATGAATACTAAGGCATGCCAACAAACAATCATGTATTTCAAAATATCAATGCTAAAGAAAGCTATCCCTACAAAATCATATAGTCTTGTCATGTTCTGTCGTCTTAACACAAAGTATTTATCATGTACTACCTCGGTGTCAGCCAAGCAATTGGGTCATACTTTTTAACGCACTTCAACTTTTTCAACCCTCACGCAATATAGGAGCGCAAGCCATGGATATAGCACTATAGGTGGAAAAGAGTATGATGATAGGGGTAAATATAGAGAAGACAAAAAAGTAAGAAAGTCTCACATCGACACGGCTAACCAACAGGCTATGGAGATGCCCATCAATTGATATCAACATGAGGAGTAGGGATTGCCATGCAATGAATGCACTACGAGCTATAAGTGTATGAAAGCTCCATATGGAAACTAAGTGGGTGTGCATGTAATCCTATAATGGAAAATTCCCACTAGTATATGAAAGTGACAACATAGGAGACTCTCTATATGAAAAACATGGTGCTACTTTGACGCACAAGTGTGGAACTAGCATGCCCCTTCTCTCTTTTTTTTCTTTTTCTTTTTCTTTTTCTTTCTTTCTTTCTTTTTCTTTCTTTTCTTTTCTTTCTTTTATTTTTTTCTTATTCTTTTTTAGTTTATTCTCTCATTGTCCGGAGTCTCATCCCGACTTGTGGGGGAATCCTAGTCTCCATCATCCTTTCCTCACTGGGACATGCTCTAATAATGAATGATGATGATCATCACACTTCTATTTACTTATAACTCAAAAGAAATAAAAATTATAACTCGATACCAATGACAAAGTATGATTCTATATGAATGCCTCTGGCAATACCAGGATGTGCAATGATCTAGCATAACATGTATGGAAAATGATGAACGGTGGCTGAGCCACAACTACTATGTCAGCTATATGATCATGCAAAGCAATATGAAAATGAATGCTCAAGTCATCAAAATGGAAGCGGTGGAAGTTGCATGGTAATATATCTCGGAATGGCTATGGAAGGGCCATAATAGGTAGGTATGGTGGCTGTTTTGAGGAACATATAATAAGGCTTATGTGTGATAGAGCGTATCATATCACGGGGTTTGGATGCACCAGCGAAGTTTGCACTGACTCTCGAGGTGAAAAAGGGCAATGCACGGTACCATAGAGGCTAGCAAATTGCGGAAAGGTAAGAGTGCGTATAATCCATGGACTCACAGTAGTCATAAAGAACTCATATACTTATTGCAAAAGTTTATTATCCCTCGAAGCAAAGTACTACTATGCATTCCCCTAGGTAAGGGTTGGTAGGAGTTAACCATCGCGCGATCCGGACCTCTATGCAAAGGAAGACAATCAATAATAAATCATGCTCCAACTTCATAGCATAACGAGAGACTATACGTGCATGCTTCGAGAATCAAAAACCTTAACACCAATATCTTTACTAACCACAACCTTTACTAGTACCTCCCACATATTCCATCTCTATATCGCAAAACTATGGCAAGGAATCAAACATATCATATTCTGTGATCCATAAGTTGTATGTAGGATTTTATGACTAACCATTCAATTGACCAATTCCTGTTGACTCTCTAAATAGATATAAGTGAAGCAAGAGAGATTGAAATCTTTCTAAAAAATACCGTTCTCTAATAAGTATAATTGAAGCAAAAGAGCATTCTACAAATAATAGTTTTCTATGTGAAGAGAAACACGCAATCCAAACTTCAAATGATATAAGTGAAGCACATGAAGCATTCTATAAAGCCATACTCAAAAGATATAAGTAAAGTGCAATTAAAATTCTATAAATAAACCATGGACTATCTCATACCAGCATGGTGCATAAAAGTAAAGTGAAAAATAAACACAAAAGACGATCAAAGAATTTACGCATACCATGTGAACGAAACGAATCCGAAAACACACTGATACATGTTGAAGAAAGATGGGATGCCTTCCGGGGCATCCCCAAAATTAGACTCTTTATTCTCCTTGAATATTTACTTGGGGTGCCTTGGCCATCCCCAAGCTTGATCTCTTGCCTCTCCTCCTTCTCCTCACATCGAGACCTCCTCGATCTCCGAACACTTCATCCACACAAAACTTAACCGAACTTGTAGTGGCAGGGTTAGTGAATATGGCAATGAAATCCCATCATGTACTGCTGTAACATTATTTTATAATTATAACCAAACATTAACCACTGTAATCTATCACAACTCTATGTCCCCAAGTCAAGGAGGCTTCAACAAGAATTCAAACATACGCAAATAATGAAGCTATAACAACAATCTGGGAAAACAGGACAGACTATAAAGATTTGAAAATGCACCATAATTATGTAACTCTAAAAATTCTGAAAAATTATGACAAAATAAAAAAATTGTATATAAATACTTTACAAAAAATTTCAGAACCATTTGTCGTACCAGTAAAACATGCGAAATCGCGCATTATAGCCAAAGTTTCTGTTTTGCACTGCACAAACCAACAAGCAATCTAATCATCCTAAAGGAAAAACTTGGTATATTATTTTTATTATACAATGGAATTTTACAAGGGGATAATTATTTTTCTGAGAATATTCATGAAAAATTCTACATTGTTTCCATGAGCATGAACACAAGTGTTCAAGGTCGACCCTCACTTCCGCAATGCATCACCTTTCAAATCGCTTCTCTTTTTGAAAATCTTTTAAGTTCCCCTCTATATTTTTTTGTTTTTAAAATTTATAAAATAATTCAAGAGAATTAAATGAATATCTAAAACCTCCAGGTTGTCTCCCTGGCAGCGCTTTTTTTAAAGCCATTAAGCTAGGCATAAAGTGCTCAAGTAATGGATCCACCCGGATCCCAAGGTATATCAAAGCCAATTTGAATCAACAATGATTTAGAATTTAGTAGTGAGCACAAAGCAACATATATCAAGTAATGACGAAGTCTAACTCTCTTCCTATGCATTGGCATGTCATACAAGAACAATTCATGCACATCAAGTAAAGGCCAATGCATAGTATAAGCAGTTTCTTGCAATTTTATCGTGTTGGAAACATAAAGAGGCGGAGATGTAGTTCCTCTCTCATAATAATTGCAAGTAGGAGCAACAAGCACATGCATATTATATTCATCAAAATTATCATTTGAAATAGTAAAAGGCAACCCATCAATATAAACCTTAATAAGAGAAAACTTCTCTGGTATAGTGTAGTTGGGAGAATTCAAAAAGATAATAGGACTATCATGTGTGGGTGCAATAGCAACAATTTCATTCTTAACGTAAGAAATTATAGAAAGTTCATCTCCATAAACATAATTCATATTGGCATCTTGTCCACAAGCATAACTAGCATCAAGTTCATCAAAAAGGGATATTTCAAATGAATCAACGAGATCATAGCAATTATCATAGCATTCGTCCTTCGGTAAGAACGAACGGGCATTAAATAATGTATGAGTTGAAGAGTTACTATCATTAGAAGGTGGGCACGGGTAGCTAATCCGCTCTTCCTTCGCTCTCCTCATCATCTTTTTCATCTAATGAGCTCGCAGTTTCATCAATTTCTTCTTCCATAGACTCCTGCAAAATATTAGTATCTTCTTGGACAACCAAGACTTTCTCAATAAACACATCAATATCGTAATTGTATTTATAATTATCATAGCAATATTTAAGGATAGAAAGATTTTCAGGTCTATAAACTGAATCATCAAAATCTTCAAAGTTTTTAAACAAAGATTCAATTTCACATGCGCCCTTAAAAGCAACAAATTCTTCTATTCGTTCCACATCATAATAATCATATATACCATTAGCATAAGAATCTAAGGTTCCATTATCATTAATTTGCATGAAAAGGGAAGATGTAGAGTACTCATCCTAGAGCAACAAGTATAATCATATCTAGAGCATAGATTCCAAGCATACCACTTCAATATATGAATTTGATCCCATAACAATTTCCCTTTATGTGTCAAGCGATAATCCCTAAAGTATTCACGTTGATCCAATGTTCCTCCCATTATATAGTTGAATGGGGTTTTCTTAGGATTATCAAAGTAGTGCATAATATCTTTCACATAATGAGCACTGAGGGTTTTAGGAGGTTCCCCATCTCCATGGGTAGCAAGTACAACTAATTTTTTAGTGTTTCGTGTTCCATATCCATAACTAAAGAGACAGAACAACTTAGAATAAAAACTACTTAGTGATAAAGCAAACAAGCACACACGAGAATATTCACCCTATGCTATTGCTCCCCGGCAACGGTGCCAGAAAAAGGTCTTGATAACCCACAAGTACAGGGGATCGTTTGTAGCCTTGTTAGATAAATAAGAGTGTCAAACCCAACGAGGAGCTAAAGGCAGAACAGATATTCCCTCAAGTTCTATCGACCACCGATACAACTCTATGCACACTTGACGTTCGCTTTACCTAAAACAAGTATGAAACTATTTTGCTGCAGTGATGCTAGAACTATTTTGAAGAATAAAACTAGAAGTACTTTGCAAGATAATAAAATTTAGGTGTTTAGTAAAAGGTTTTGGGTCAACAAGAAAGTTATTTGTCCCTATGCAATCGATAACAAGTATCGGCAATCATGCTTGTAATTTTATATGAGGGAGAGGCATGAGCTAACATGCTTTCTCTAGTTGGATCATATGCACATATGACTAGACCCCTAGCAAGCATCCGCAACTACTAAAGATCATTAAGGTCGTGAAACCCAACCATAGAATTAAGTATCAAGTCCTCTTTACTCCCATATGTCATACCCCACTTACTCGGGTTTAAGCTTTTTCACTCTCACAACCCACCATAAGCGAACCATGAACATATTGCAACACCCTACAGCTGGGGACCCTCACGTTTGCACGAGACAGAGGGCACCGTAGGACAGCACCATAAATAAAATATACAATCATACCAACCAAGATCATGATTAACCCATAGGACAAAATGGATCTACGCAAACATCATAGGGTAACCATAGATCATTGGGAAATAATATATGGAGTTGAGCACCATGTTTAAGTAGATATTACAGCGGGGAGAAGAGGTGTTACACCTCTGCATAGAGGTGGAGAGAGTTGGTGTTGACGGTAGCAAGATTGTTGATGTAGATCGCCTTCTCGATCGTTGCCCCGGTGGCACTCCGGCGCCACTGGGAGCGAGGGGGAGAGAGCCCCCTACTTATTATTATTCCTTGGCCTCCCCCCTATATGGGGAGGAGAATTCCCCCTTTGGTCCATGGTCTCCTATGGCGGAGAAGGGGCGGGAGCCCCTTCGAGATTGGATCTCCCTCTTTGTTCTCTTCTGTTTTGCGTTCCCAGATCTGGCGGAAAACCGTTTCTTATATTCCCGGAGATCCGAAACTTCGATTGCGCTGAGATTTTAACACGGTTTTTTTCCATATATAAGCTTCCTTGTGCCCGAAGTAGAGCTCCAACCGAGGTACGAGGTGGGCATAACCCACCACCACGTGCCTGACTCAAGGTTCGGATCCTGGTGTCTTGTGCCCTATGTGGGCCTCCGTTTGCGATGATTCCATCTCCCAAAAATCACAAATATTCCTAAATAATTCTCCATAAAATTTTATTGCATTTGAACTTCGTTTGATATGGATATTCTGCGATACAAAAAACATGCAAAAAACAGGAACTGACACTGGGCACTGGATCAATAGATTAGTCCAATAAATCATATAAATAATTGCCAAAAGTATGTAAAAGTTGTATAATATTGGCATGAAACAATCAAAAATTACAGATACGATGGAGACGTATCAGCTCGCAGCCGGCTTCTTCATGGAATTGTTCTATCTGGACTGGCTTGCGCATGTGTATCAACTACACGAGCCTGAACAAGGCATGTCCCAAGGATCCGTTCGCCTTGCCACGGATCGATCAAGTCATCGACTCCACGGCCGGCTGCAACCTACTGTCCTTCCTGCACGCCTACTTAGGCTACCACTATATCAAGCTGGACCTGGCCGACCGGCTGAAGACCTCCTTCATCACCCCTTTCGGGGCCTACTTCTACATCACCATGTCCTTTGGCCTGAAGAACGCGGGCGCTACCTTTCTGCGCTGCATGCAGAAGTGCCTCCTACCTCAGATAGGAAGGAACGTCCACGTCTATGCAGACGACATCATCGTCAAGACCAAGAAGCACTTCAGCCTCCTCAACGACCTTTGGGAGACATTCGCCAACTTGCGCGAATACAAGATCAAGCTCAACCTGGAGAAGTGTGTCTTCAGCGTCCCAGCCGGTCAACTCCTGGGTTTCTTCGTGTTCGCTCGCGGCATCGAAGTTAACCCAGAGAAGATCAGGGCGATCAAGCGCATGCCCATGCCGACCCGGCTCCGCGATGTCTAGAAGTTCACCGACTGCCGCGCCTCACTCCGCCGGTTCATCAGCCGACTGTGAGAGAAGGCCCTGCCCCTCTACGGTCTCCTGCGAAAGATGGCTCTGGTCGAGCCGAGCCATGACCCCATGAAGAAGCTGGCTATGTTTGACTGGCCCGATGAGGCGGATGAGGCCTTCCGTGGCCTTAAACGGGCTCTCACCAGCGCACCCATCCTAGCCGTGCCGGCTGAGAAGGAGCCCTTGCTCGCCTACATCACGGTGACCATGCGTGTCATCTGCATCGTCCTGGTGGTGGAGCGGCCGGAGGAGGGCAAGGCGCTGCCGATCTAGCACCCCATCTACTACCTCAGCAAGGTCCTGTCCGTCTCCAAGCAGAACTACCCCCACTACCATACGATCTGCTACGGCATATACTTTGCCGCCCAAAAAATCAAGCAGTACTTCCAGGAGCATGTCATCACCTTGGTGAGCACGGCGCCATTGGGTGAAATCATGAGTGGCAGGGAAGCCACCGGCCGGCTAGCCAAGTGTGCCATCGCCCTCGCCAACTACGAGATCTGGTACGAGCCCCAGACCACCATCAAGTCACAAGCGATGGACGACTTCCTCGTTGACTGGGTCGAAACCCAGTTCGTACCGCCTCCACTCGACTCCACGCACTGGCGCATACACTTCAACGGCTCGAAGATGTGAGCCGGCCTAGGAGCCGACGTCGTCTTATCGTCTCTGAAGGGAGACCAACTCAAGTATGCGCTATAGATCCACTTCACCGCCTCCAACAACGTGGCCGAATACGAGGCCCTCGTCCATGGCCTTCGGCTCGCCAAGGAGATCGGCATCAAGCGTATCCTATGCTTCGGCGACTCCGACCTCATGGTGCAGCAGGTCTCTGGCGAATGGGACACTAGAGATGCCAACATGGCAAGCTATCGCTTCCTCGTCCAGCAGCTCACTGGGTCCTTCGAGGGCTGTGAGTTCCATCACGTCCCCCGGGCACACAACGAGGCAGCCGATACATTGGCAAAGATCGGCTCCACCCGGCAAGCCATCCCAGCTGGCGTCTCCCACGAGCGGCTGCTCAATCCATCGATCAATCCCTCCCCCGAATTAGAGTCTATCTTCGTGTCAGCTAATGTAGCCAGCCCATCATCAGATCCGGCTACCCAACGGGCACCCTCAGCACCGGCCTCTCTGCCAGCGCCATCAACTCCACCTGCCCAGCCGACACCGCCAGGACCGGCTGTCGAGCCGGCCACCTCCACGGTCACTTGCTCCGAGCTCGTGACCGTCATGATTGTAATCGACGCCCCTCCCATTGCTTAGATCCCATGGGCTAGCGAGCCGGTCCCGGGGACCGGCCAGCCGGCCTCGGGGACTGGTCAGCCGGCTGCGGGGGCCTCAGACGCCTCCAACGTCCCGCTTCAGCTCGAGCCGGATCTGGTCTCGGCACCTTAATGGGCCCAGCCCATTCTGGCGTTCCTCTTGCGCAACGAGACCCCCCCCCCCCCGACAAAGACGAGGCCCAACAAATCCAACATCGTGCCCCTTCCTACAACATCATCAACCACGAGCCGGTTCATCACAGCACAACCTTCGTGTATCAGCGATGCATTGAGCGGGAGAAGGGGCAAGAAATCCTCCTCAACATCCACCAGGGCGAGTGCAGCCACCACGCCGCCTCCAGGACACTGGTGGCCAAGGCATTCCGCCAGAGCTTCTACTGGCCGACTGCCTTGGAGGAGGCCAAGCAGCTGGTCAACAAGTGCGAAGGGTGCTAGCACTTCAGCACGAAAAGCCACCTACAGGCCACAACCCTCCAGACCATCCCCCTCTCATGTGCCTTTGCCGTCTGGGGGCTGGACATGGTGGGACCCTTCAACACCGCACGAGGCGGCATGACACATTTCCTGGTAGCCGTTGACAAATTCACCAAGTGGATCGAGGCTAGGCCAATCAAGAAGCTAGACGGCCCCACAACCGTCCGGTTCATCGAGGTCATCACAGTCCGCTACGACGCCCCCACAGCATCATCACTGACAACGACACGAAATTCGTCAAGGGCGCACTAGCGCGTTTTTGCGCCAAGCAAGGCATCCATCTTGACCCGACGTTTGTCGCCCACCCGCAGTCGAACGACCAGGTTGAGAGGGCAAATGACCTAATCCTAGCCAGCATCAAGCCCTGGATCGTCTCACCACTTGCCAAGTCAGCGGACTGCTAGATCAAGAGTTGTTGGTTGTGCTCTAGAGCCTCAGGACGATGCCCAACCGGTCGAACGGATACACCCCTTTCTTTCTCGTATATGGGTCCGAGGCAATCATCCCCACCGACATCAAATTCAGTGTGCCTTGGGTTGCCTTGTACACAGAGAAGGACGCGAAGGAGGCAAGAGAGGATGGCGTTGACCTCCTCGAGAGGAAGCCTGCGAGCTGGCCCTGAGCCGAACGGCTATTTCCCAGTAGAAGCTCCGGCACTACCACAGCAAGTGCATCCGGCCCCTCTCCTTTTGGGAGGGAGACCTGGTCCTTAGGCGAATCCAGCGCACAGCCGGCGAACACAAGCTGTCCTTCCCATGGGAGGGCCCGTTCATCATCAGCAAGGCGCTACACAACAATGCCTACTACCTAATAGATGCCTAGAAGTCATAGAAGCGCAAGAGAGATGCTTCCGGCGAGGAGATGGAGCGCCCATGGAATGCGAAGCTCCTCCGTCCGTTTAACTGCTGAGATTAGTGTATGTATGTATCCTTTCCTTTTGGGTTTATGAACGCAACGGGGGGACCAAGCCGGTACTTGGGGCACGCCCCTTTTCAATCCTTCAAAGGTTTCTCATTGTTTAAGCATGGCGCCTGGGTTTGGCTCCCTGGCCCGGGGGCTCACCGGCTCTTCTCCGAGGCGGGCAAGTAATGTGAGTGAGCAACCTTTCGCTCCCCCTTAATCAGCCATAGACCGGCTCTCGGTTGTCCGACTGACGGGATCGCGGGGTAGGAAGGGACTCCTCACACGAAGGCCATTCAAAGAGTAACAGCCGGACAGTTCCCTCTGGATCACACCGTTTCTAACAACCAGCCACTACCGACTCGACCTAGCCCTAGCAGGATGACTCTAGAAACCCGCTCGTTTTCCCAAGGATGATGCCCTGTCCCTACCCCAGACCGGCTCCCGACTGGCTGGTTGGCGGGGCGGAAGCCAGAAGGAATCCTGGCATGAAATACAAGTCAAAAAGCAAAAGACAAAGGAAGAGCCTACACGCATACATTTCACACAGCATACGAGTTAAAAGACAAAAGGCCACAGGCCCGAGGTTCATTACAATACACCCCACAGGCCACTCATGCTGCTGATGCATCGCCAGACGGCTCGGCGGTTCACCCAGGAGAGGTCGCGGCCTTCGGGTCCGCCTTCGTGGCCCTCGTAGCCTCGGTGTCGCCGCCAGTGCTGGAGGCGGTGCTCTCGTCGACGACCTCTTCATCTTCTGGACCTTGGGGGTTGCCGAAGGAATCCTCGGCACCCGGCTCGCCATCCTCGCCAAGAGACGGTAGGACCTTGTCCGGGTCAACATACGAGGCCAACTCGTTGGCCCGGCGGACAAGGGCACCCTCCCGGGCGGCCCGTTCTGCCTCCGGCATTTCACGCATCATGGCCAGCCGGTCCAGGTCAACGTCGTGATACCACAACGTAACGAACTGGAGGGCCATCTGCGCACCGGCTCGAGCCACCGCCGCCTTCCAAACCTCCAGCCGGGCCACCGCATTCTCCATTTACTATGCCACGCGGCTCTCCGGGGCCCCACGACCCGACCATAGGGCTGCGATCACCTCCTTGCCGGTTGTCTTGAGCCAATCCATTCTGCGTTGGATGTGGATCAGCCGGTTCTCCATGGCCAGCCCAAGCTCCGCCATCTCCTAGTCGGCGTTCTCCTCAACCTCTTGCCCGTGCTGCCGCAAACACTCCTGGTGATCCGCCACAGCTTGCTAGGCACGACACTGGCTTTCCGGGAACCGCTCTAGAGAAAGAAAAAGGATTGGCAAAACAAGTCAAGAGAAACAAAAACGCAGCCGGCTGGGGATGAAGCCAAAACTTATCCTAGATGGCAGGGGTGATTTTACAATAGGGGCACCCTGAACTTCAGTGAGAAGGCCAAGCCATCAAAATTGTGAAAATCTTTAAAATACGTTGGGAAATCGTGAAACATGCGTTGGAAATGAACGAAACGCTAACGTGGCTATTTTGAGCATTTCCTTGCCTTTTGGGCGTATCTGCGATAACCAGGAGGTCGTAGACCCATTCACTTGTTTCCTAAAATGGGCCATTGGCCTTGCTAGCATCGTAAACTAATTCTGAGGGATCTCCAAAAGCCACAACGATATCAAAATCAAGGAGTCTTGCGAGTCTCCAAATAGAACTGACGCTCCTACGACTCACGCGCTGCCTTAGCTACTCCGGTAGACCTCGGGACTAGCCGTCGGCCAAGTGCGGTTTACCGGAGAACGGCCTGCAGGAGATATGGCTCATGGCAAGGCCTCGATGCTAGTAGTTGACGGTTGCAATCTAAAATGCATGGTGGAGAGTCAAAGCGCGACTTGTCCCATGAAAATTCCATTCAGGCTCCAATGGTGCATGACAACTAGGTTTGTTGTCTTCTGTGATTAATCAACAAATTTTGTAATTCAGCGTTGGTTGTCCTTGTTTTTGAATATGCTTGTTTGAACTTAAGAATTGAGCATATTTTTTGTTCACAGTACCAAATGATGAACATGAACATAAACATTGGATTTGAAATTTTCTCATTAAAACTTTGGAAGGTTTGATTTTGTGGCTTGCATTTAGGAAATTATTTGATATTGTATCTTATGTTTTATTTTCTTCTATTATCTATGAACAATAGTGTGTTTTTTGGCGGGTGTGTGTACTGCACATGGTGTTTATCTAAATAAGATATTTCTAGTGCTTAGTAGATCAACTTAATGTTTAGCTTACGACGTGCCCAGGCTTTGGCAATCTTCTAGCTCCGCCATTCTGGAAGGCATCGTCTATCTCGAGGGCAAACTGCGGCAACGCATGCTTCCCCTTTCCCAGCAATGTCTCCGCCCGGGCGAGGGCGGCTCGACGTGCCTCAAGCTCGTTCTCGAGGCGTCTCACCTCGCCTTGGAGGGTAGCGGTCCGTTGGGCAGCATCGGCCGCTGGCTTGGCGGCACCCTCCTAGGACGTCACTTCCTACTTCAACTTCGTGCTCAGGCACTCCTAAGCCGCCTGCCCATCCACAAGCAGGCCGGCTAGCCGGTCTCGCTCTAGCTTGATCGACTTGACATCCCACGCTAGACGGTCCCACTCGGAGCCACCTCAGCCTTTTTCCCTCGGAGGACGTTCAACTCCCCTACGAATAAGACCGGTAGCGGTTACCAAAAATGCACAAGATCCATGCCGGCTGCCGAGCATCCGGTCCGACTCTCGGGGGCTACCCCTAGTGGGTGCGCTCGCGCGCCCCTAGTGGAACAAGCATACCTTGCGTCTTCTTCAGATCCTCTTAAAGCCGGTAACAGCCGTGCTTGCCACGGTTATGGATCACAACCGCCTCGTCAAAAAGCTCATTTCGCCTGGCGCTCCCCGCATGCCCCAAGAAACCAAAGTCAAAAGCGAGCCAAAGAAGATCCGGCTCGACTGCCATGCAGCCGGTCAGCGGGCCCGCATCTCGAGGGCTACATCCAGTGGATGCACTCACGCCCCCGCACAGAAAAATCAGCAATGTCTAAAAAGACTTACCTCCACACACTGAAGGGCGATGTCGGCCGCCTCTGCGAACCTGGCCAGTTCCTCGTGGCACCATGCCAGGATGCTGCCCACCTCCTCGACCTCCTAGACTGGGCTGCTGGCAGGCGAGGGCAGGACGTCTAGGACACGAGCCAGGACCTCCCAATCCTGGATCACATCCAGCATTGTCCTCCGGGACCAGCTCGCGCCGCTGCTCGCTCCGGCGTCCACCATGGTGTCGGCTGCCGGGGGACGGGCGCTAACCACAACAGTGTGGGAGTCAGCTCCCAGCAGCCCTACGTCCGGTGCCATCACCTCCTCGTCCATCCGGCTCAACGCAATAGTCACGGTGACAGACACATCTCCCCCCTCGACCGGCACCTCCGTTTCCGCCTCTGGCGCCACCGGGGCCTTCGGCACAACGACCACAGCGGGCTCGACGACAGGCGGCATCACCACCTGCTCCGCCTGCTGGGCCCCTTCCAGGGCTGCTCCTCCCGGCCGGGCCACCTCCACCACGGGTAGAGACACGACCACCTCTATGGCCGGCCCTCGCGGCTCGCTCGATAGAGATCTCGACATACGAGTCGATTCCGCCACCAAATCTGATGCACGCGTGGGATCCGCGGGCCGCCTCCGCCTTCTGTCGCTCGAGGCCCGCGAGCACGAGGGCCCTCCCTTCACCCCGGACTTCGAGGTTTGCAGCTTCGTGAGCCTCCACTTCTCCTCATGCAGCGTGGCTGCGTGCTCCTGAGCCTGCTAGCTGGTGGGCTCCACCAGGCCAACTGCTGACTCCACATCGTGGAGCTCGATGGGGGTTCCTGGGGCATGCAAGCCTTCAGGCGCCCCCAACACATAAACTTAAAAAGAAAAAATACCCACAAGAATCAAAATGCTCACTCGGCAACAACGGGAAGGGCCCACTTGGCCCATGCCGGCGGCTTCGCTGCGGCCGCCTTCACCCATTTACAAGCCGGCGGCTGGGCCGCCGGCTCCCCCTGAGCCGGCCTCATCTCCCTACGGGAGGTATCGTCCGCCTGGCTGCACGTCGGCCGCTCCTCGCTCTGCCCGCGTGGCCCTGATTGAGCTGTGGGGGGGAGGCGTGTCCAGGATCTGATCATCATCATCATCATAATCGTCATCAGTCCAAGCTCTGATCGAGGGTTTGGAGGGCAACTGGCCAGCAGCTCTAGATTCGCCGGCTCCCGGGTCGCCCGTCGTGCCCTCCGCCTCGACCTCCTCTAAGGAGTCGACCCCCTCCTCAGTGTCGCCTCCCTGCTCGAAGTCCTTGGAGTCGGATTTGGAGCACTCCGCTTTGAAAATCTGGGGGTATGGGTCGTCCGGCGTGTTCTGTCGAACGAAAATCTGCAGTCAGCGTGGCATTTGAGCTGCACAGCCGGCTGGAGAAGCACGAAGGGAATGAAAAGTCACCTCAACGGGACGTACCAGGGGTGCCGAATTGTGCCGGTTATACGGCTCCTTGCCGTAGGACCAAGTCTCCGGTGTTATCTTGAAGGTTGTGATGGAGTTCACCCGCATCACCACCCGAGCGGGCGTCAGCTCGAAGGTGGATAGCCGGAAGGGGTCCTGGCGGCCGGACATGTTGCAGATCCGGTGTGGCCTCAGCTGGAGAGGCAGCACCCAACGATCAATGAAGGCGGCCACCAAGTCGGATGCGACCAGCCCCTCTCTGCTTCTCATGGTCTGGAACCGGCCCAGCTCCCCAAGCATGGCTCTAGTCGGGCCCGTCCCTGACCAGTTCACTTCGGTGGACGGGGCATTGAAGAAGGCCGGCAACCGGATGTTGTCCCGCTGCAGGTCAGTGTTCTTCACGTAGAAGAATGTATGATTCTAATTCTTGACAGAGTCGATGATTTTGATGCGGGGGAACTACGGGACGCGGGAGCACACCGCCACGCCCCCGCAAGCGTATGGCTCGTTGTCGTTCTTCAAAGCCTTGACGTAGAAAACTTTCCTAAACAGCTCCACGAAGGGGTGCAGTCCAAGGTAGCCCTCGCACAAGGTCATGAAGGTCGCGAGGTACAAAATGGCATAGGGGCCGAGGTGGTGCGGATGAAGATCGAAAGTATCCATCAGGAAACGGAAGAAGAGGCTCACCGGCAGGCCGAAGCCACACGGGAAGTGCCAAGCGAACTCCATGTACTCGCCCTCCTTGGGACTGGGCACCACCTCGTTGCCCGGAGGACGAGGGATCACGCGGTCCTCCGACGGTAGCATTCGGGAGCGCCGGAGCCACGCAATGGCGTCCTCCGTGACGACGGATCCGCACCAGCAACCGGAGGGCCCGTCAGCCATCTCTACAGCGGCGATTGAACGGAGTGGCAGCGTGAACTGTGCGAGCGGGGCAGCGGCTTGGAGCGAGCAGCAAAGGCAAGAGAAAGAAGACGATGAGATGAGGGGGAGCGCAACTGCCTCCGCCCCTCACCCTTGCCTTTGAAATAAGGGGGCGACGCCCGAGGGAGGTGCGGATTAACTGCGCCCACTGCCTGATACGTCCATTTTGCATCATGCTTTTATATTGATATTTATTGCATTATGGGCTATTATTACACGTTATGGTACAATACTTATGCCTTTTATCTCTTATTTTAAAAGGTTTACATGAAGAGGGAGAATGTCGGCAGTTGGAATTCTGGACTGGACAAGGAGCAAATCTGAGATACCTATTCTGCACAACTCCAAAAGTCCTGAAAATTTATGGAGAATTATTTTGGAATATATAAAAATACGAGGGTGCCCACTAGGAGGTGACAAGCCTGCCAGGCATGGTCACCTCCCTAGCCGCGCGTAGCAGGCTTGTGACCGACCTGGCAGGCCCCCTATGCCCATCTTATGCTACATGGAGGGTTTTGACCTAGAAGAAACCAGAAGAGAGCTTTCAGGATGAAGCACCACCGTCTCGAGGGGGAACTTGGACAGAACCAATCTAGAGTTTCGACAGCGCTGTTCTGCCGGGGAAACTTCCCTCCCGGAGGGGGAAATTGAAGCCATCATCATGACCAACGATCCTATCATCGAGAGGGGGTTAATCTCCATCAACATCTTCACCAGCACCATCTCCTCTCGAAACCCTAATTCATCTCTTGTATCCGATCTTTGTCTCAAACCTCAGATTGGTACCTGTGGTTTGCTAGTAGTGTTGATTACTCCTTGTACTTGATGCTAGTTGGTTTACTTGGTGGAAATATCATAAGTTCAGATCCTTGATGATAATTAATACTCCTCTAATTATGAACACGAGCATTCTTGGTGAGTAGTTACGTTTGTTCCCGATGACATGGGATAAGTCTTGTTATAAGTAATCATGTGAATTTGGTATTCGTTTGATATTTTGATGACATGTATGTTTTCTCTCCTCTAGTGGTGTTATGTGAACGTCGACTACATAACACTTCACCATTATGAATTGGGAATTAATAAGTAGATGATGGGTTGCTAGAGTGTCAGAAGCTTAAACCCTACTTTATGTGTTGCTTCGTAAGGGGCTGATTTGGATCTATATGTTTAGTGCTATGGTTAGGTTTACCTTAATTCTTCTTTCGTAGTTGCAGATGCTTGCGAGAGGGGTTAATCATAAGTGGGAGGTTTGTCCAAGTAAGGGAAGCACCGGTCCACCCACATATCAAATTATCAAAGTAACGAACGCGAATCAAATGAGCATGATGAAAACTAGCTTGACAGAAATTCCCATGTGTCCTCGGGAGCGCTTTGCTTTATATAAGAGTTTGTCCAGGCCTGTTCTTTGCTACAAAAAGGATTGGGCTACCTTGCTGCACCTTTTGTACAATTGTTACTTGTTACTCATTACGAATTATCTTATCACAGAACTATCTGTTACCGATAATTTCAGTGATTGCAGAGAATACCTTACTGGAAACTGCTTGTCATTTCCTTCTGCTCCTCATTGGGTTCGACACTCTTACTTATCGAAAGGACTATGATAGATACCCTATACTTGTGATTCATCAACACTGTTTTCTAGCGCTGTTGCCGGGGAGTGAAGCGCCTTTGGTAAGTGGAATCTGGTAAGGAAAAATTTATATAGTGTGCTGAAATTTACTGTCACTTGTTACTATGGAAAGTAATCCTTCGAGGGGCTTGTTCGGTGTATCCTCACCTCGACCGGAAACACAAAGAGTTGTCCCTCAACCTACTAAACCTATTGAAAATATTCATTATGAAATTCCTTCGGGTATGATAGAGAAACTGCTGGCTAATCCTTATGCAGGAGATGGAATACTACATCCTGATTTGCATCTAATCTATGTGGATGAAGTTTGTGGATTATTTAAGCTTGCAGGTCTTCGCAAGGATCATGTCAAGAAGAAGGTCTTTCCTTTATCTTTGAAGGATAAGGCATTGACATGGTATAGGCTATGTGATGATATTGGATCATGGAGTTACAACCGATTGAAAATGGAATTTCATCAGAAGTTCTATCCTATGCATCTAATTCATCGTGATCGGAATTATATTTATAATTTTGGCCTCGTGAAGGAGAAAGAATCGCTCAAGCTTGGGGGAGGCTTAAGTCAATGTTATATTCATGCCCCAATCACGAGCTCTCGAGAGAAATTATTATTCCGAATTTTTATGCTCGGCTTTCTCGTAATGATCAGTGCATGCTCTATACTTCTTGTGTTGGTTCCTATATGAAGAAAGATATTGACTTCAAATGGGATTTATTGGAAAGAATTAAATGCAACTCTGAAGATTGGGAACTCACTGAAGGTAAGGAGTCAGGTATGAACCTTAAGTTTGATTGTGTTAAATCCTTCATAGACAACGATGCTTTTCTGAATTTAGCACTAAATATGGACTTGACTCGGAGATAGTAGCTTCTTTTTGTGAATCTTTTGCTTCTCATGTTGATCTCCCTAAGGAGAAGTGGTTTAAATATCATCCTCCCATTGAAGTGAAAGTAGTTGAACCTATTATAGTTGAAGAGAAAACTATTACTTATAATGTTGATCCTGTTATTCCCGCTGCTTACATTGAAAGACCACCTTTCCCTGTTAGAATAAAGGAACATGCTAAGGCTCCAACTGTGGTTCGTAAGAGCTGTGCTAGAACAACTACACCCCCTGAGAAAATTAAAGTTGAACCTAGTATTGCTATGGTTAAGGATCTCTTGGCTGATAATATTGATGGGCATGTTATTAAATTTTGTGATGAAGACACTAGAATTGCTAAACCTCATGCTAAACATAAACATAGACCCATTGTTGGCACGCCTATTGTTTTTGTTAAAATAGAAGATCATTGTTATCATGGCTTATGTGATATGGGTGCTAGTTTGAGTGCAATTCCCTTTTCCTTATATAAAGATTATGAATGATATTGCACCAGCTGAGTTTGAGGAAATCGATGTTACAATTAAGCTTGCTAATAGAGACACTATATCACCAGTTGGGATTATTAGAGATGTTGAAGTCTTGTGTGGGAAAATAAAATTTCCTGCTGATTTTCTTGTTCTTGGCTCCCTACAAGATGATTTTTGTCCCATTATATTTGGTAGACCTTCTTGAATACCGTTAATGCCATGATAGATTGTGAGAAGGAAACGATTACCGTAAGTTTTGGGGATACGTCTCATGATTTTAATTTATCTAAATTTAGTAGACAACCCCATGATAAAGAATTTCCTAGTAAGGATGAAATTATTGGTCTTGCTTCTATTGTTGTGCCTCCTGCTGATCCTTTAGAGCAATATTTGCTAGACCATGAAAATGACATGCATATGAATGAAAGGAATGAAATAGATAAGATTTTCTTTGATCAAAATCCTATTCCGAAACACAACTTGCCTATTGAAATACTTGGGGATCCTCCTCCACCCAAGGGTGATCCTGTGTTTGAGCTTAAACAATTACCAGATACTCCAAAATATGCTTATCTTGATGAAAAGAAGATATATCCTGTTATTATTAGTGCTAACCTTTCAGAGCATGAAGAATAGAGATTATTTAAAACTCCGAGGAAGCACCGTGTTGCTATTGGGTATACTCTTGATGATCTTAAGGGCATTAGTCCCACTCTATGTCAGCACAAAATTAAAATGGAGCCTGATGCTAAACCAGTTGTTGATCACCAACGACGGTTAAATCCTAAAATGAAGGAAGTAGTAAGAAATGAAATATTAAAGCTTTTGGAGGATGGTATCAGTTACCGTATTGCTGATAGTAGATGGGTTAGTCTCGTTCATTGTGTCCCTAAGAAAGGAGGTATTATCGTAGTTCCTAATGATAAAAATGAATTGATCCCGCAAAGAATTGTTATAGGATATAGAATGGTAATTGATTTTAGGAAATTGAATAAAGATACTATAAAAGATCATTACCCTCTACCTTTTATTGATCAAATGCTACAAAGATTATCCAAACACGCACATTTCTGCTTTATAGATGGTTATTTTGGTTTCTCTCAAATACCTGTGTCAAAAGAGGACTAAGAGAAGACCACCTTTACCTGCCCTTTTGGTACCTTTGCTTATAGACGTATGCCTTTTGGTTTATGCAATGCATCTGCTACCTTTCAAAGATGCATGACCGCTATATTCTCTGATTTTTGTGAAAGGATTGTTGAGGTTTTCATGGATGATTTTTCCGTCTACGGAACTTCTTTTGATGATTGTTTGAGCAACCTTGATCGAGTTTTGCAGAGATGTGAAGAAACTAATCTTGTCTTGAATTGGGAGAAGTTCCACTTTATGGTGAATGAAGGCATTATCCTGGGACATAAAATTTCCGAAAGAGGTATTGAAGTTGACAAGGCTAAAGTTGATGCTATTGAAAAAATGCCATGTCCTACGGATATTAAAGGTATAAGATGTTTCCTTGGTCATGCTGGTTTCTATAGGAAATTTATTAAAGACTTCTCTAAGATTTCTAGGCTACTCACTAATATCTTGCAAAAATATGTTCCATTCGTTTTTTATGATGATTGTGTAGAAGCTTTTGAAATTCTTAAGAATGCCTTAATTTCTCCACCTGTTGTTCAACCACCTGATTGGAACCTACCTTTTGAAATTATGTGTGATGCTAGTGATTATGCCGTTGGTGTTGTCCTAGGACAAAGAGTTGATAAGAAATTAAATGTTATTCATTATGCTTGCAAAACTCTAGATAGTGCTCAAAGAAAGTATGCTACCACTGAAAAGGAAGTTTTAGCAGTTGTGTTCGCTTGTGATAAGTTTAGACCCTATATTGTTGATTCTAAAGTAACTATTCACATTGATCATGATGCTATTAAATATCTTATGGAAAAGAAATATCCTAAACCTAGACTTATCAGGCGGGTTCTTTTGCTACAATAATTTTATTTGCATATTTTTGATAGAAAGGGTGCTGATAACCCTATAGCAGATAACTTGTCTAGGTTAGAGAATGTTCTTGATGATCCACTACCTATTGATGATAGCTTTCCTGATGAACAATTGGTTGTCATAGATGCTTCTCGTAATGCTCCTTGGTATGCTGATTATGCTAATTACATTGTCGCTAAATTTATACCGCCTAGTTTCACATACCAACAAAATAAAAAGTTTTTCGATGATTTAAGACATCACTTCTAAGATGACCCACACCTTTATAAAGAAGGAGTAGATGGTGTTATTAGTCATTGTGTACCTGAGCATGAATAGGAACAGATCCTACAGGACTGTCTTTCCGAGGCCTACGGAGGACACCACGCTGGAGATAGAACTGCACATAAGGTATTACAATCTAGTTTTTATTGGCCTACTCTCTTCAAGGATGCTCGTAAGTTTGTCTTTGTCATGTGATGAATGTCAAAGAATTGGAAATGTTAGTAGACGTCAGGAAATGCCTATGAATTACTCTCTTGTTATTGACCATTTGATGTTTGGGGTTTTGATTATATGGGACCTTTTTCCAACGTCCAATGGGTATACTCATATTTTAGTAGTTGTTGATTATGTTACTAAGTGGGTACAAGCTATTCCAACTAGTAGTGTTGATCATAACACCTCTATTAAGATGCTTAAAGAAGTTATTTTCCCTAGATTTGGAGTCCCGAGATAATTAATGACTGATGGTGGTTCACATTTTATTCATGGTGATTTCCGTAAATTGCTTGCTAAGTATATATGATGTTAACCATAGAATTGCATCTCCTTATCATCCTCGATCTAGTGGTCAAGTAGAATTAAGCAATAGAGAAATCAAATTGATCTTGCAAAAGACGGTTAATAGATCTAGGAAGAATTGGTCTAAGAAACTTGATGATGCATTATGGGCTTATAGAACTTCTTACAAGAATCATATGGGTATGTCTCCGTATAAAATGGTTTATGGTAAAGCATGTCACTTATCTCTAGAGCTAGAGCACAAAGCTTATTGGACAATCAAAGAGAACAACTATGATTTCAATCTTGCTGGTGAGAAGAGATTATTTGATATTAGCTCACCTGATGAATGGAGAACCCAGGCCTATGAGAATGCCAAGTTATTTAAAGAAAAAGTTAAGAGATGGCATGATAAAAGGATACAAAAGAGTGAATTCAATGTAGGTGATCATGTCTTGCTATACAATTCTCAGTTAAGATTTTTTGCAGGAATACTTCCCTCTAAATGGGAAGGGCCTTACATTGTTGAGGAAGTATATCGTTCTGGTGCCATAAGGATCAACAACACCAAAGGCACAAATCCGAAGGTGGTAAACAGGCAAAGAATCAAACATTATATCTCAGGTACTCCCATTAATGTTGAAGAATGTTATCAATACCATAACTCTAGAAGAGCATATTAGGGAGACCTACTGGAACGTTTCAGACTCCAAAAGGGAATAGGTATGTGGTACGGTAAGTAAACCGACTCCAAAAATTTCCCAATAGCAATTTTACTCAGTTTTGGAATATTTAAAAAATTAGGAAAATGAAAAGTAGTCCGAAGGATGCACAGGGAGGTGACAAGCCTTCTAGGTGCTGCCACCCCCTGGCCACGCCTAGGGGGCTTGTCACCACCCCGTGCACCCTCCGGACTCCTTTTTCTTGCGGTACACCCCTTCGGGTTGGCAGAAATTCATTATATAACCTCCCAAAGGTTTGCACTTTCGTATCACGAAAATACCTCCTGTTTTCGTTTTGAGTTGTTTTTGCAAGCAGATTTAGAGCAAGATGTCTTTGCGAGACTCGACCGGGGAGAGTGTTGTTTCTCACCCAACACAGGAACTTGGAGCAGACATTCAAGCTAATCACTTTGGGCGAACCACAGAGGAGGATATGGACGTTGACTTGAAAAGGGTGAATGCCATGGAGGAAGACCAAGAACTCAACTCTCATCCACAACCCGGAGTCAAGTTCGAGGAACTTCAAAGCACGGCAATCCTGAATTTAGTTATTCCTCCCGACGCTAAATTTCTTCCTTATGAAAACGTAAAAAGGAGAGTTGTCTTTTCACTCGCATCAATGAAGAATCCATGGGTGAAGGGATCTCTAACCGTCACCGAAAAAATTCACAAGGAAATAATGGATCTCAGGCGGGAAAATAACAAGCTTGAGGAGGAGAATCGCATTCTAAGGGGTATCATCACCAAGAATATTTCACCATCACCTCCGAAGAAGGACACTTGAGCACATGGGTATGGGCACTCACCTTGGCCTATGCTAAGCTTTGGAGAGGCGCCTCGGTATCGTATCACCACCACACCTTTTCCTTTTTGTTTTTCTTGTTTTTCTTAGTTCGATATTTTTTGATTTTGTTTTGATCTAGTAGAATAAAGTGTTAGTATGGTCTACCTTTTAATTTTCACTTTTGCTCCCCTTATGTAAGCATGTCCAAGAGTTATATAATAAAAAGTAGTTTTGATGAGAGGGCTTTGCTAGATTACGGTGCTCTTGAGAGTAATGAATAAATAATAATAGAATAAAAGCAAAAAAGTTACATAATGATCTCATGGGGAGTGATGACTTCACATATAATAAGTATGTCGATTGCAATTTGTTAGGAGTTAACAAACATATTAATTGGTCATTGGTGCAATTGAAAAGGAAGTGATAAAGAAAGAGAGATTCACTTATAAATATATTATCTTGGACATCATTTATGATTGTGACCACTCATTAAAATATTACATGCCAAGAAGTTGATGTTGGACAAGGAAGACAGCATGATGGGTTATGTTTGATTGCCTCCGGATAGAAGTTATATGGTTTTAGATCCTGCAACATGTAGATGCTTCCACCTCATATTAGGCAAAACTTCCACACCAAGTAGACATACTACTTGTGCATCCAAACACCTCAACCCAGTTTTTCCATGAGAGTCCACCATACCTACCTATGGATTGAGTAAGATCCTTCAAGTAAGTTGTCATCGATGCAAAAAAGCAATAAAAATTTCTCCTAAATATGTGTGATCTTTTATTGTAAGGTAAATAAGCATTGTACAAACGTGTTACAGTAACGAAATAAAAGCGATAGTCTGCATAATAAAGGTTGCTATCACAAAGGGCAATACAACACGGCGTTGCTCTGCACTAAGGGTTTGTGCATCCCAAAACAAAAAGTGCATGACAACCTCTGCTTCCCTCTGCTAAGGGCCTACCTATTATTTCTAATTTTTAAGTACTTACCTGCACACAAGAGTCATGGTGATCCTCACCACTTCCTATATTTTGCCTCTCTCTTCGCAAGCATTATGTGTTGGGGAATGATCTAGACGCATATATCCACTTGGATGTGGGTTATCATGAGTTATTATTGTTGACATCACCCTAGAGGTGAATAGTTGGGAGGCAAAACTATAAGCCCCTATCTTTCTCTGTGTCCGAGTGAAGCTTTGATCTCATGGGTACCGCGTGAGTCTTAGCAATTGTGAAAGACTAAAAGATGATTGAGTATGTGGGTTTGCTTTACAACCTCTTATATTGATTCTTTCCGATGTTATGATAAATTGCCAATTTCTTCAATGACTAAGATCATAGTTTGTTGGTTGTCAATAGAGTTCTTGGTTCATACTTTATCTTTTGAATGAATTGTTACTCTAGCATAAGAGATCTTATACAATAAGTATTGTTATTATAAAGATGTTCATGATGCCCTCATGTCTGTATTGTATTTTATCGACACCTCTATCTCTAACCTTGTGGACATATTTATCGATCTCGGCTTTCGCTTGAGGGCAAGAGAGGTCTAAGCATGGGGGATTTGAAAAGTCCATTCTGCATCATGCTTTTATATTGATATTTATTGCATTATGGGATATTATTACACATTATGGTACAATTCTTATGCCATTTCTCTCTTATTTTACAAGGTTTACATGAAGAGGGAGAATGCTGACAGCTAGAATTTTGGACTGGATAAGGAGCAAATCTGAGATACCTATTCTGTACAACTCCAAAATTTCTGAAAAATTACGGAGAATTATTTTGGAATATATAAAAATATTGGACAAAACAGATACCTGAGGGGGCCCACAAGGAGGTGACAAGACTGCCAGGCGCGGTCACCCCCTGGTCGTGCCTAGCAGGCTTGTGACCCACCTGGCAGTCCCCCGATGCCCATCTTCTGCTATATGGAGGGTTTTGACCTAGAAAAAATCAAAAGAGAGCTTTCGGGATGAAGCGCCACCGTCTCCAGGCGGAACTTGGACATAATCAATCTAGAGCTCCGACAGGGCTATTCTGTCGGCGAAACTTCCCTCCCCAACGGGGAAATCGAAGCCATTGTCATCACCAATGATCCTCTCATCGAGAGTGGGTCAATCTCCATCAACATCTTCACTATCACCATCTCCTCTCCAAACCCTAGTTCATCTCTTGTATCCGATCTTTGTCTCAAACCTCAGTTTGGTACCTATGGGTTGCTAGTAGTGTTGATTACTCCTTGTACTTGATGCTAGTTGGTTTACTTGGTGGAAGATCATATCTTCAGATCCTTTATGATAATTAATACTCCTCTAATTATGAACACGAGCATGCTTTGTGAGTAGTTACGTTTGTTCCTGAGGAGATGGGATAAGTCTTGTTATAAGTAATCATGTGAATTTGGTATTCGTTTGATATTTTCATGAGATGCATGTTGTCTCTCCTCTAGTGGTGTTATGTGAACGTCGACTACATAACATTTCACCATTATTTGGGCCTAGGGGAAGGCATTGGGAAGTAATAAGTAGATGATGGGTTGCTAGAGTGACAGAAGCTTAAACCCTAGTTTATGCGTTGCTTCGTAAGGGGCTGATTTGGATCCATATGTTTCATGCTATGGTTAGGTTTACCTTAATTTTTCTTCCGTAGTTGCGGATGCTTGCAAGAGGGGTTAATCATAAGTGGGAGGTTTGTCCAAGTAATGGCAGCACCCAAGCACCGGTCCACCCACGGTCACACCATGTGTTTTGTATCACTTGTTATGTTTGGATTTATAAAACTTGAAGCCAATTAAAACTTTTTCAGTGCTTGTGCTTGTTTGAATTGTTGCTTGCTTGCTTGTTGATTGTTGTGTATGGCAGTCTTGGATTCTATCCCTCTTCATATTCATCTTCCTTGACCCAAACCTCTTGCCCAATGATCATGACATGCGAATAGTGCCCAAAACTATTTTTATCAAATTTTATCTGGACCGAAAAGGATTTATCCAAATGAAGTTTTCAAAAACCCCTGAAATGAGGCTTGCACTGCAAGTCCTCAAATTGGTGGGTCCTTCTTTCCCAAAGGCTTTACTTCAAACCTACTATATATAAGACTTTTCGAAACCACCAAATATTAATTTTAAAGACTATTCTTATATTTTATTTAAAGGCTTTTTATTAAGACCGGAAATGGTTTTTCATAGGGAAAAATTATTTAAATGCTTTCAAAATAATTGAGAAAATTTGGGGAGACTCAATGGGAATATATTTTCCATATATATGAGTTTCAACACATGGGCATGTTCAAATCATGGGCAAAACCCCTCTAAACCCTTTCTGTCCAAATCAAGCTTTTGGAATATTTATATAGGAAATATTATCAATAAATTCCAGGAAAATTCCAGCAAGTCAACACTACCATAGGTGATGATCTTGCAAAGTTTCATCTCAATCCAAGTTGATTTGGTTCATCAAACCATCCCAAAACCCTCCCTATCCAGAGTCAAATTGGAACAACTTTACATAGTGAAGTTTCTTCTCTTGACCTTAAACTTTCTGGATATGCTCTATTCACCAATTAATGATGCTACACTAAGTGGTGCATCAAGGGTAATAGATTAGCATAACTAGATCTACAGAAACCCGATTTTGTTAGTTTCTAGGGTTCACAAAGTTTCCATTGACAACTTTGCTCATTTGAGCTCAAATTTGGTGATCCATCTCCTTTTTGCCTAAAATTTGACCCTGTTGAATATCTCAGTAAGTTAGTAAACTTATCTTGCCCAAACACCCATCAAACACCTTCTGGTGAAATGGTAAAGTACTGGTTTTAACCACTTTCGCTCTCCCCCCCTTTCCTCCAAACTTTTACCACACCCTCTTGTAGTGCCCAAGCACCCCCAGTACAAACCTCAGGTCCATAAGCCATTGGAAGATGGGGTAAAACGCCCATTTTCACCTCTGGACAGCCCTGGCAGGAACATTTTACCCTCTCCTCTTATTCTATCTCTCTCCCAGGGCATCCAATGCATTTTTCCCTAGCCTAGGCAGCCCTAGATCCCCCTAGACACCCTTGGCCACGCACAAGACACCGTTGGCATGCCAAACGCGCGGTTTGGAGCATGCTACAGTGCCGACAGGCGCTGTAGTCGTTGCCCACTGCATGGCCCCGACCACCTCGAGCGCCCCCCTCTGCCAGATGGTCGGCCTCGGCGTCCGCAACACGCCGTCCCTTGTCCCCCTCCTCTCTCTCTCCCTTCTCTGCCCCCCCTCGCATGCGCCGAGGCCACCCAAGCCGGCCAACCGTGCAGGTCACACATGCACGCTCCCCCGGACTAGACCAACTCCACATGCACCCCAGACTCATTTCCTCCCTCTCCCGTGGCCTCTGGCCTCGGCCACGAGCTCGCGGGCGCACCCGAGCTCGATGGACCGAGGGTCACCTACTTAAGTCCCTCCCCGAGCCTCCTCTCCCCTCTGGCCTGTCTCTCCACTCTGAGTAGACCCCATGTGCGCCTCGGAGAACTCTCGAAGCCTTTGCACTCGGGATCGAGCCGAGGACCGCCGCGGCGACCTCGTCGGCGATCTCCTGGTAGCGACCCCCTCCGGTCCCCATTTTCCTTCCGCTGGTCTCCCCTTGCTCTCCTGACCTGTTTCCCCCTCGACCCCGTCCTGTTTGCAGCTCAGAGAGGCCCCAGCGATCTCCCCCGAAGCTTCCTCCGCTGTGGATGCTCGCCGCCAGTGACTCCGACCGCCTCCAGTGCCCCTTCGACCTCCCCTGGAATGGCGACTCAGACCCGAGGACGTTCCCGCCTCCAACTAGCCTCGCCGTGCCCTGCATCGTCGCTGGTGAGCTCGCCGGTCTCCCTGCCTCGAGGTTGGAGATGACAGGCGGGGCCCGCCTGTCATCCTCACCTTCCTTCTCATCCTCTCTGTGTCGCTAGCCTTTGGGACCCACCCGTCAGGTTTGAACACAGGCACGCCCGCGCGTCGGTTCGCCTGGGCTGGTTGGCCTCTGGGCCGACCCAGTAGCAGGCTGGCTCTCGCCCAGGGTCCCGTGCCCTTTTTCCTTTTTCTTTTCTGTGGGGTTTTGCAAAAATCCCACAGATCTCAATGTTTCTTCCATAACCATAATTTTTCCACCTAAATCCTCGAAATATTCCATAGAATTTAATAGTGCCTTTTGTATAAAATTTTGAAATTTTTTCATGCACTATTTTATTTTGAAACCTATATTTAGGCATATTTCGCCACTGTTAAATATTTTTCAAAAATGTTTTTCATTGCAAAATATTAAACAAATATTTTTAATATAGCTTTTAGTATTTATCAGAGTAGAGTACCATTTTTAATAATAGCTTGTGTGCTCTGTTTTTGTGTGATGCTTATTTTTATCGCTTTTATTCGCGACGATAGATTGCGCTATTGACGAGGGCGTTGGACCCAAAGACTTTGATGAGCCAGGCAAGCAGCCATTTGACCATGTTAAGAAACTTTTCCATGCATGACATATAGCACTTGTTGTTTCGATGATTGATCATGATGTGGTGCCCTCCCCTTCGGTGGGGTGCCTCTGATACTTTTACCATTGACACTTGCATCGTGCATGACCCTACCATCTTATGAGGGTTATGCGGGTGGGTGTAGATAGGATGCTAATAGATGCTACACATGTGGGTTGGGATATATGCATGGTGATTGCAAGGGAGAAATTATTTCAAAGACTTTTCGAAAACCCCGTCGGGTGCCACTAATGCCCGAGGGAGATGATGATGAGTTGGGTGACCACTTGAGAAAGAAGTGGTGTACCGGGGCAAGTGAGTGTGTGGTTTTGAAAACGGATTAGATTTAAGGTATGCTGACTGTCCCAACCTTTCATGCGCAACCACGATACCCCTTATGGGATGGGGCTCTGTTGTTTACCTTGGTGGGTACTCGCAAGGATCCCACATTACTAGCGATGGCAGTGGCGTGGTCACTCTCGATACGGGGCCGTGTCAGTATGGAGGATCATGCGTTGTTTTCATAGGCACCGGGCACACCGTTGGTCCCCACATGGATGCTACAAGTGATGTACATCATGTGGGTTGGGTACCAGTCGAGTGGACTCTTTGTTTAGTATCGCCAGGGAAAAGGCATTGTTTGGGTGCTTACCTCGGGTATGTTGTATACAGCGAGTCATGGATGACATGGAAGTTCCCCGAGTCTTGTGGGTAAAGTGTGCAACCTCTGCAGAGTGTAAAACTATTCGAATAGCCGTGTCCGCGGTCATGGACAGTTGAAGGTCCTTCTCAAATTACGTCCGGATGTTTTCACAAACTTGCTGTGAGTGTATGTGTTGGTGACAAAGAGGTTACTTGAGCTAAGTCCGGTGACTTAGCTTGACGATTGACTAAGTCTGATGACTTAGCATAATTAATAAACATGAGATGTTCAACCCCTTCTTATGATGATATCTGTAACTTTTTCATACGGATATCTATCAACTAATGATGCATGCTTACCTAGTTACTTGATCATGTTATTGCATTCAAAATTGGCTTTCCGCAAATTACCTACTTAGTACTATATCATGCATCACTATTATCTTGTTCCACAACTTGGGTTGCTTGCGAGTACATTCAAAGTACTCATTGGCTTGCCACTGGATATTTAATTGGCCAGGCATGGAAGAACAGGAGTATGTTGAAGAGTTTGTTGGTGACGAACATGCGAACTAGGACGCTTCCCAGTCAGAATGCCTATAGGTTAAGGCTGATGGCATGGGTTCACGCTTTCGATCAAGATTTCCGCTACTTGTTCTGTTTAAGTGTTTGTCCCTTGTTCCCCTATCTATAAGACTAGACCTTCATGGTCTTTATTTGTGTAAGACGCTAAATGTGGATGTAAGACTCTTGTTATTCAGCTTCTGTGTGTTCAGTGAGCATTGATCTCTGGGATCACTATACACGTGCATTCGGTGATCATGACTTATGAGTCGGGGTTCCGACAGAGCTAGTATCAGAGCCATCCTGACTGTAGGAAGCCCTTAGTTAGCGTGGACATTAGTTAGAATAAAACCATTTTTAAAAAACTACACCTAGCATCTATACTTAGGAATTCTGAACTATTTAGCTCTTCTATTCTTCACACAACACTTTGCTGACTCTCCTCCCTTCAAACCCTTGTAGATGGCCGTCGTACCCGAATCCTTCCTGACATCCGGCTTTCCCTTACTCCTTGGAGATAGCCTAGAGAAGTGCCAGTGCTGCCAACCACCTATTTTCCTCTACCACGAGCACTGGGTCGATGCCGTCACGAAGGAGTACCACGTGGATGTGGTCGTGAAGGCAAACGACTCCCCGACCAGTTGGTTCTTTGAAGGACCACGGATGGAGACCATGATACTCGCACTCGAGCCAGCTGGATGCAAGGAACTCCTACACCTTTGAGACATCATTCCAGAGATGGATGATGAGCCGTCCACTCGCTACCTTCCCTTCATGAAGTATGATCTTGTCAAGAGTTGGACACTGGTTCCGACCTAGGAGGATGGCACACCACTCAGGTTCCATACCTACTTCAGCCTCTCCTCCAATAGTCTGGTTCACCACTTTGTTAAGGAGTCCGTGAAGCTCCGCGGGGAACTTCACCACACCCGAGAGATACTTCAGCAAGCCAAGATGAAGCGAGACAAGATAAAGAAGGATGGAGCCCCCGAGGAATGACCAGGTGTCGCTTACAGAGGAGGAGTACCCCCTAGCTAGAGATGCACCCACACGTCATCATCGCATGAGTGCAAAGGAGTATCATGAGATCTTCACCGACCTGCCAGCAAAGCATCATCGGGATGGACCTCCTTGTTCCCCGACCCCTTCGACCGGGAATGATGTCGTTCGGATGATGAACAGGAAGAATACCTAGAGGAGCGTGACTATGGGATCGAGCACTCCACCACCTGAGTCCGACAACCCCTAGGGTAGGATCAGTCATGTATCCCTCATGCGAACTTGAGTCTGTGTAAGGGTTCATATGAAACCATATGTGCTTGTTGTTTGTTTTGTTGTTTGTGTTCCGATGCAAGTCGCGCTTTTGCCTTAGGCAACATGTAAGTGACTTCATCATCTATCTTAATATATGTTGGTCTTTCGACCTTTGTTTTACCACACTTGCACTCGACCAACCCCCTTAGGCGCGCTCTTCCCTTGTTGCTTTTCCTCTCATCTATCCATGTTGTTTGACTTGGCTGCTCCAAACAAGATGGTGACTGCTACCTGCAACAACTCTTTCGCCAACCCTGAAGCCGGCAACTCAAGCTAGCAACAGGGGGCCGGTGGGGCTGCTCACGCTGGAGGATACCAGGAGCAGCCACAAGGCGACATTCCCCTGCCACCACCTCCACTAGAGAACATGACCATACCTCAGTTTCTTCAAGTTCTCTAGGAGGAACGCCAAGCCAACAATGTTGCTATCCAGTAGATGGCTCATGCCCTTGTGAACAACCAGCAGCAAGGCAGGAACGGCAATGGCCGCCCCACTTTGTCTGAGTTCATGAGGAATTCGCCCCCAACCTTCACCGAGACTGGTGAACCATTGGATGCTGATGACTGGATCCGCACCATCGAGGACCTCCTTGCACTGGTCAATTGCAATGAGGACTGTGAGAAGCTGCTTTATGCCTCTCACTGCCTTGGAGGTACCGCCCGAGCTTGGTGGGATGGATTCAAGGTCATGCAAGGTGAGCGTGCGATCACCTGGAATGACTTCAAGGAAGGATTCTGCACCGCCCACATTCCTTCTGGGATCATGGCTATCAAGAAGAGAGAGTTCCGAGCGCTGAAGCAAGGAAGTGGCTCTGTCAAGGAGTACCTGCAGAAGTTTAACCTGCTTTCCAGGTATGCACCTAAAGATGTCAACATGGAAGCTGCCAAGAAGGAACGCTTCATGGAAGGACTTCAACAGACCCTGCAGTATCAGCTCATCGTTTGCGACTGTCATACCTTCTTCGACCTGGTGAACAAGGCCCTCATGCTGGAAGACAAGCGTCGTGCCATAGACGACACTCGCAAGTGCAAGATGATCAGCAAGGGTAGCTCCAGTAACCAGAAGCCTCGCCCATGGCAGCCAGCCCCAACTAAGCCAACCTATCAGCCACAACAGGCTAGACCTCCTGCCCCTCGTCCGAGCTACCAGCCTCAGCAGTATGCCAATCCCAGGCCATCTTACAACAACCCCAATAACAACAACGGTGGCAGAAACTACAACAACAATCCTGGGCAAGTCGCTTGTTTTGGATGTGGTCAGCCAGGAGACATCTCTAGGCTATGTCCCAACAAGAATCCATATGCACTGCACCCCAATGCGCCAATCCAAGGTCAAGGCCGTGGAGTACCCCCAAGGAACCCCACTCCCCGCAACCAGCCCAACAATGGCAAGGGTCATGTGAATCACATCACCGTAGAGGAAGCCCAGGAAGACCCAGACGTCATACTGGGTACATTCCTCATCAACTCAACCCCAGCAACGGTATTGTTTGATTGTGGAGCCTCGCATTCTTCTGTCACCCAAAAGTTTGCACTAGAGAGTGGCATGAAGCCTACGCCCCTGGGTAGCCGTATGTTGATACAAACCCTGGGATCAGTTATGAAGTCTGGGATAGGTTGTAAGGGAGTTGAGATTAACATCAATGGGGTAGATTTCCTAGTAGACCTTATCATCCTGAAGTCAGAAGGCTTGGATGTGATCCTAGGCATGGATTGGTTGAGCAAGCACCAAGGCTTGTTAGACTGTGCCAAGAGGATTGTCACCATGACCAATAGCCAAGGAGTGGAAGTCAAGTATGTTCCCAACCCTACCTCCACTCAAGCCCCTCAGGCTAACTGCCTATCGGAAGTTGAGTTGGATCAAGTGCTAGTGGTATGTGAATACCCGGATGTGTTTCCAGATGAGCTGCCCGGAATGCCTCCTGACCGCGACATTGAGTTCATCATTGAGCTTATGCCCGGATCAAGGCCCATCTATAAGAAGGATGACAGGATGGTGTCCGAAGAGTTGGCTGAATTGAAGAAGCAACTGGCAGAGCAGCTCAGAAAAGGATTCATTCGCCCAAGTGCCTCTCCTTGGGGATCACCTGTTCTATTTGTGTCAAAGAGGGACAAAATTATCAGACTCTGTGTCGATTACCATTGTCTCAATGAAGTCATAATAAAGAACAAGTACCCACTCCCCAAGATTGAAGACTTGTTTGATCAGTTGAATGGAGCCAAGGTGTTCTCCAAGATCGACCTCAGGTCTAGGTACTATCAGCTAAAGATCAGACCCCAAGACATTCCGAAGACAACATTTGTAACCCGGTATGGCCTATATGAGTACACGGTCATGTCATTTGGGTTAACCAATGCCCCTGCCTATTTCATGTATGTAACATCCCAAACTTTGGAATGTTATAATAATTATTAGAATGATTGTTTGTTTGCTTGAGTGATTGAAAGTGAGTGAAATTTGAAACTTTTTGAAAGTTTGATGAGAGGGAATGAAATGACCTTCCCAAAACTTTCAATCTGCATTTTGATCACCAGGAATTCAAATTCATTTTATCACAAAACCCTAGAGTGAAGATGACATGACTTCTTCCATTTAAAGAAATGAAAAGGGATTTGAAAATGATTTGAATTTCCATTTTGAAAATATTTCAAATTCAGAAAACTTTAAGCAACTCAATGATTTTCATGAGAGAAGATAAAATGAATTCTTCAAATTATATGAAATATGAGTTGGAAGTTTAAAATAAATCTTTGAATAGTGAATGTGAAAATCTTTGGATTTTCTTTTGGAATCATTTCATATTTGGTTCCTATTCCAATGTTCAAAGTATTCAAACCCCTGACAAAAATTTGAGAGGAGTAACATGACACTCCACACCAGGGACTTCTTGGTGATTTATTTGAATAATAAAAACCAGGGGTTATTCTGAAAAATATTTGCAAAGGGATTTAAAGGCAAAAGGGCAATTTCTGAAAATAATATTTTTTCCAAAGTATTCAAATGCCAGAGTAAAAATGTCCATGAAATGGCATTTATTATTCTGTTAATTACGATATACAATTTGACTATATTTGGAATTTATTCGAATGCATTGAACAAGTTTTATGGCTCTGGTAAAATCATAAATAGAAAACGGTAACGGTTTATAATTAAACCGGCCGGCCCAACGACATTAAATGCCGAGACCGTTACCGGTCGGTCGCCCGCTGACTATGCTCGCCCTCTCTCTCTCGCTGACACCCTGGCCTCACGCGCCCGACCGAAACCGTCGCCGGTCATCACCCTCCTCCCATGCGCCCGACGCCGTCGCCGGATCCCCTCGCCGTGGATCTCGCCTCCTTCCATTCCCCGACCCTCTGAGCCCCCTATAAGAAGCCGCATACCCCTGCGCCTCCATTCCCCCTGTTTTCCCCTTCTCCCGTGCACCACCCTCACCGGAATCTCTCGCCGGAGATACCCACAGCCGCCACGCCATTGTTGCTCCCCTACTCCACCCTGCCTTCCCCGAGCGCCACTGAGCCCTCTACCCAACTCCTCTCGCCCGTGGGCACCACCCCACCTCTCTGCATCTCCGTACACCCACCAGAGCCGCCGTAACCACAACCTTGCCGGAGCTCCACCACTTCCCGAATCGCTCTGAGCTTGTGGTCATCAACACCGTCGCCTCCTCACCCCTCCGACGCCACCATCGCCATCGCCGTGCTCCCCCGCATCGAACGGAGCCGCCGCCATCGCCGGAGGACCACCGAAGGCGCTTCCCCGACGACCTCGACGCCCCTGCCATCGCCGGAGCCTTCGCCGGAGCCGGCAACCACCACGGTGAGCCTCTCTCCCTCTCCTCCGTCTGATTTGTAGTGAACGGTTTAGATTAGATTCTTTAAATTTGTGAACCGGTACGCGTTACAGTTCGGTCGACCGCCCGTAGCGCCGCTCGCACAACCCCCCGTAGCCAATAGCAGAGCGCCACGTCACCCCCTGACCGTTAGTTAGGATTTTTCCAATTTCTGCTTTGTTTTAAAAATAGAGTTCATCCCGAATTTGTTTTTATCATATCTTTTAGGTTTTTAAGTATTTTAACTTGATTCTTTTTGCATTAGGTCACAATTTTCATCTAGTTTCTGTGAATACCAAATTTGACCATGTTTGTACATTTAAATTTGAATTTGAACAGATTTGATTTAAATTTTGTTTTCTGAATAACTTGAGTTTAAAAGTAAATTTTTATATGAATCTTTTTGCTACTTCTTAATATTACTTAGGACTATCTTCATGCTAAGTTTGAGAATTTTTTTAAATAAAAATTTAATAGGGTTTTAACTAGAAACATAATCTGTATAGTTTCCTATTAGTTTAATTAAATTGATTTATTTGTTTTATTTTGAAAATCTGAATATGATTTATATTAAGTCTCAGATTTCATTTAGTTTTGTTGTTTCAAACCTTAGTAATTTACTTCCTGTTAACAATAGTTAATTTGTTTAGTTTATAAATTTTGTTGTAGGGATCTATACCCTCTTTCAAATAGGTATAGTTGTTTTAAAAGCAAATTTGTTAGTAACAATTCTTATAACTAAAGTTTTAAGTAGTTAGATTCTGTTTTCAAATAAAATTTGTATTAATTCTTTTCTGTTAAGAAATTTTTTGTTAATAAAAATAATTTAATTTTGCTCTATTATGATAGGAAACTAGATTTATTTTTTTCATTAGGTAACATGTTATAAACAATTTACTTTTTCATAGAAACTCTTTTCGCAAAATTTTAGATGATTTAATTCTGTTTTTTAATAAAGATTATCATTGTTTATTTTCTATTAACTTAGTTGTTTCATATTTGTTTTTCTTTTAGTTTATGGTTGTGCTTGTAGTTAAGTTCACACTCATGTTGTTAGAATGTTGTTTTCATAGTTTTACTTATTCTTCAAAAGTAATTCTTTTTGCTAGTAAAATATTTACTAAAATCCTTTTTGTTATATTTTACTTTGTTTCTGGTTTAGTGTTGTTGAAAATAGTTGCTTGTAGTGGGAAATTACCTTAGTTGCTTTTATGGAAAACTTTGTTGATTTTGTCTTAAGTATTTCCTTCATCATCACCTTAGTTGTTTTGATGTAGTTTTCTTGATTTTAACTTTTGTCTTAAGTATTTCCTTCATCAACCTTGTTGTTTTTGTTCCTTGTGTTACCTTTTGATTGTTAGTATTGCTTGTTAGAAGTGTTTGCTTATGAATGCAATGTTTGTTATAGATTTTCATCGGAGAGTAACAAATAGTCTATCAAGTTATTTCTGAGAGCGATCTTTATCTTCATCAACAGTACAGGCAAGTTCACCTTGACCATCTATTTCATACCTATGTTTTATTGCATGTAGTGACATCATTCAGCACATCCCTCCCGTAGTGTTATTGAAATTCTTGTAGTTGAGTAGAATGCATGAGGTAGGAACCCACCACTTGTTACTAAAGCCCCGGGAACGCTAGTTAGTGCAATGCTATGCTAAAGTAGACGGGGTCTGGTATGAGTGATCGTGAGTGGTGTGAAGAAGGACTCCACGTCAAAACTACGAATTCATGAAGACATCTTCAAGTCCTGCATCTTCAAGTCCTCAAGATTTCAAGACTCGAGAAGACAAGTTTTCAATACACACTACTGGGTGAAGGATGGTTGATTGGGCATCCCTGGAGAAACCAGTGGATGGCCGGGATGCATGGAGAAGCGCCATGACATCTTGCGGAAAGCTTCACCCAGACTCAAAGAGAAGGATGAATACTTCATGCCCGGAAGCTTACCTGGGTAGCCACAAGTCATTATGGGCTCTGGCTTGGTTGATCTTTGTTGTGACTCTGCTGGGCAGTGCTACGAGATGTAGTCGACGTTAGGATTGGATGGGCACTGCCGGACAGTTAGGGAAGCACTCTGAAAGACCATGTTTCTTTCATCCTATTCTCAAACACCAGGCAGTGCGAGGAGTTACCAGGAGGGAAAGAATCTTGTGGGTAAAGTACACAACACTCTGCAGAGTTAAACCTAATCGATTAGCCGTGTCCCCGGTTACGGACAATTTGAGCTTCTAGACTTGGATCTATCTCTGAACTCTCAACACTGGACTGATAACTAATTGTGGGCAACTTAATGATACTTGTGGGCATTTGAGACATTGGTTGGCGGAACCATGTCATGATAGGTAACTCTATAGTGAAATTCCTGATATTCCTTTTGTTGTAGGAAAATAAAATCAGCTTTTACGCAAAAACTCAGACACAGAGCCACAAAGCCTTTGCATATAGAATAGTCTTTATTCTTCTGTTCTACTATGGTGATCTTGTCAGTACATTCCATGTACTGACCTACACGGCTGCAACGTCTTATGTTGCAGATACTCTTCTACGACGGGTAAGAGTACGATTCAGGGTTACGGTCTGCACTCAACTTGCCGTTGGTGTTATTGGGACTCCACTCCCGTTGACTGTATCCGCTGCTATTTTAAGGTATATATCAGTTTTACGTTAATTACATGTGATTGCACTTTGATATATACATTGATGTACTGTGTGTGCCAGCATACTGATCCAGGGATGGCACAAAAAACACAAAGGCTTGACTCGTTTTGAGTCGGGTCGCTACAGAAATGGTATCAGAGCACATGTTGACTGTAGGACGTGACCCTAGAAACTAGAAAGCCCTTAGGAAATGATGACTTGAAAAACTTTGTTTTCAAAGGATCTTTTACTTCTCCTCTCTTCTGAGTTCTATCAAAAAGTTAGAAAATACCCTTTCCCCTTGACCACACTAAGGATCAACTAAGACCACTTCGAGAAGGACAAGATATCGAAACAACTGATGGTCACTTCAAAGTAAAGAAGATTTCACCATGCATTAGAAGAGTTGAAGCTACACGTGTTGAAGACGGTGAAGACCCGAAGAAATTGAAGACCATGAAGAATTTCCAAGACATTATGCCCTAGAAGACCAAACCCCTGTTGTATACTTACGTTAGATACAATGATTTTTGTGAGCTGTCATTTGTGTGTAATTTTCGACAGCCACAACAAAAAATCTATTTTCAAAACCATTGTTTGTATTGTGTGTATCCCCTCCTTTCTCTCTCTTGCTTCTCATCCCAAAACCTTGACCCCAATAGATGATGAATGAAGATGGACTTGTGTATTCTGGATCAATGACTTGGAGTACCTGGACAAGTTCGTTGTCGTCTTCATTGATGACATATTCGTTTTCTCCAAGTCTGAAGAAGAGCATGAGGAACACCTGAGATTGGTCCTAGGTAAGCTTCGAGAGCACCAGCTTTATGCCAAGTTCAGCAAGTGTGAACTATGGTTGCATGAAGTTGGATTCTTGGGTCATGTGCTGACTGCAGAAGGATTATCAGTGGATCCTGCCAATATTGAAGCCGTGACTCAATGGCAAACCCCTACCACTGTGAAGGAAGTCAGAAGCTTCCTCGGACTCACCGGATATTACCGCAAGTTCGTGGAAGGGTTCTCGAGCATTGCCCGACCCATAACCCAGCTTTTGAGGAAGGACAAGAAGTTCGAATGGACTGCTAAGTGCGAGGAAAGGTTCTAGGATCTCAAGAAGAGATTGACCACAACCCCAGTTTTGGCCACCCTCGTTATTCACAAGGAGTTCATGATATATTGTGATGCATCAAGAACCGGGCTTGGAGGTGTTTTGATGCAAGAAGGCAGAGTTGTAGTATATCTATCCAGAGAGCTATGACCTCATGAAGAGAACTACGCAACTCATGATCTCGAGTTGGCAGTCGTGGTTCATACCTTGAAGACGGGGCGACATTACCTTCTGGGGAAGCGATGTGAGATATACATAGACCACAAGATTTTGAAGTATATTTTCACCCAGAGGGAATTGAACATGAGTCAGCGAAGATGGTTGGAGTTGATCATGGATTATGACCTCAGTGTTCAATACCACCCCAGGAAGGACAATATGGTAGCAGATGCCTTAAACGGAAAGGCTTGTTCCTTGAATGCCATGATTAAGGAAAGGCTACCTGCCCTGTATGAAGAGCTGGAAAGCTTCGGCTTGGAACTGGTTGCACCCGGGTTCCTCGCTAACCTCGAAGCAAAGCCTACCTTGATGGATGATATTAAGGAAGCCCAGAAGGGACACGAGAGCATTGAAGGCATCAAGAGGAAGATCAAGGCAGGCAAGGCCCCAGGATTCTCAGTGGATGAACAAGGATTTGTATGGTTCGGGAATCGCATCTACGTACCCAACAAAAAGGAACTCAAGAACTTGATCTTGCAAGAAGCTCACGACACTCCATACTCCATCCATACTGGAGGAACCAAGATGTATCAAGACCTCAAGGCAAGATTCTGGTGGCACGGCATGAAACGGGAGATAGGCACCTTTGTCGCCAAGTGTGACATATGCTAGAGAGTCAAGCCTGAGCACCAGCGACCCAATGGGCTATTGCAGCCCCTCAAAGTGCCTGAGTGGAAGTGGGAAAAAGTCGGGATGGATTTCATCACCGGTTTACCAAGGTCAAGCAAGGGACATGACTCTATTTGGGTCATCGTCGACCACCTGACCAAACTAGCCCATTCCATTCCCGTCAAGACCACCTATGACGGTAACAAGCTAGCCAGCCTCTACATCGAGTGTATTGTGAGCCTTCACAGAGTTCCCAAGGAGATCGGATCGGATCGAGGCTCATGATTCACCTCAAGATTCTGGAGGATGTTTCAAGAAGCTATGTGAACTAAGCTCTCCTTCAGCACTGCTTTTCACCCCCAGACCGGTGGACAAACAGAACGAGTAAATCAGATACTCGAAGATATGCTCCGCGCCTATGTCTTGGCATATGGAGCCAAGTGGGAGGATCGCCTACCATTTGCTGAGTTATCCTACAACAACAACTATCATTTGAGTCTTCAGATGGCACCGTTTGAGGTGTTGTATGGACGCAAGTGCAGTACTCCCCTCAACTAGTCGAAAACCGGAGAAGGACTAATTTTTGGACCAGACATCCTCCGCAAAGCAGAAAAGCAAGTTCAACTCGTCCGAGAACGCCTTGAGACCGCCAAGTCAAGATAGAAGAGCTGCACCGACTCTCACCGCCGAGAAGTGAGCTTCAACAATGGAGATCATGTCTATCTTCGAGTCACACCTCTTAAAGGAACCAAGCATTTTCACGTCAAAGAAAAGCTTGCACCCAGATATATCGGCCCCTTCAAGGTCACTGCAAGACGAGGAGAAGTTGCCTATCAGCTAGAGCTACCTTCCGAGCTATCAGATGTGCACAACGTCTTTCATGTGTCACAACTCCGGAAGTGTCTACAAGTTCCTAACCGCCCCGACCTCTACAAGGATATCGACCATCAGGCCATCGATCTTCAACCAGACCACACTTATCGTGAGAGGCCAGTTCACATTTTGGATGAAGCCGAGCGCTGCAACCGAAGCCGCACCATCAAGTACTTCAAAGTCCAATGGAGCAATCACACTGAAGCTGAAGCAACCTAGGAGCATGAAGACTATCTTAGATCGGAGTTCTCTTATCTTTTTAGCGCTTAGCCTAGGAATCTCGGGGACAAGATTCTTGTAAGGGGGGTAGGTCTGTCACACCCTGTGTTTTGTATCACTTGTTATGTTTGGATTTATAAAATTTGAAGCCAATTAAAACTTTTTCAATGCTTGTGCTTGTTTGAATTGTTGCTTGCTTGCTTGTTGATTGTTGTGTATGGCACTCTTGGATTCTGTCACTCTTCATATTCATCTTCCTTGACCCAAAACTCTTTACCAATGATCATACCATGTGAATAGTGCCCAAAACTATGTTTACCAAATTTTATTTGTACCAAAAAGGATTTATCCAAATTAAGTTTTCAAAACCCCCTGAAATGAGGTTTGCACAGCAAGTCCTCAAATTGGGTGGGTCCTTCTTTCCCGAAGGCTTTACTTCAAACCTACTATATATAAGATTTTTCAAAACCACCAAATATTAATTTTAAAGATTAGTCTTATATTTTATTTAATGGCTTTTTCTTAATACTGGAAATGGTTTTTCATACGGAAAAATTATTTAAATGCTTTCAAAATAATTGAGAAAATTTAGGGAGACTCAGTGGACATATATATGAGTTTCAACATATGGCCATGTTCACATCATGGGGAAAACCCCTCTCAACCCTTTTTGTCCAAATCAAGCTTTTGGAATATTTATATAGGAAATATTCTCAATAAATTCTAGGAAAATTCCAGCAAGTAAACACTACCATAGGTCATGATCTTGCAAAGTTTCATCTCAATCCAAGTTGATTTATTTCATCAAACCATCCCAAAACCCTCCTTGTCCAAAGTCAAATTGGAACAACTTTACATAGTGAAATTTCTTCTCTTGACCTCAAAATTTGTGGACATGCTCTTTTCACCAAATAATGACGCTACATTAAGTGGTGCATCATGGGTAATAGCTTAGCATAACTAGATCTACAGAAACCCGATTCTATTAGTTTCTAGGGTTCACAAAGTTTCCATTGACAACTTTGCTCATGTGAGCTCAACTCTGGTGATACATCTCCTTTCTACCTAACATTTGACCCTGTTCAATATCTCAGTAAGTTGGTAAACTTATCTTGCCCAAACACCCATCAAACACCTTCTGGTGAAATGGTAAAGTACTTGTTTTCACCACTTTCACTCCCCCCCTTGCCTCCAAACTTTTACCACACCCTCTTGAAGTGCCCAAGCACTCCAAGTAAAAACCTCAGGTCCATAAGCCCCTGGAAGATGGGGTAAAACTCCCATTTTCACCTCTGGACTGCCCTGGCAGGAACATTTTTACCCTCTCCTCTTATTCTATCTCTCTCCGAGGGCATCTAATGAATTTTTCCCTAGCCTAGGCACCCCTAGATACCCCTAGACACCCTTGGCCATGCATAAGACACCGTTGGCATGCCGTGGAAGGCCAAACATGCGCTCTGGAGCATGCTACTGTCCCGACAGACATTGTAGCCATTGCCCACTACATGGCCCTAACCACCTCGAGCGCCCCCTCTCGCCAGATGGTCGGCCTCGGCGTCTACAACACGCCGTCCCTTGTCCCCACTTCTCTCTCTCCTTCCTCTTGCCCCTCTTACACGCGTCGCGGCCGCCTGAGCCGGCCAACCACGGAGCTCACACATGCGTGCTCCCCCACCTCTCTCCTCTCTCTCCCTTGGCGTAGACCAACTCCACATGCACCCTAGACTCGTTTCCTCCCTCTCCCGTGGCCTCTGGCCTCGGCCACGAGTTCGCGGGCGCACCCGAGCTCGGTGGACCGAGGGCCGCCTACTTAAGGCCCTCCCTGAGCCTCCTCTCCCCTCTGTCCCTTCTCTCCGCTCCTAGTAGACCCCCTGTGCGCCCCGGAGAACTCCTGAAGCCTCTGCGCTCAGGATCGAGCCGAGGACCGCCGCGGCGACCTTGTCACCGATCTCCTGGTAGCGACCCCCTCCGGTCCCCATTTTCCTTCCGCTAGTATCCCCTTGCTCTCCTGATCCGTTTCCCCCTCGATCCCATCTTGTTTGCAGCTCGGAGAGGCCCCGGTGATCTCCCCCGAAGCTCCTCCACTACGGGTGTTCACCCCCGGCGACTTCGACTGCCTCCGGCGCCCCTTCGACCTCCCCTAGAATGGCGACTCGGCCCCGAGCACGTTCCCGCCTCCAGCTCCTCGCCTTGCCCTGCATGGTCGCCGATGAACTCATAGGCCTCCCTGCCGCGAGGTTGGAGATGACAGGCGGGGCAAGCCAGTCATCCTCACCTCTCTTCTCGTCCTCTCTCTGTCGTTGGCCTTCAGCCCCCAGCCGTTAGGTTTGAACATAGGCGTGCGCGCGTCGGTTCGCCTGGGCTGGTTGGCCTCTGGGCCAACCCAGTTGCAGGCTGGCTTTGGCCCAGGGTCCCATGCCCTTTTTCCTTTTTCTTTTTTGTGGGGTTTTGCAAAAATCCCACATAGCTCAATATTTATTCTATAACCATAATTTTTCCACCTCAATCCTTGAGATATTCCATAGAATTTAATAGTGCCTTTTGTATAAATTTTTGAAAATCTTTCATGCACTATTTTATTTTGAAACCTATATTTAGGCATCTTTTGCCTCTGTTAAATAGTTTTCAAAAATGTTTTTAATTGCAAAGTATTAAAAATATATTTTAATATAGCTTTTAGTATTTATCACAGTAGAGTACCATTTTTAATAATAGCTTGTGTGCTCTATTTTTGTGTGATGCTTATTTTTATCGCTTTTATTCGCGATGATAGATTTCGCTATTGACGAGGGAGTTGGACCTGAAGAATTTGAAGACCCCGAAGACTTTGTTGAGCCAGGCAAGCAGCCCTTTGACCATGTTAAGAAACTTTTTCATGCATCACATATAGCACTTGTTGTTTCGATGATTGATCATGATGTGATGCCATCACCTTCGTTGGGTTGCCTCCGATACTTTTACCGTTGACACTTGTATCGTGCATGACCCTACCACCTTATAAGGGTTATGCGGGTGTGTGTAGATAGGATGCTAATAGATGCTACGCATGTGGGTTGGGATATATGCATGGTGATGGAAAGGGAGAAATGATTTCAAAGACTTTTCGAAAACCCCGTTGGGTGCCACTAATGCCTGAGGGAGATGATGATGAGTTGGATGACCACTCGGGAAAGAAGTGGTGTACCGGGGAAAGTGAACGTGTGTTTTCGAAAACGGATTAGATTTAAGGTCTGCTGACCGTCCCGACCTTACATGCGCAACCATGATACCCCTTATGGGATGGGGCTTTGTTGATTACCTTGGTGGGTACTCGCAAGGAGCCCGCATTACTAGTGGTGGGAGTGGCGTGGTCACTCTCGATACGGGGTCATGCTGGTATGGACGATCATGCGATGTTTTCATAGGCACCGGGCACACCGCTGGTCCCCACATGGATGCTACAAGTGATGTACATCATGTGGGTTGGGTACCAGTCGAGTGGACTCTTTGTTTAGTATCGCCAGGGGAAAGGCATTGTTCGGGTGCTTACCTCGGGTATGTTATATACCGTGAGTCGTGGATGACACGGAAGTTCCCCGAGTCTTGTGGGTAAAGTGTGCAACCTCTGTAGAGTGTAAAACTATTCGAATAACCATGTCCGCGGTCATGGACAGTTGGAGGTCCTTCTTAAACTATGTCCGGATGTTTCGCAAACTCGGTGTGAGTGTGTGTGTGTGTGTGTGTGTTGGTGACAAAGAGGTTACTTGAGCTAAGTCCGATGACTTAGCCTGACGATTGACTAAGTTCGATGACTTAGCATAATGAATAAACATGAGATGTTCAACCCCTGCTTATGATGATATCTATAACTTGTTCATATGGATATCTGTCAACTGATGATGCATGCTTACCTAGTTACTTGATCATGTTATTGCATTCAAAATTGGCTTTCCGCAAGTTACCTACTTAGTACTATATCATGCATCACTATTAACTTGTTCCACAACTTGGGTTGCTTGTGAGTACATTCAAAGTACTCATTGGCTTGCCACTAGTTATTTAATTGGCAAGGCATGGAAGAACAAGAGTATGTTGAAGAGTTCGTTGGTAACGAACATGCGAACTAGGAGGCTTCCCAGTCAGAATGCCTGTAGGTTAAGGCAGATGGCATGGGTTCACTCTTTCGATCAAGATTTCCGCTGCTTGTTCTATTTAAGTGTTTGGCCCTTGTGGCCCTATCTATGTAAGACTAGACCTTCATGGTCTTTATTTGTGTAAGCCGCTAAATGTGGATGTAAGACTCCTGTTATTCAGCTTCTGTGTGTTCAGTGAGCATTGACCTCTAGGATCACTGTACACGTGCATTCGGTGATCAAGACTTATGAGTCGGGGTCCCCACACCCACATATCAAATTATCAAAATAACGAACGCGAATCAAATGAGCATGATGAAAACTAGCTTGAGAGAAATCCCCATGTGTCCTCGGGAGCGTTTTGCTTTATATAAGAGTTTGTCCAGGCCTGTCCTTTGCTAGAAAAAGGATTGGGCTACCTTGTTGCACCTTTTCTACACTTGTTACTTTACTCGTTACGAATTATCTTATGAATAAACTATCTGTTACCGATAATTTCAGTGTTTGTAGAGAATACCTTACTGGAAACCGCTTGGCATTTCCTTCTGCTCCTCGTTGGGTTTGACACTCTTACTTATCAAAAGAACTACGATAGATCACCTATACTTGTGTGTCATCACTCCCCCGGTGAACCCACGAGATCGTGGGTGCCTCGGGCCGCGATCGCTGAGATTCAGGCGCTGAGGATCTCGGCATGTGGCCCGAGGACTACTAGGCTACGCCCGCAGCCTAGCGGTCTAGGCCCAAGGCGATGTCTTGTCTGCCCCTGTGGGCGGTCCCCACGGCATCATTACGCTCTGCATGGTGCACCACGGGCCGGCGCGGGACCCGGAGCGGCACGACGGGACCCGGGGCATTGGGGGTGGCCGCCGGCACGGTCGGTCGTTCGGCTCCTCGCGAGAGATTAGTGCCACCTAATGAAGCCACCGACACCCCCTCGTCGGAGAGACGTGGGCTCCCTCCGGCTTCGGGGACTACTTACGGGATTATTAACCCTAGGTAGGCCAAAGCTAGGGGGTTCTCCCCCTGTCTGAAGAAAAACTGTACCATTGGCTGGTCCGTGGCCGGCTGGCTCAAGGCCAGCTAACAAACAGCCGGCAGGCTCACTGCCGGCTGGCTCGTGGCTGACTGCTCAAGGAGTCGTCCCTCTAACCTACGGCCAGCCTGCGACCGGCTAGAGCGTTGTCGGCCATACCGGAGACTTTGGCCGGCCGGTGCAAGGCGACACCACTTGGGCGACCCGTGCCACGATAGGTGAGCACAGGCCAATCATGGAGCCGGCTGGCGGGCCCTAGAGGACGAAGGGACCGCGTAGCCAGCAGGCCCTACAGGCGACGAGACGGCACCGCGGGTGGGGCCCTTGGCCAGCTGGAGAGGCTGCCACCCGGGTCCCCACTCTCAAGTACTTTAGGGATATTGTAGGCCGGGGGGTTGGCCTATAAAACCCCCCGAGCCCCCACCCCATGCATCGGGGACGTACGGAGATGAAGGAACTCTCCACACACACTTTCATGTAGCAAAGGAAGGGGAGCTGGCTCCTCCTCCTTCTACCCCTAAACAACAGCTCAATGAGCACTCTTGTAACCTCAACCATCCATCAACCTAGACCAAGCAGCACTAGGGGTGTTACCTCCCACGGAGGGCCCCAAACCTGGGTACATCGCGTCTCCGTCACCGCTTATGCCTAACCCCGCTCCCGAAGATCGTCGGCGTCCTTTCGTCCACAACCACTCTCGATAAGCCTACCCATGGCATCTATCGTGAGAAAAGGACGGCAGTCATTAGCTTCACGAGCAATGCATCTGAAGCATGGAGCATCAAATTCATCCTGAGCGGTATTGATATGCTCTGCTAGGTGTGAGTTGTTTTCCTTCTATAGGTCATCAAGTGATTCCCTCAACTTCTCAAGATCTATCTTTTTCTAAGGATATTCAAGAGAAAGCTTCTCATGATCAGTTGAGAGGGCATCATGACGATTTTGGAGATCCTCAACCCTTGAATGAAGACTAGGCATGTATTCAGCCATAGTTTCGTTCAGACTCATCTCTTTGCATAACAGGTCATCACTTTTCTCTAGAGTAGATTGCATTTTATCCATTTTGTTGCCTAGTGGCAATTTTTACAAGTTTAGCATAGCTTGGTTTCATGTCATCATCAGATTCAGCTTCAGATTCAGATTCATGATGTGAGCACTTTGAGGATACCTTGGAGGCTTTCACCATGAAATAGTAGGCTGGAGCAGTGTCATCATCATTGGCTTCAGTGTTGAAGAAGGATCCATTGTATTCGTGTTCGAAGACAGACGTAGAAAGATAAGCCAAAGCCATTGCCAGTCCAGATACTTCAGCGTCAGATTCCTCCTCAGATGCTTCCTCAGCCTCAGAACCAGATTCAGACTATGAATCCATCTCCTTTCCGATGAAGGCATGGGACTTTCCTAATGAACTCTTCCCGTGCGACGAATACTTTGCATACTTCTTCTTGTTGTTGTCATCGGAGTCGTAGTTCTTGCTCTTCTTATTGGGTTATTTCTCCCACTAAGGACAATCAGTGATGAAGAGACCAGTTTTCTTGCACTTGTGACAAGTTTGCTTCTTGCTTTCCTTGGACGACATATCTCTGGATTTCTTGGAATCACGTCTTGAAGATTTAGCATAGCGTTTTGACTTGGCAAACTTCGGAAACTTTCTGACAACCAAGGCAAGTGCTACCTCTTGAGAATGCATTGGTTTCCCCTTGAAGAGGAAAGGGTGATGCAGCGAAGCAGATAAGTATTTTCCTCAGTTTTTGAGAACCAAGGTATCAATCCAGTAGGAGTAACAAGCAAGTCACCAATGGATGCACCTACACAAATAATCAAACTCTTGCACCCAAGGCTATAAAGGGGTTGTCAATCCCTTTACAGTTATTTGCAGGGATTAGATCCAATAGAGATAGATGTAACGAGTGCGGAAAGTAAAATGTAAATAAATTGTAGCAAGTATATATCTCGAAATATTTGATGGAAAATATACACGTGGGCCATAGGTTTCACTAGAGGCTTCTCTCTTGAAGGCAAATATCATGGTGGGTAAACAAATTAGTGTCAAGCAATTGATAGAAAGTGAATAATCATGTAGTTATCCAAGGCAATGATCATGTATATAGGCATCACGTCCGTGACAAGTAGACCGAAACAATTCTGCATCTACTACTATTACTCCACACATCGACCGACTCCTGCCTACATCTAGAGTATTAAGTTCATAAAGAATAGAGTAACGCATTAAGAAAGATGACATGATGTAGAGGGATAAACTCAAGCAATATGATGAAAACCCCATATTGTTATGCTTGATGGCAAAGATACAATACGTGCCTCGCTACCCCTAGTTTGTCACTGGGTGAGTGTTGGGTAACGTTGCATGGGAAACAAAAAATTTCCTACACACATGCAAGATCTATCCATGGTGATGAGCATCTACGAGAGGGAGAGTGGATCTACATAACCTTGTAGATCGCTAACCGGGAAGCGTTAAGAAACGCGGTTGGTGTAGTCAAACGTCTTCGTGATCCAAATCGCGAAGTGTCCCGCGATCTCATCACGATCCGTCCCACGATCCAATCACGATCCGTCCCGCGAACTCATCACCATCTGTACCGCAATCTCATCCCGATCCGTCCCACGAACTCATCACGATCGGTCCCGTGAACTCATCATGATCCGTCTCGTGATCTTGATCACGGTCCTTCCGATCTAGCGCCGAACGGACGACACCTCCGCGTTCAGCGCACGTACATCTTGATGACGATCTCTTCCTTCTTGATCCAGCAAGAGGGAGCGGAGAGTTAGAAGAGTTCTCCGGGAGCGTGACGGCGTTGCGGCGATGGTGGTGGAGCTATTCTGGCAGGGCTTCGCCTAAGCACTGCAGAAAACCGATCTAGAGGAGAAGCTATGCACTAGAGGAACGGGTGGCACGTGGCTGAAAATCTTGTGCCAAAACCCTAAAATCCTCTAGTATATATAGGAGGAGAGGAGGAGGAGGCTTGGCTGCCAAAGATTCAGCCCTTGGGTCGGCTAAACCAAGGAGGGAGGAGTCCTCCTCCTCCACTCCTAGTAGGATTAGGACTCCTTCCTTATTTGGCCCTTTTTTGCCTTTTTCCACCTTTTTCCTTTTGGGATTTTCTTCCCAGCTGCATGGTCCCTGTGTGGGACTTCCACCAGCCCACAAAGGGCTAGTATTTACTCTCCCACAGCCCATATAGCCTCTTGGGTCGAAATACCCCTCCCGATGGTCCCTCGGTACACTACCGGCACTCCCGGTACACTACCGATGAGCCCGAAACTTTTCCGGTGACCAAAACAGCACTTCCTATATATCAATCTTTACCTCCGGACCATTCCGGAGCTTCTCGTGACGTCCGGGATCTCATCCGGGACTCCGAACAACCTTAGGTCACCACCATGCATAACTCTATACTACCGAAACGTCACCAAACCTTAAGTGTGCAGACCTGCGGGTTCGAGAACAATGTAGACATGACCGTGACACCTCTACGGTCAATAACCAATAGCGTTACCTGGATGCCCATATTGGTTCCTACATATTCTATGAAGATCTTTATCGGTCGAACCTCTATGTCAAGGATTCAGTTAATCCCGTATGATGTTTCCCTTTGTTCTTCGGTATGTTACTTGCCCGAGATTCGATCGTCGGTATTTGTATACCTAGTTCAACCTCATTACCGGCAAGTCTCTTTACTCGTTCCGTAATACATGATCCCATGGCTAACACTTAGTCACATTGCTTGCAAGGCTTATTGTGATGTTGTATTACCGAGTGGGCCCTGAGATACCTCTCCGTCACACGAAGTAACAAATCCCAGTCTTGATCCATGCCAACCCAACAGACACCTTCGAAGATACCTGTAATGCACCTTTATAGTCACCCAGTTACGTTGTGATGTTTGATACACACAAGGCACTCCTCCGGTGTCCATGAGTTGCATGATCTGATGGTCAAAGGAACATATACTTGACATGCAGAAGACAGTAGCAATAAACTGACACGATCATATGCTATGTTTGTAGTTTGGGTCTTTTCCATCACACCATTCTCCTAATGATGTGATCCCGTTATCAAATTACATCTCATGTCCATGGCTAGGAAACCTTAACCATCTTTGATCAACAAGCTAGTCTATTAGAGGCATACAAGGGACATGGTTTTGTCTATGTATCCACACATGCATCTAAGACTCCGATCAATACAATTTTAGCATGGATAATAAACGATTATCATGAACATGGAAATATGATAATGACTAATTTATTATTGCGTCTAGGGCATATTTCCAACAGTGAGGACACCGCAAGATTGAACCCAAAGCCAAGCACTTCTCCCATTGCAAGAATTACCTATCTAGTTGGCTAAACCAAACCAATAACTCGAAGAGACTTGCAAGGATATGAAATCATGCATATAAGAAATCAGAGGAGATTCAAATAAGATTCATGGATAATCTGAACATAAACTCACAATTCATCGAATCTTGACAAACACACCACAAAAGAGGATTACATCAGATACATCTCCATGAAGAACATGGTATTGAAGATCAAAGAGAAAGAAGAAGCCATCTAGCTACTAGCTATGGATCCATAGGTCTGTGATGGACTACTGACGCATCATCGGAGGGGCAATTGAGTTGATGTAGATGCCCTCCGTGATCGAGACCCCCTCCGGCAGATTACCAAAAAAGGCTCCAAGATTGGATCTCTCGGGAACGGAGGCTTCCGATGGCGAAAAAGTATTTGTGTGGCTCTTTTTGATGTTGGGGGAATATTTGGGTATTTTTAGGCCAAGAATTAAGGTTAGGAGACCTGCCAAGAGGCGACAAGCCTGCTAGGCGCGGCTAGGGGGCCGCGCCTAGCAAGCTTGTTGCCTCCTGGCACCTCCCCTGATGTGCACTCCAAGCTTGGATGACTTGTTTCCTTCCAGAAAAATTACTTCCGAAGGTTTTATTCCTTTTGGACTCCGTTTAATATTCCATATCTGCAAAACTCAAAAACGAGGAAAAACCAGAAACTACCACTTGGCTCTAGATTAATAGGTTAGTCCCACAAACTTCCAACACATATTAATGCATATAAAACATCCAAAACATATAATATAATAGCATGCCATCATAAAAAATTATAGATACGTTGGAGACGTATCAACATCCCTAAGCTTAATTCTTGCTCATCCTCGAGCAGGTAAATGATAAAAAAAGAATTTTTGATGTGGAGTGCTACCTAACATATTTATCCAAGTAATATTCTTTATTGTGGCATGAATATTCATATACGTAAGACTCAATACAAAAGGTTAATATTGATATAGAAACAATAACATTTCAAGCATACTAGCAAAGTAATTGTATCTCTTCAAAATATAAGGGGAAAAGAAAGTTATCCCTACAATATCATATGGTCTGGCTATGCTCCATCTTCCCCCCACAAAGTATTTACATCATGGAAAACCCCGATGAAAAGTCAAGAAATTATTTTCACACCTTTATTTTCTCAAACTTTTTCAACTCTCACGCAATACATGAGCGTGAGCCATGGATATAGCACTATAGGTGGAACAGAATATGGTGGAGGTTGTCAAGGAAAAGGGAGAAGATAGTCTCACATCAACTAGGCATATCAATGGGCTATGGAGATGCCCATCAATAGATATCATTGTGAGTGAGTAGGGATTACCATGAAACGGATGCAGTAGAGCTATAAGTGTATGAAATCCCAAAAAGAAACTAAGTGGACATGCATCATGAAGAAAATTATTCCACTAGCTATATGAAAGTGACAAAATAGGAGACTCTCTGTCATGAAGATCATGGTGCTACTTTGAAGGACAAGTGTGGCAAAAGGTAGTACCAATGTCCCTTCTCTCTTTTCTCTCATTTTTGTGTTGGGCATCTAGGGCCTCTTTTATTCATTTTTTATTTGGGCTTTGCTGGCCTCTTTTATTTTTCATAAAATCCGGACTCTCATCCCTACTAGTAAGGGAATCATAGCTTCCATCATCCTTTCCTCACATGGGACATGCTCTATAATGAAAATCATCACACTTTTATTTACTTACAAATCAAAAAGGAAAATTGTAACTCGATACCTATGACAAAATATGACTCTATATGCAATATGGAAGTGCATGTCATAAAAGTAAACGGTGGAAGTTGCATGGCAATATATCTCGGAATGGCTATGGAACTACCATAATAGGTAGGTATGGTGGCTGTTTTGAGGAAGGTATATGATGGCTATTTTGAGGAAGGTATATGGTGGCTGTTTTGTGGAAGGTATATGGTGCACCAGCGAAAGTTGCTCGGTACTTAGAAAGGCTAGCAAAAGTGGAAGGGTGAGAGTGCGTATAATCCATGGACTCAACATTAGTCATAAAGAACTCATATGCTTATTGAAAAAGTCTATTAGTCATTGAAGCAAAGCATTAAACACATGCTCCTAGGGGGGAGGTTGGTAGGAGTTAACCATCACACGCCCTCGACCCTCACACAAAGGTCGACAATCTATAAACAAGTCATGCTCCGACTTCCTTACATAGCGGTTCACCATACGTGCATGCCACAGGAATCACAAACCTTTACACAAGTATTTTTACCAAATCACAATTTACTTCCTAACATGTCTCTTAACATTACCATCTTTATATCTCAAAACTTTATGCAAGGAATCAAACTTCTCATAAACACTCAATGCACTTAATATGGAAGTTTTTATTATATCCCTTTTGGATGCCTATAATATTAGGACTAAATTCATAACCTAGACCAATTACCATGCTGTTTTTAGAAACTCTCAAAATAATATAAGTGAGGTACGATAGTTCAAGTATTTCTATAAAACGAAAACACCACCGTGCTCTAAAAGTTATTAGTGAAGCATATAGAGCAAAATTGCCCAACTCGAAAGATATAAGTGAAGCACAAAGAGTATTCTAATAAATACATGATTCAGCGTGTCTCTCTCAAAAGATGTGTGCAGAAAGGATTATTGTGGAAAACTAACAAGCAAAGACTCATATCATACAAGACTCTCCAAGGAAAACACATATCATGTGGTGAATAATAATATAGCCTCAAGTAAATTTATCGATGGATTGAAGATAAAAGAGGGGATGCCTTCCGGGGCATCCCCAATCTTAGGCTTTTGGAATCCTTGAATAATACTTAGGGTGCCTTGGGAATCCCCAATCTTAGTCTCTTGCCACTCCTTATTCCATAGTCCATCCAATCTTTACCCAAAACTAGAAAACTTCACAACACAAAACTTAACAAAAAACTGGTGAGATCCGTTAGTATAAGAAAATAAATCACCACTTTAGCTACTATTGTGAAGTCATTATTTATTTATATTGGTATTATACCTACTGTAATCTAACTTATCCATGGCTGAGACCACATGATACAACCCATAGATTCATCAAAATAGGCAAACAACTCAAAGAAAACAGAATCTATCAAAAACAGGACAGTCTGTAGCAATCTAGAAGCTTTGTATACTTCCGTAACTCAAAAAATTCTGAGAAATTATGAAAACCTGGTAATTTTATACATAAATATTGTGTAAAAAATTCATATCAATTAGAAACTCTTAAGAAATTGGAAAATTCCTGGACTGAGTGCAAAAGTTTCTGTTTTTCAACAAGATAAAATCAACAACTACCATAGATCACCCTAAAGGTTTTACTTGGCTCAAACACTAATTAAAAACCAAAAAACAATTAATACATAAGTAATAATGTGGGAAACACTCAAAAACAAAATCAAAAACAGAACATAAAATAAAAATTGGGTTGCCTCCCAACAAGAGCTATTGTTTAACGCCCCTAGCTAGGCAAAACGCAATAGATCTAGGTATTGTCATCTTTGGTATGGAATCCAAAAGTAGCTCTCATAATAGATTCATAAGTCAATCTTATTTGCTTTCTATTAAAGTGTTTCATGCCTTTCCTTAATGGAAATTGGAATCTGATGTTTCCTTCTTTCATGTGAATAATTGCACCAATCGTTCTAAGGAATGGTCTACGAAGAATAATAGGACATATAGGATTGCACTCTATATCTAGAACAATGAAATATACAGGCACATAATTCCTATTTTAAACAATAAGAACATCATTAATCGTTCCCATAGGTTTCTTAATAGTGGAATCCGCAAGATGCAAATTTAGAGAGCAATCATCAAGATCATGGTATAACCTGGCACATCACATAAAGTTTTCGGAATCGTGGAAACACTAGCACCGAAGTCACACAAAGAATGGCACTCATAATCTTTGATTTTAATCTTAATACTAGGTTCCAAGTCATCATGAAGCTTTGTAGGAATAGAAACTTCTAGCTCATGTTTTTCTTCAAAAGATTTCATCATAGTATCAACTATATGTTTAGTAAAAGCCTTATTTTGACTATAAGCATGAGGAGAATTCAATGTGGATTGAAGCAAGTAAATAAAATCAATAAAAGATCAGATATTATAATTAAAGTCCTTGAAATCCAAAAGAGTGGGTTTATTTCTATTGAAAGTTTTGACCTCTTCAATCCCACTTTTATCAATCTTAGCATTAAGATCTATAGACTCCAAATCATTGGGACGCCTTGTAACTAAAGTTGACTTATCTCCAGTCCCATCATTATCAAGATTTATATTGGAAAACAAAGATTCAATAGGATTCACATCAACCACTTTAAGATCTTCATCATTATTATTGCGAGAAAACACCTTTTCAAGCCATTCATGCTTAGCACGAATTCTAGCGGTTCTTTCCCTAATTTCATCAATAGCAATTCTCATAGCTTTTAAAGACTCATTAATATCATGCTTGGGTGGAGTAGATCTAGCTTTCAAAGAATCAATCTCAAGAGAAATTCTATCAACGCTCCTAGCCAAATCATCAATCTTAAGCACTTTTTCTTCAATAGAAGCATTAAAAACTTTTTCCGAACCAATAAAATCTTTAACAATATTCTCAAGATAAGATGGCATCTTATTATAATTTCCATGGGAATTGTTGTAGGAATTACCATAATTATTAGAGGAATTACTAGGAACGGCCTAGGGTTGAAATTACCTCTATACGCGTTGTTACCAAAATTGTTCCTACCAACAAAATTCACATCCATAGATTCATTATTATTTCCAATCAAAGAAGAAAAATGCATATAATTAGGATCAATAGGATCACTCTTACTAGCAAACAATTTCATCAATTCATCCATCTTTTCACTCAAAGTGTTTATTTCTTCAATAGCATACACCTTTTTACTAGTAGGAGATCTTTCAGTATGCCATTGAGAGTAGTTTTTCATGATATTATCTAGGAGTTTAGTAGCTTCTCCTAACATGATTTCCATAAAAGTGCCACCCGTGGCAGAATCTAAAAGATTTCTAGATGCAAAATTCAATCCATCATAGAAAATTTGTATAATCATCCATAAACTCAAACCATGTGGGGGACAATTCCTAATCATTAATTTCATCCTCTCCCAAGATAGTGCAACATGCTCATGATCAAGTTGCTTAAAACTCATTATATAGTTCCTAAGGGAGATGTTCTTAGCAGGCGGAAAGTACATGGAAATAAAAGCATCTTTACACTTATTCCATGAATCAATACTATTTTTAGGCAAAGATGAAAACCAAGTTTTAGCACGATCTCATAGCGAGAACGGAAATAGCTTCAGTTTAACAATATCACTATCCACATCTTTCTTCTTTTGCATATCACACAACTCAATGAAAGTATTTACATGGGATGCGGCATCTTCACTAGGAAGGCGAGAAAATTGTTCTTTCATAACAAGATTTAGCAAGGTAGCATTGATTTCATAAGATTGCACACTAGTGGCGGGAGCACTAGGAGTAATAATAAAATCATTATTATTAGTATTGGAAAAGTTACACAACTTGGTATTCTTAGACATCTTGACAAAGCAAGCAATCAAGCACCCAAGCAAACAAAAGGTAAACGAAAGAAAGGCGGATAAAAAGGCAAATATTTTTGGTATTTTTTGAAAATCGTTTTAGAAGTGGGGAGAGGCAAATGGAAAATAAAGTAAATGCAAGAGATGAGTTTGTGATGGGTACTTGGTAGGCTTGATGTGTATTCTCCTCGGCAACGGTGCCAGAAATCCTTATTGCTACCTCTTGAGCATGCGTTGGTTTTCCCTTGAAGAGGAAAGGGTGATGCAGCGACGTAGATAAGTATTTCCCTCAGTTTTTGAGAACCAAGGTATCAATCCAGTAGGAGGAACAAGCAAGTCACCAATGGATGCACCTACACAAATAATCAAACTCTTGCACCCAACGCTATAAAGGGGTTGTCAATCCCTTCACACTTATTTGCAAGGTTTAGATCCCATAGATATAGATGTAACGAGTGTGAAAAGTAAAAGGTAAATAAATTGCAGCAAGTATAGATCTGAAAATATATGATGGAAAATAGACCCGTGGGGCATAGGTTTCACTAGAGGCTTCTCTCTTGAAGGCAAATATCATGGTGGGTAAACAAATTACTATCAAGCAATTGATAGAAAAGCGAATAATCATGTAGTTATCCAAGGAAATGATCATGCATATAGGCATCATGTCCGTGACAAGTAGACTGAAACGATTCTTCATCTACTACTATTACTCCACACATCGACCGACTCCTGCCTGCATCTAGAGCATTAAGTTCATGAAGAACAGAGTAATGCATTATGAAAGATGACATGATGTAGAGGGATAAACTCATGCAATATGATGAAATCCTATCTTGTTACCTTTGATGGCAACAATACAATACATGCCTCACTACCCCTACTTTGTCACTGGGTGAGGACACCGCAAGATTGAACCCAAAACCAAGCACCTATCCCATTGTAAGAATTACCAATCTAGTTGGCCAAACCAAACCAATAACTCGAAGAGACTTGCAAGGATATGAAATCATGCATATAAGAAATCAGAGGAGATTGAAATAAGATTCATGGATAATCTAAACATAAACTCACAATTCATCGTATCTTGACAAACACACCACAAAAGAGGATTACATCGGATAGATCTCCATGAAGATCATGAAGAACGTGGTATTGAAAATCAAAGAGAGAGAAGAAGCCATCTAGATACTAGCTATGGAGCTGTAGGTCTGTGGTGGACTACTCACGCATCATCGGAGGGGCAATGGAATTGATGCAGATGCCCTCCGTGACCGAAACCTCCTTCGGTAGATTACCGGAAAAGGCTCCAAGATTGGATCTCTCGGGAATGGAGGCTTCTGGTGGTGGAAAAGTATTTGCGTGGATCTTTTTGATGTTGGGGGAATATTTGGGTATTTATAGGACAAGAATTAGTGTTAGGAGACCTGTCAGGAGGCGAAAAGCCTGCTAGGCACGGCCAGGAGGCGAAAAGCCTGCTAGGCGCGGCCAGGGGGCCGCGCCTAGCAGGCTTGTGGCACCCTGGCACCTCCCTTGACATGCACTCCAAGATTGGATGACTTGTTTCCTTCCAGAAAAGTTCCTTCTGAAGGTTTTATTCCATTTAGACTCCGTTTAATATTCCATATCTGCAAAACTCAAAAACAAGGAAAAAACATAAACTGGCACTTGGCTCTAGATTAATAGGTTAGTCCAAAAATCATATAAAATAGCATATTAATGCATATAAAACATCCAAAACAGATAATATAATAGCATGCCAACATAAAAAATTATAGATACGTTGGAGACGTATCAGCAAGCTCCTTTCCAAAGTCTTCAACACCATCAGAACTGCATTTAGAGTTGTCTTCGGATGAAGACACAACTTTGGCCTTTAGCGCACTGGAGCGACTGTAGCTTGATCTGTAGATACCTCTCTTCTCAGCTTGTTGGAATTCGTGGGTGTTCAACCTCCCAAGTATATCAGCTGGATCCAAACTCTTGAAGTCAGGGCGCTCTTGGATCATAAGTGAGAGAGTGTCAAAGGAACTGTAAAGTGATCTGAGTAGCTTCTTGACGACTTCATGTTTGGTGATATCAATGGCGTCGAGTGCATTGAGCTCATTGGAGATGTCAGTGAGGCGATCAAATGTGAGCTGAACATCCTCGTTGTCGAGTCTCTTGAAGCGGTTGAACAGGTTGCGAAGCACATCAACATGGGAGTCTTTTTGGGATGAGACACCTTCGTTCACTTTGGACAACCATTCCTAGATTTTCTTGGAGGTGGTAAGTGCACTCACACGGCCATATTGTCCTTTGGTCAGATGACCGTAGATGATGTTCTTGGCGGTGGAATCCAGTTGCTTAGACCATTTCACATTAGCAGCAGTAACATCTTCACCAACTTCAGGAATTCCCGCCATGGCAACATACCAGAGGTCGTTGTCAATTGCTTCGAGATGCATGCACATCTTGTTCTTCCAGTAGGGGTAGTCGGTGCCATTGAAGACAGGGCATGCAGTGGAGACCTTGATTATCCCTCTAGTCAACATAGCTAAAACTCCACGATGGTTAAACCGAAACACAGAACAAGGGAGTACCTTGCTCTGATACTAGTTGAAAGTTCTAGTTATAGATTAGAGGGGAGGGTGAATAGGCGATCTTTATAAAAGGCTTTGAAATAGTGAATGTATTCGAATAATGCGAAAACGTAAACAGGATCAGGTAGGGATACAACCAAGAATCTAGACAGAGCATGCAAGGCAAAGAAGACATTCAAGCAAGCTAAGCATAATCATCATGACTACTAAGATGTGTTGAAGACAAACTTAGATGGTATGAATATAAACAGTTGCTATGAATGTCTTTGATGAAAGTCTTCACACGATGTTCAAGCAATGCCTTCACAATTCAGAGTATATATGTAAGAGCGTGAAGGTTAGAACCAGTTGTAGGAAATATGCCCTAAAGGCAATAATAAAATGGTTATTATTATATTTCCTTGTTCATGATAATTGTCTATTGTTCATGCTATAATTGTACTAACCGGAAATCGTAATACATGTGTGAATACATAGACCACACCATGTCCCTAGTGAGCCTCTAGTTGACAAGCTCGTTGACCAATATATGGCCATGGTTTCCTGACCATGGACATTGTATGTCATTGATAACAGGATCACATCATTAGGAGAATGATGTGATGGACAAGACCCAATCCTAAGAATAACACAAGATCGTGTAGTTCGTTTGCTAGAGCTTTTCTAATGTCAAGTATCATTTTCTTAGACCATGAGATTGTGCAACTCCCGGATACCATAGGAATGCTTTGGGTGTATCAAACGTCATAACGTAACTAAGTGACTATAATGGTGCACTACAGGTGTCTCAAAAAGTGTTTGTTGGGTTGGCACAAATCGAGACTGGGATTGTCACTCCGTGTGACGGAGAGGTATCTCTGGGCCCACTCGGTAATACATCATCATAATGAGCTCAATGTGAATAAGGAGTTAGTCACAGGATCGTGTGTTACAGAACAAAGTAAAGAAACTTGCCGATAACAAGATTGAACAAGGTATATAGGGATACCGACGATCGAATCTCGGGCAAGTAACATATCGATGGACAAAGGGAATTGCATCCAAGATTAATTGAATCCCCGATATCGTGGTTCATCCTAGGAGATCATCGTGGAACATGTGGGAGACAATATTTGTATCCAGATCCCGCTATTGGTTATTGGTTGGAGAGGTGTCTCGGTCATGTCTGCATGGTTCCCGAACCCATAGGGTCTACACACTTAAGGTTCGGTGACGCTAGAGTTGTAATGGGAATTGTATGTGGTTACCGAAAGTTATTCAGAGTCCCGGATGAGATCCCGGACATCACGAGGAGTTTCATAATGGTCCGGAGGTAAAGATTTATATATGTGACGTCCTATTTTGTCCACCGAAAAATGTTCAGGATTTTTCGGTATTGTACCGGGAAGGTTCTAGAAGGTTCCAGAGGGGGGCCCACATGCATGGGGGGCCCACATGAACGTGGGTAGTGGGGACAAGGCCCCACAACCCTGGTCAAGGCGCACCAAGATCTCCCCTTAGAAGGAATAAGATCATATCCCGAAGGGATAAGATCAAGATCCCTAAAAAGGGGATAACAATCGGTGAGGAAGGGAAAGGATGGGATTTCTTTCCTCCCACCTTTGCTAACGCCCCAATGGACTTGGAGGACAATAAAGCAGCCCCCTCCACCCCTATATATAGTGGGGAGGCGCATGGGAGCTGTAACCCTTCCCCCTGGCGCAGCCCTCCCCCTCCTACACCTCCTCCTCCTCCGTAGTGCTGAGTGAAGCTCTGTCGGTGTAGCGACCCGACCTGAAAGGTCGAATCTCCGGTGTTTCTATACCATCCCAAGATCATGCTGGTACACACATGGTACATCAATGTATATATCAAAGGGAAATCACACAGCATAAATTAATCGAAATCTCATATCGAGTCCTTTATTACAATAATGATTACAATAAAGTGGTTGAAGGCCAACTCATGAGATAAACTAAACCATAAACTTGCAGAAGCATCGAAGGTGGATGAGTCCATCCGACTCCAAGGGCATCTCACCGAGCGTAGAGCGTATCCTCACTCCTGGTCAGAAAAGTACTCTGCAACATGATACGTTGCAGCCGTATAGGTCAGCATATTGATTATGTCGTCAATGTCACAAAAGAGGGGGGTAAAGTAATCATCTAGTCTATATGCAAATATGGCAGGTGGGGTAGCAAGTTTTTGCATAAAGCCAAGTTTTTCCTACAACAAGAGAGGGAAAAGGCATAATTAGTACAATGTTGGTTGATTAATGAGATGGTTCCACCAACCAATTCTCATACCCAAGTTGACATTAATAACCCACATCAATATAATTAAATTGTGTTGAGAATTCCAGATAGTTTCAGTTCCTTTGGCTCAAACTGTCCATGACCGTGGACACGGCTAATCGATTAGGTTTGGGTACTCTGCAGAGTTTTGCACACGTTCCCCACAAGATTTGGTCGCCTCCGTTTGATTTCTCGCACTTCAGGGTGTTTGAGAAACGGATGACCAAAACATGGTCTTCCAAAGGGTTTCCCTGCGACTCTGTCGGTGCCCATCCTTTCCTACCGTTCTTCTACATCTCGTAGCACCGCCTGTCTAGGGTCACCACGATATCCAACCAAGCCAGAGCCCATAATGACTTGTGGCTATGTAGGTAAGCCTTGGGTCTTGAAGCATCCATCCATCTCTTTGTGCCTGGGTGGACCTTTCCGCATGAATACTGGCACATCTCCAGCATCATCTAGGCTAACCACTGGTTTCTCCAGGGCGCCGTTCAACCATCATCCACCCAGAGGTATGTTGAAAACTCGGAGTCTTGATGTCTTGATCATTATGTAGGTCTTGAAATTATTAACTCACAACTCTCATGAATCACACAACCAACCCCGTCTACTAATAGCATAGCAAAATGTAAAACAATGTTTCCCGGGGCCCATGTGTCAAAGGGTTGAGGGGGTACCTACCACATGATACTACAACAAGTAACCAAGTTTCCAATTTACCTACTTTGCATGCAATTGGGGTGATGGAAGAACTAATGCAATAAAACATAGGTATACATGGTCAAAGTGACTTGCCTTGCTGACGATCCTCGTAATCAAGTGATGCTAGATAACAAGCTTCGCACTCCGGATGATCTAACGAATCAAACAAGAGCACACCATAAGCATAAATACAAAACAATTCACACAATTCAGCAAGGTTAAACAAACAATACTAAAACATTCAATAGTATCAATCAAGAGAAAGAAATCAAAATAAAAAGTTTGACTCACAAAAATATTTAGTGTCCAAAAACTTCTACTACTACTACTTTAAGAAAAACAACCAAGCAATAGCTAGTAGAAAAAGAAATAGTAAAGAAAATCAATTTTAGTAAACAGAATCAACTTCACTGAAACTTTGTGAGAAGAATTGCTACTAAAATATTTTAATTTGTAAAACTCTACTAGATGAAAATAACTAGAACTTTCCTATAACTTTAGAATAGGAACCCAAGACAACTTTGTTGTTAACACTAAAATTATTATCATCATATTACTTAACAGAATAGAATCACTAAAGTTATCTATTAGAAAACCCAATTTAATCATCTATCTAGTTGGTGAAAGTAAAACTAAATTATTTTATAAAACTATACCTAATGCAAAAGATTCCTATAACCACATGGTATAAAACTAAACAATTCATCCTAATATTTTCAAGTAATGTTACCTAAATGATTGAAATAACAGAACCTATTAAGAACTAAAAACAAACTATAAACTAACTCAGATTCAAATTAAAATCAAACAAATTAAACTATGTTAAGAACTAAACAGATTCTGTTTTTGTTAAAAACAGTAATCAAATTAATTCTAAAAATTCTCAAATTCTGTAGAATGATAGTTTTAACTAATACCAAACAGTATTAAAAAGAATCACTCAAAAATATATTTTTAAACTCATGTTATACAGATTTTAGTAATTTGAACAAATTTGATTGGATTCAAAATTTAAAGCTCAAATTTGAAATCTAAACATGCAGACATAAACTACATCAAATATGTGAACTAATGCAAAAAGAATCAACTAAAAATACTAAATATTTTAAAAGATATGATAAAAACAAAATCAGGATGCATTCTGTTTTCTAAACAGAAACAGAAAAAAGAAAAACTAAAAACGATCGGACAGGGGCTACGTGTCAGTTTCCTATTGGTCAAAAGAGCGTGCGTCCGAGTGTTTGCGGGCGGGCGACCGAAGCCTAGTGCGTACCGGTTCGATTTATAAGTGATCTAATCTATGGTGTTGATTGCGGATCCGACGGCTACGTGAGGAGACGGCGACTTACGGAGAGGGGGGTCGAAGTCTCCGGCGAGTTCGACGACGGCCGGTGGTTGGAAGTGGTCAGGGAGGATGCTGCAGTGGTCGCGGGCGATGTCCGAGGTGCTCAGGTGACAGCGTCGAATGGTGGTGATGGTCGGGGCTGGGGGTGAGTGTGGCGAGGGGCACGAGCTCGGGGAGGTCCGGTTGGGTGGTGGAACTCCGGTGAGGTGAGAGGCAGCATTCCGGCGAGGGAAAGAGGGGGGGTTCGGTGTGGAATGGAGAGAGGAGGGTCGAGGCTATTTATAGGAGCGATGCAGTGGCCGGGGAAGGCACGAGGGGCATGATCCACGGCGGAGGGATCTCCGGCAAGGGAGGAGGCACGGGGAAGGGGATGACCGCGATGACCACGCGGTCGGACGGTGGGTCCGACACGTCAGTGAGAGGGAGAGGCGCTGTTAGCGCGTCGGTGGCCGATCTGGAGCGGTTTCGGGAAATAACTGCTATGGGCCGGCCCGTTTCAAATTAAAACGTTTCCTTTTTAATATCCAGAGGGTTTAAAACATCTTAAATGCATTCAAATCATTTCCAAATATAGGAAATATATATATCAAAATGATCAGGAGAATTAATGCTATTCAATGAACATTTCTCCTCTGTCATTTGAATTCTTTCAGGAATAATTATTTTCAGAAAATTCCTATTTGATTTAAAAAAATTGCAAATATTTTTCAAAAGACCCCCCTGGTTTTATTGTTCAATTATTTCACCAAGATGCCCCTGGTGTGGAGTGTCATGCTACTCCCCTCTTTTCTTTGAACTTTTCTAGAGATTTTCAAATAGGTGAAAAAAGAAAAAGGGAAAGATAAAAGTGACATTTCAGAAATCCAAAAGAAACACTTCAACCATTATATTCATTCAAACAATATGATTAAGATGCATAGCTATATATATCATAACATTCCAAAATGAAATTTTGGGATGTTATAGTCGGGGAACCACGAGCTCCACCGCCACCATGCCGTCGTGCTGCTAGAGCTCTCACTCAACTTCTCCTCTCCCCTTGCTGGATCAAGAAGGAGGAGACGTCCCCGGGCTATACGTGTGTTGAACGTGAAGGCGACGTTCGTTCGGCGTGTGGATCAGATCTTTCGTGATTTGAATCGTCGCGAGTACGACTCCATCAACCGCGTTTTTTGCAATGCTTCCTCTTAGTGATCTTCAAGGGTATGAAGATGCACTCCATCTCTCTTGTTGCTAGCATCTCCTAGATTGATCTTGGTGACACACAGGAAATTTTTCGAATTATTACTACGTTCCCCAACAGTGGTATCAGAGCTAGGTCTATGCGTAGATTCTATGCACGAGTAGAACACAAGTAGTTGTGGGCGATGATTTGGTCTATTTTCTTGCCGTTACTAGTCCTATCTTGATTCGGTGGCATTGTGGGATGAAGAGGCCCAGACCGACTTTACACGTACGCTTACGTGAGACAGGTTCCACCGCCTGAAATGCACTTGTTGCATAAGGTGGCTAGCGGGTCTCTGTCTCTCCCACTTTAGTCAGATCGGATTCAATAAAGAGGGTCCTTATGAAGGGTAAATAGAAATTGGCATATCACCGTTGTGGCTTTTGCGTAGGTAAGAAACGTTCTTGCTAGAAACACATAGCAGCCACGTAAAACTTGCATCAACAATTAGAGGACGTCTAACTTGTTTTGCAGGGTATGCTATGTGATGTGATATGGCCAAAAGGATGCGATGAAATATATGTGATGTATGAGACTGATCACGTTCTTGTAATAGGAATCACGACTTGCATGTCGATGAGTGTGACAACTGGCACGAGCCATAGGAGTTGTCTTAATTTATTGTATGACATGCATGTCAATCGAAAACGCCATGTAATTACTTTACTTTATTGCTAACTGTTAGCCATAGTCGTAGAAGTAATAGTTGGCAAGACAAGTGCATGAAGACACGATGATGGAGATCATGGTGTCAGGTCGGTGACAATGGTGATCATGTCACGCCCCAAAGATGGAGATCAAAGGCGCAAGATGATATTGTCCATATCATGTCACTTTATGATTTGAATGTGATGTTTATCATGCTTTTACATCTTATTTGCTTAGAACAATGGTAGCATAAATAAGATGACCCCTCACTAAAATTTCAAGAAATGTGTTCCCCCTAAGTGTGCACTGTTGTGAAGGATCATTGTTTCGAAGCACCACGTGATGATCGGGTGTGATAGATTCTAACGTTCGCATACAACGGGTGTAATCCAGATTTACACACGCGAAACACTTAGGTTGACTTGACGAGCCTAGCATGTACAGACATGGCCTCTAAAAATGAGAGACCAAAAGATCGAACATGAGTCATATAGTAGATGTGATCAACATGGAGATGTTCACCATTGATGGCTAGTCTGTCTCACGTGATGATCGGACACGGCCTAGTCGATATGGATCATGTATCACTTAGATGACTAGAGGGATGTCTATCTGAGTGGCAGTTCATTAAATAATTTGATTAGATGAACTTAGTCTAAAAGTGTCTTTGCGAATTATGTTGTAGATAGCTCGCATTGTAGCTCCCCTGTTTTATTTATACGTTCCTAGAGAAAAGTAAGTTGAAAGATGATGGTAGCAATAATGCAGACTGGATCCATGATCTAAGGATTGTCCTCATTGCTGCACAGAAGGCTTATGTCCTTGATGCACCGCTCGGTGCACCACCCCCTCTAGCATCGTCTATGGATGTTGTGAATATCTGACATCATGTTGTGATGACTACTTGATAGTTCAGCACGTCATGCACTACGACTTAGAATTGAGGCTCCAAAACATTTTGAATGTCACAGAACATATGAGATGTTCTAAGAGCTGAAATTGGGATCTCAGGCTCGTGCCCATGTTGAGAGGTATGAGACATCCAACAAGATTCTTTGCCTGCAAGATGAAGGAGAATATCTCAATGGGTGAGCATGTGCTAAGATTGTGTGGGTACTACAACCGCTTGAATCAAGTGGGAGTTGATCTTCCAAATAAGATAGTGATTGATATAGTTCTCCAAGTCACTGTCACTAAGCTACTAGAGCTTCGTGATGAACTATAAAATGCCACAGATGGAAATATGATCCTTGAGCTATTCGCGATGTTTAACACCGCGAAGGTAGAAATCAAGAAGGAGCATCAAGTGTTGATGGTTAGTAAAACCACTAGTTTCACAAGGGGCAAGGGCAAGAAGGGAAACTTCATGGATAGTAAGCTAGTTGTTGCTCCTGTGAAGAAACTCAAGGTTGAACCCAAACCCGAGACTGACTGCTTCTATTATGAGGAGAGCGGTCACTGAAATAGAACAACCCTAGATACTTGGTAGATAAGAAGGCTGGCAACATCGACAGAAGTATATTTGATATACATATTATTGATGTGTACCTTGCTAATACTCCTAGTAGCACCTGGGTATTAGATACCGGTTCAGTTGCTAAATGTTGGTAACTCGAAACAAAAGCTATGGAATGGAGGCTAGCTAAGGGTGAGGTGACGATGTGTGTTGAAAGTCTTTCCAAGGTTGATGTGATCACCATCGCACGCTCTCTCTACCTTCGGGATTAGTGATAAACCTAAATAAATGTTATTTGGTGTTTGCGTTGAGCATGAACGTGATTAGATCGTGTTTATTACAATATGGTTATTCATTTAAGTTAGAGAATAATGGTTATCCTGTTTACATGAATAATGCCTTCAATGGTCATGCACCAATGGGAATGGTTTATTGAATCTTGATCATAGTAATACACATGTTCATAACATTAATACCCAAAAGATACAAAGTTAATAATGATAGTACCACATACTTGTGGAACTCCCACTAAATGTCATATTGGTATAAATTGCATGAAGAAACTCCATGCTGATGGATCTTTGGACTCATTCGATTTCGAATCGGTTGAGACACACAGACCATGCCTCACGGGCAAGATGACTAAAGACCCCGTTTTCGGTATGATGGAGCGGGCTAGTAACTTATTGGAAATAATACATGTTCATGTATGTGGTCCAATGAGTGTTGTAGCGTGCGGTGGATATCATTATTTTCTTACCTTCACTGATGGTTTGAGTAAATATGGGCATATTTACTTAATGAAACACAAGTCTGAAACATTTGAAAAGTTCAAGAAAATTCAGAGTGAAGTTTGAGATCATCACGACAAGAAGATAAAAATGTCTACGATATGATCGTGGAGGTGAATATCTGAGTTACGAGTTTGGTATACAACTTAAGACAATGTGGAAGTTGTTTCACAGCTCACGCCACCTAGAACACCATAGTGTGATGGTGTGTCTGAACGTCGTAGTCGTGCTCTATTGGATATGGTGCAAACTATGATGTTTCTTATTGATTTACCACTATCGTTTTAGGGTTATGCATTAGAGACAACTACATTCACTTAAAATAGGGCACCATCTAAATCCGTTGAGATGACACCATATGAATTTTGGTTTGGTTGAAACCTAAGCTATCATTTCTTAATGTTTGGGGCTGCGATGCTTATGTGAAAAAGGGGGTTTCACCTAATGAGCTTGAACCCAAAGCAAACAAATCCAACTTCATAGGATACCCTAAGAACAGATGGGTATACCTTCTATCTCAGATCCGAGTGCAAAGTGTTTGTTGCTAAAACTGGGTCCTTTCTCGAGAAAGAGTTTCTCTCGAAAGAATTGAGTGGGAGGAAGATAGAACTTGATGAGGTTGTTGAACCTTTGTTTCAACCAGAGTGTAGCGTAGCACAGAAAGATGTTTTTGTGAAGCCTATGTCATTTTAAGAGGAAGTTAATGATGATGACCATGAAGCTTCGAATCAAGTTACTATCGAACCGGTAGGACGACAAGGACGCGTACTGCTACTGAGTGGTATGGCAACCCTGTCTTGGAGGTCATGTTGTTGGAGAACGATGAACCTACGAACTATGGAGAAGTGATGGTGGGCCCGGATTCCAACACATAGCTAGGGGCCATGAAATCTGAGAAAGGATCCATGTATGAAAACCAAGTATGGACTTTGGGAGACTTGCCTGTTGACCGGCAGGTCATTGAGTACAAATGGACCTTTAAGATGAAGACGGACGCTGATGGTTGATGCCACCATTTATAAAGCTTGACTTGTCACAAAGAAGTTTCCGCCAAGTTCAAGGAGTTGACTGCGATGAGATTTTCTCACCCGTAGCGATGCTAAAAGTCTGTTGAAATTATGTTAGCTATTGCTGCATTTTTTGGTTATGAGATTTTGCAGATGGATGTCAAAACATACTTTCCTTAACGGTTTCCATGAGGAAAAGTTGTATGTGATACAACCAGAAAGTTTTGTCGATCCTAAGGATGCTAAAAGGTATGCAAGCTCTAGCAATCCTTCTATGGACTGGAGCAAGCATCTCGGAGTTGGAATATACGCTTTGATGAGGTGATCAAAGTTTTTGGGTCTATACAAAGTTTATGAGAAACTTGTATTTACAATAAAGTGAGTGGGAGCACTATAGAATTTCTAATAAGTATATGTGGATGACATAATTTTGATTTAAAATGATGTAGAATTTCTGGAGAGGATAAAGGGTTGTTTTAAAAGGAAATTTTCAAAGGAAACCCCGGAAAGAAGATACTTAAATGTTGGGCATCGGGATCTATAGAGATAGATCAAGACGTCTCATAAAACTTTCAATGAGTACATACCTTGGCAAGATTTTGAAAGAGTTCAAAATGGATCAGTCAAACAAAGAGTTGTTGCCTGATTTGTAAGGTGTGGAGTTGAGTAATACTCAAAGCTTGACCACGGCAGAAGAAAGAGAAAGGACGAAGGTCATCCCCTATGCCTTATCAATAGGGTCTGTATAGTATGCCATGTTGTGTACCGCACCTAGTGTGTGCCTTGACATGAGTCTGTCAAGGGGTACAAGAGTGGTCCACTAGTGGATCACTGGACAACGGTCAAGATTATCCTTAGTAACTAGAGGACTGAGTAAATATTTCTCGATTATGGAGGTGATAAAGGGTTACGTCGATGCAAGCTTTGACACCTATCCGGACGACTGTGAGTAGCAGCCGGGATACGTATAGTGGAGCAACCATTTGGAATAGCTCCAAGTGGAGCGTGGTAGCATCTATAGTATGAAATATAGATTTGCAAAGTACACACAGATCTTAGTGTAATAGACCCATTGACTAAAACCTCTTTCACAAGCAAGACATGAAAAAGAAACAGAACTCATTGGGTGTTAATCACATGATGATTTAAGTATTAATCACATGGTGATGTAAGTGTTAATCACATGGTGATGTGAGCTAGATTATTGACTCTAGTGCAAGTGGGAGACTATTGGAAATATGCCCTAGAGGCAATAATAAAATGGTTATTATTATATTTCTTTGTTCATGATAATTGTCTATTGTTCATGCTATAATTGTATTAACCGGAAGTCGTAATACTTGTGGGAATACATAGACCACAACATGTCCCTAGTGAGCCTCTAGTTGACTATCTCGTTGATCAATAGATTGTCATGGTTTCCTGACCATGGACATTGTATGTCGTTGATAATGGGATCACATCATTAGGAGAATGATGTGATGGACAAGACCCAATCCTAAGCATAGCACAAGATCGTGTAGTTCGTTTGCTAGAGATTTTCTAATGTCAAGTATCATTTCCTTAGACCATGAGATTGTGCAACTCTCGGATACCGTAGGAATGCTTTGGGTGTACCAAACATCACAACATAACTAAGTGACTATAAAGGTGCACTACAGGTGTCTCAAAAAGTGTTTGTTGGGTTGGCACAAATCGAGACCAGGATTTGTCACTCCGTCTGACAGAGAGATATCTCTGGGCCCACTCGGTAATACATCATCATAATGAGCTCAATGTCAATAAGGAGTTAGTCACAGGATCGTGTGTTACGGAACAAGTAAAGAGACTTGCTGGTAACGAGATTGAACAAGGTATAAGGATACCGATGATTGAATCTCGGGCAAGTAACATACCGATGGACAAAGGGAATTGCATACGAGATTAATTGAATCCCTGACATCGTGGTTCATCCGATGAGATCATCGTGGAACATGTGGGAGACAATATTTGTATCCAGATCCCGCTATTGGTTATTGGTTGGAGAGGTGTCTCGGTCATGTCTGCATGGTTCTCGAACCCATAGGGTCTACACACTTAAGGTTCGGTGACGCTAGAGTTGTAATGGGAATTGTATGTGGTTACCGAAAGTTATTCAGAGTCCTGGATGAGATCCCGAACATCACGAGGAGTTCCATAATAGTCCGGAGGTAAAGATTTATATATGTGACGTCCTATTTTGTCCACCGAAAAATGTTCGGGATTTTTCGGTATTGTACCGGGAAGGTTCTAGAAGGTTCCAGAAGGGGGCCCACCTGCATGGGGGGCCCACATGAACGTGGGTAGTGGGGACAAGGCCCCCCCACCCCTGGTCAAGGCGCACAAAGATCTCCCCTTAGAAGAAATAAGATCATATCCCGAAGGGATAAGATCAAGATCCCTAATAAGGGGTGATAACAGTCGGTGGGGAAGGGAAAGGATGGGATTTCTTTCCTCCCACCTTTGCCAACGCCCCAATGGACTTGGAGGGAAAGAAACCAGCCCCCTCCACCCCTATATATAGTGGGGAGGTGCATGGGAGCTACAACCCTTCCCCCTGGCACAGCCCTCCCCCTCCTACACCTCCTCCTCTGTAGTGCTTAGCGAAGCTCTGCCGGAGAACCACGAGCTCCACTGCGACCATGCCGTCGTGCTGCCAGAGCTCTCCCTGAACTTCTCCTCTCCCCTTGATGGATCAAGAAGTAGGAGACGTCCCCGGGCTGTACATGTGTTGAACGCCGAGGCGCCATCCGTTCGGCGCTTGGATCGGATCTTCTGCGATTTGAATCGCCGTGAGTACGACTCCATCAACTGCGCTCTTTGCAACGCTTCCGCTTAGCGATTTTCAAGGGTATAAAGATGTGTTAGTGCATCTAGTGCCCCTTAGTGATTCTAGTGTATTGAAGACTTGTAGGTTAAGGAACTAATGTGTTTGTGAGTGTACACAGGCTCATAAGTCAATGAGGAGTTTGATACATCTGGAGATTACCGACCCCTAAAAATGTTTGTCTTGAACTGGAGACTTTGGTGAAGATTTTGGTGAAGACTTTGCTAAAGACTTTGATATTCCCTAAAGACTTTGAAATTGAAGAAGTCGGTGTGACCTGGAAGATATGAACGAGGACTTTGAAGCGTGAAGACTTTTGTTTTCGTAGTTTCATTTTCCTTCTTTGAGTCATAGGAAACATCGTACTATTAAAGGGGGCCGAGGTAATACTAAGGAAAATTTCCAACTGATGCTCAACTCAAAATACTCAACCTAACCAATCCTTCGAGTGAAGCCTTTGGAAATCTCTTACGGTTCAATCAAGTTCTTTAGTGACAGAGACGAAGTTCTTCTAGTCTCTGAGGAAATTGATCTGACTGAGGAGTCAGGATTTCCCTAGTGCAAATTGCCTACAAGTGAGGAACATGATAAGCCTGGGCACTTTCATAGTTCGAATTTCCGATCGTTGTTGTGCTTAACACCAGTTGTCCCCAATCATAACATCAACATAACGGTCATATCATTGGGGGCATTTATGTCATATCATGTCAGGTTGCACCCTGGCTATAAATAGCCACCCCCCACAACCACTAGTTGGTTGGCTGCTTCGAGAGAGAACCGACACTTGTCATTTGAGAGCAACCCATCCTCCGAGGACTTTGAGAGAAAATCATCAGTGAGGAAAAACCGACAACCAAACCATGAAACCCAAAGTGATTGAGCATCACTGAAGAAATTCCTGTGTGGAACTCACGCTTGTTACCTTTGAGGACTGTGCATCCTCCAGACGGTTAGGCGTCATGGTCTAGTGCATCCTGCAGTCAATTGGGGATCATGAAGTGACCTTGGTCTAGAGCATCCAGCAGTAAATTGAGGATTGTCGGGTGACTAGTTTGTGAGGGTTTTGGAAGTCTACCCTGAAGACTTACCACGAGTGTTGGGCGAGGACTGTGTGAACTTAGCTCAAGGAGAATATGGTAAGGACTGTGTGTCCTGGGACTGTGTGTCCTCTGGTTTAAATACCAGGCCGCTCCAAACCAGACGTACAACTGTCACAGAAGTTGGAACTGGGTCATCAAACCATTGTCTTCATCAAGATACCTAGTATTATTTCCAAAACCCCTCTATTCCTCATAAACTTGTTGATGATATTGATTGTTACCGTTTGAAGAATTTGACTGAAGACTTTCACAATTTCCTCACCTCAAATTCTTCAAGTTACCTTGTTCATCATAGCTTATCCTGTGTCACGCTACTTACTATTTGTGCATGTTTCATTTCATCATGATGACTATGCTGTTACTATGTTCCTCATGCATTTGAGTACTCATTCCGCTGCTAGTTATTGATCACATTTCAAATTCCTCAAAGTTGAAATTCCTCAAGTGATGAATTTGTAAACATCACCTATTCACCCCCCCCCCCCTCTAGTCGATATAACGCACTTTCAATTGGTATCAGAGCAAGGTACTTCCTTGTTCTATGTGATTTTGGTTTAACCATCTAGAGTTCAAGTTATGTCGACTGCAGGTATGATCAAGGTTTCTGCAGGATGTCCTACCTTCGATGGGACGGACTACCCCTACTAGAAGAACAAGATGCGTATGCACCTCGAAGCTATTGACAACGATCTCTGTTATGCTGTGGAAAATGGTGTACCCTCTGTCACTCCCACTGTTACTACTGCTGATGTGAAGAGATTCAAGCAACTCGACTCTCAAGCGAAGAATATCATCTATGGCCATCTAAGCAAAGGTCAGTGTAACATCCCAAGATTCCATTTTGGAATGTTATGATATAGCTATGCATCTATCCTCATCATTTCTTGAATGTATGTATTTGTTGAAATGCCTTCTCTAAATTTCTGAAAGTCCCTTCTACTTTTCCCTATGTTGCTTTCACCTATTGGAAATTTTGGTTAAATGTTCAAAATAAGAGGGGAGTAACATGACACTCCACACCAGGGTCAACTTGGTGATTTATTTGAACAAAAATAACCAGGGGTTATTTTGAAAATATTTGCAAAAAGGTTTTAAAAACAAATAGGCAATTTCTAAAAAATATTATTTTTTTTAAGTGTTCAAATGACAGAATAGAAATGTTCATTAAATAGCATTTATTATTCTATTAATTTTGATATATAATACCCCTATATTTACAAACGATTTGAATGCTTTAAATGTTTTTGAAACGCTCTGGTAAATTTTTTAAAAGAAACGGTAACCGTTTCTGGTATTAAACGGGCCGGCCCACGGCAGTTATTCGTGCATTTACTACCGACCGGCCGACCGCGCGTAACGGACACGCTCTCCTCTCACTGACACCGGGCCCCACCCGACCGACCGTTTCACCGAACGGTCATCTCCTTCCCCCCCCCCCCCCCCCCCCCCCCCGCGCGCGCCAGAACCGACGCCGGCCGTTTCCTCCTCTCGCCGGATCTCTCTCCTCTCTTAACTCCCTCTCGCTCCCCGCACTCCTATATAAGCCGGCCACTCCCCGCATCCATTTTTCCCCGACCCCCTCTCTCTCTCACCGGAAGGCTACCGCAATTGCTCGCCGGAGTAGCGCCACCACCGGACCGTAGCCAGCTATTCCGACCACCATTCCACCCACCGTTGCCACCAATCGACTCCGGAGAACCGTCGCCGTCGCCCGGACCACTTCCCCGTCTTCCCCGACCACCGGAGCACCTCGCCGTCGCATTTGCCGCTTCCGGACTCGCCGGGAACCCCGACGCCGGCGACCTTTTACTCTGTGAGCATCCCCACTCGTTCGATCTGGAATCGACGTTCCAGATTAGATCGGATTTAATCCGAACCTGTATCCTTTACCGATCGGTCGCCCGCTCGAAACTACCTAACGAACGCGCCAGCCAGCCAGTAGAATCGTGCCACGTCACCCCTGGCCGTCCGTTAGATTTAGTCTCTTTTCTCTGATTTCTTTTAGTAAACAGAACCTATTCTAAATTTGTTTTGCTTATATCTTTTAATTTATTTAGTGTTTTGAGTTGATTCTTTTTGCAATAGCTCACATTTTACATGTAGTTTCACCCTGTACTTTTAAATTTCAAATTTGAACTATAGAATTTGAATTGAATCAAATTTGCTTAAAATCTTCAAATCTGTATAACTAGAGTTTGAAAATAGATTTTGACATGAATCTTTTTGCTACTGTTTGGTATTAGTTAGGACTACCTTCATGCTTAGTTTGAAGATATTTAGGATATATTTGATTAATGTTTTAACCAAAAACAGAACCTGCCTAGTATTATAATATAGTTTTATATACTTAGTTTTAATTAGTTTAAATTTAGATTTGGTTTCATTTGTTTATTAGGTTCTTTTAAAAAACATTTAGTGTTTTCACTCACTGTTAATAAAAATATAAATTTGCTTAGTTTAATTTTATTTAACATAGGAATCACAACTTCTTTTCAAATAGGTTAATTTGATTAAAACAACTAGTTAGTAATAGTTTTGTTTTGTTCTCTTGTTAGTAAAACTATATTTGTTCCATTTAGTGTTTATAAAAACTTTTACAAACTTTACAAAAGTTTTCTCAACAAACTTAGATTCAAAATAGTTTTATTAAGATAGTAGTGTTTTATCAATCACCTCCTAGTAAACAAAACTTTGTGTGTTTCCTTACTTGTGATTTGTGCATCGTTTTGTCCTGATTGTTTACTAGTTCTTGATTGATGTTTGTGAGTTACAATATTCTGTTGTATGCTTATTGAGTGCTTTGTTTGCTTCGTTAGATTATCCGGAGTGCGAAGCTTGTTACTTAGAGTCCCACGAGTACGAAGATCGTCAATCAGGCAAGTCACTTTGACCATGTTTTATATGCATTAGTTCTACCATCTCCCCAATTGCATGCAAGATAGGTTAGTTGGAAACTTGGTTACATTGTAGTAGTATCATGTGGTAGGTACCCCCCCTCAACCTCTTTGACACATTGGCCCCGGGAAACGTTGTTTTACCTTTTGCTATGCTATTAGTAGACGGGGTTGGTTGTGTGATTCATGAGAGTTGAGAGAGTTAATAATTTCAAGACCTACATAATGATCAAGATTTAAGACTCCGAGTTTTCAACATACCTCTGGGTGGATGATGGTTGAACGGCACCCTGGAGAAACCAGTGGATTTGCCTAGGTGATGCTGGAGATGGCCAGTATTCACGCGGAAAGGTCCACCCAGGCACAAAGAGATGGATGGATTCTTTAAAACCCAAGGCTTACCTGCACAGCCACAAGTCATTATGGGCTCTGGCTTGGTTGGATATCATGGTGACCCTGGACAGGCGGTGCTACGAGAGGTAGAAGAACGGTAGGAAAGGATGGGCACCGACAGAGTCGCAGGGAAACCCTTTGGAAGACCATGTTTTGGTCATCCGTTTCTCAAACACCCTGAAGTGCGAGAAATCAAACGGAGGCGATCAAATCTTGTGGGGAACGTGTGCAAAACTCTGCAGAGTATTCAAAACCTAATCGATTAGCCGTGTCCACGGTCATGGACGACTTGAGCCAAAGGAATTGGAACTTCCGGAACTCTCAACACAATTAATAATGATGATGTGGGTATTAATAATTTGGGAATGAGAATTGGTTGGTTGAACCATCTCATTAATCAACCAACTTAGTAATATTTTGCTTAGCCCCTCCCTTGATGTAGGAAAAACTTGGCTTTACGCAAAAACTTACCACCCCACCTGCCATATATGCATATAGACTAGATGATTATCTTTTCACCCTTATCTTGTGACTTTGCCGGCATATTCCATATGCTGACCTACACGGCTGCAATGTATCATGTTGCAGAGTACTTTTCCGACCAGGAGTGAGGACACGTTCTATGCTCAGTGAGATGCCCTTGGAGTCAGATGGACTCACCTACCTTCGACGCTTCCGCAAGATTTAGATATTCTCATGAGTTGGCTTTTAGCCACTTTATTGTAATTTTTATTGTAATAAAGGACTCGATATGAGATTTCGATTAATATAATGTTGTGTGATTTCCCTTTGATATATACATGGATGTACCGTGTGTGTACCAGCATGATCTTGGGATGGTACGGAAACACCGGAGACTTGACCTTTCAGGTCGGGTCGCTACAGTCAGTATGGTAGAGTGAGTGCTTTGGAGTCTGCTAAGCTTATCTAGGATAGGTTGTCCAAAGTCAACGAAGGTGTTTCCACTCAACGTGACTCTCGTGTTGATGTTCTTCACAATCTCTTCAACCTCTTCAAGAGACTCGACAATAAAAATGTTCACCAAAATTTTGACCATCTCACTGATATCTCCAATGAGCTTCAAGCACTGGGTGCCACCGATATCACTGAGCATGAAGTGGTGAAGAAACTGGTAAGACCTCTTGACTCCGCATTCGATACTCTGGCCTTGATGATCCAAGAACGTGGAGACTACAAGTCACCTGATCCTGTTGATATTCTTGAGAGACTCAATACTCATGAATTCCAACAAGCTAAGAAGAGAGACCTCTACGGGCCAAGCTATGGAAGATCTCATGCTCTGAAGGCAAAAGCAATTTCCTCATCCGAAGAAGAAGATTCTGAAAGCAGCCTTGGTGATCCTAAAGAACTAAGTCAGGAGCTAGCAATGCTCGTGAGGAAATTCCAAAAGTTCTCAAGGATAGGTGGATTTGGAATGTCATCAAAAAGTGGTTTGAGGAAATCAGATTCCTTAGAAGACTACAGGAAAAGAACCTGTCATCGTTGCAAAAATCCTGGTCACTTTATCTCTGACTGTCCTCTCTGGGAAAAAGATTCAAAGAAGAAGAAGAAATACAAGGATGATAGTTCTGATGACTCGAAGAAAAAGAATAAATCTTCAAAGTCCTCATCTGCAAAGTCCTCATCTTCAAAGTCCTCAAAGCACAAGAAGAATGGTTCTAGAAAGGCTAGAGCATTCATTGGCAAGGAAATGGATTCTGAGGAAGAATATGAAGAAGAGGAAGAATCTGAGGTGGAATCTGAATCTGGTGTCACTAGCCTTGCTCTCGCTACTACTTTCGTCAGCAAGTCCATCTTCAATGATGAAGAATATGACTACTCCAACGACTCTGACGTCAGCAATGATGATTATGCTCCCACCTATTGCTTCATGGTAAAAGGCTCAAAGGTACACAGACATCATTCCTCTTCTGAATCAAGTGAAGGTGAATCTGATGAATTTGTGAAACCTAGCTATGCTAAACTTGTTAAACTTGCCACTAAGCAACAAAGTGCACTTGAAAAGCTTCATAAATGCTAGAAAAAAGCGATGATATGTTGAACGATGAAGTGGATCGGACTCAAACTCTGTCTGACGATCTCAAAAGTCTTCAGACAAAGTATGATAACCTTCAGAGTCATCATAACGACCTCTTAGCCGATCATGAGAAGCTTTCTTATGAATTTCTTCAAAGAAAGCAAGATCTTGAGAAACTGAGGGTGTCACATGAGGATCTCCAAAGGGAAAATGATTCCTTACTGGCTCAACAGATTAGTACCGCTCAGGAAGAATTTGTTCCACCTTGTTTGAAATGCATCAAATGTGAAACTACTAATTCTTCATCTGAATGTTCAAATGCTTCTATTACTGCAAATTCTTCAACTATTCCGGTGGTCTCAAATTCCTCATCTGAAGATACCACAAGTATCACTAACAAAATTGCAGGCTTGAAGGGATTGTATGTGGGAGGCATGTACAAAAGTCTCAAAGGACATCAAACCCTTTGCGATGTCCTCAAAAAGCAGAGTCTGAATAGGAACCCTAGGAAAGAGGGTATTGCCTTTGTTAGGAAACTCAATGCTGATGGATCCTACTGGACACCTAAGCAGTACCCCAAAACCTCATGGGTTGCTGCGAAAGGACCTCTTGTAGACCCATCCACTTTATCTGGCTTTACTTGTGAGGCTTCATATTCCTCTGATGAGTCACTTACCTCCAACTACAATTCTTCAAAAATCAGAAAGGTGAAGTATTTGCTAGATTTGTTGGAACTAACTGTAGGAATGGTTCACCTATGAAGAAAATCTGGGTTCCCAAGAGCTACCTACAAAATCTTCAAGTGAATGTCCACACAACACCACTCATGAAGAATGGGAACCCCAGATCAAATTCCTCATTTGGACCAAAGTCTTCACTTGGACCAAATTCCTTAAATGGTCAAAAATATCATTCTCGTGCTAATGCCTCTATTTTGCAGGGAAAATCTGAGACTTATGAATATGTGCATTATTCTTCAAACCATTATGTTCATAAGTCCTCGAAGAATTTTTCTGCTTATTCATATGAGTATTCTAACCTCGCCCTGTGAAACAAAGCGCACTTGCTTCAATGCCTCCCTTCTCATATGGTGCTCGCAGAATGATGAACTCTTTACCACCCCTTCAGATGTGGGTGGTGAAGAAATTGAACTAATCTCTTATGCAGGGTCAGGTCTCCTATGAACTTAAACATCTGATGAATTTGCTGGAGACCTGAGGAAATGCTTGAAAGGACGCAAGCTAATCTTGTAGAAATGAATTCTTCATTTCTCACGTCCTCACACTACTTGCTTAATATCTTGTGTGATGAAATTATGTCTGATGAAATTAATGTCATATTCTTCACTCTGAAGCATATGAGTTCGTAAGTTGTACTAATTCAACTGCAGGATGATACTCCAAAAGCTACTGAGTGGGTCCTCGATAGTGGATGCACAAACCACATGACTGGTGATAAGAATCTACTGATGAATTTGCCACTTGATCCATCTCATCTGAAGCATATCACTTACGCAGACAAAGGAAAAATCAAGGTATTGGGTCTAGGTAGGGTTGTAATCTCAAAGAACTGAACCATGGATAAGGTGATGCTTGTCGAATCCCTTGGGTTCAACCTTATGTCTGTCTCAATGCTTTGTGATCTTGATATGATTGTCGTATTTGGAAAATATCGTTGTGTTGTCATCATGGAATCTGACAATTCCAAAGTCTTCGAAGGCTTTAGGATAGGAGACTTGTATATTGTTGATTTCTATATAGGACCTCAGCCTGCCACATGTCAACTTGCAAAGTCCTCAGAAGGCTGGTTGTGGCATCGACGACTTGGACATGCTGGTATGAGGAACTTGCACACGCTCGTGAAGAAAAAGCACGTCATTGGCATTTAAGGTGTCAAATTCCTCAAGGACCACCTCTGTGGTGCATGTGAGTCTGGGAAGATGACCAGATCCAAGCATCCCTCAAGGACAATCATGACCATGACGCAACCTTTTGAATTTCTTCACATGGATCTCTTTGGTACCACTCATTACTCCACACTAACAAATTCTTCAAGTTTGTATGGCTTTGTCCTTGTGGATGATTACTCTCGCTACACTTGGGTGCATATTATTCTATACAAGACTGAAGTGCAGGATGTCTTCAGACGATTTGCTTCTAGGGCATCCACCAACTTCGGCGTCAAGATCAACCATATCAGGAGTGACAATGGGACTGAGTTCAAGATCACTAATCTTGATGAATATCTTGATGAACTTGGTATTACTCATGAGTTATCTACCCCTTATACTCCTTAGCAGAATGGCATCATAGAGTGCAAGAATAGGACTCTTGTTGAGATGGCTTGCACCATGCTTGATGAATACAAGACTACTCGTCGCTTCTGGCCTGAAGCAATTGATACTGCATGCCACATCATCAATAGTGTATATCTTCACAAATTCCTAAAGAAGACTTCGTATGAACTTATGACTGGCAAGAAACCCAATGTAAGTTATCTCAAAGTCTTCGGTGCAAAATGCTGGATTAGAGATCCTCACCATAGTTCTAAATTTGCACCGAAAGCACATGAAGGTTTTATGCTTGGTTACGGAAAGGACTCACACACCTACAGAGTCTTCAACACCTTCCACCACAAGGTTGTCGAAACCATAGATGTGCGGTTCGATGAAACTGATGGCTTGCAAAGAGAGCACCTGCCTTCTGTGTTAGATGAACAGTTTCCTGAGGAATCCATCAAGCTGAAGGCTACTGAAGATGTCATACCCACTGAGGAAGTCATTCCTACAAATCAATACATTCATGCTGATACACCTGAAGAAAATGTTGCTGAAGAAAATCCTTAGCCACATCAACCTGCTCATCCAAGAGTTGCAAATCAAGTGCAGGTTGACGAAATCATCGATCACATCAATGCACCAGGTCCTCTCACTCGCTCACAAGCCTCACATTTGACTAACTTTTGTGGGCACTTTGCCTTTGTCTCTATCATAGAGCCCACCAAAGTTGATGAAGCATTCAAGGAGCCTGGGTGGATTCAAGCTATGCAAGAGGAATTGCATCAATTCAAGCTCAACAATGTGTGGGAACTTGTCAAGCGGCCAGATCCTCGCAAGCATAACATCATAGGTACCAATTGGATCTACCGCAACAAGCAAGATGAAAATGGCCTTGTTTTAAGGAATAAGGCTTGTCATGTGGCTCAAGGCTACACACAGGTTGAAGGAATTGACTTTGATGAAACTTTTGCACCTGTTGCTAGACTTGAAGCTATTCACATATTGCTTGCTTACGCTAACCATAATGATATCATATTATATCAAATGGATGTGAAAAGTGCATTCCTCAATGGTAAGCTTGAGGAAGAAGTATATGTTGCTCAACCCCCAGGTTTTGAAGACCCTAAGCATCCTAACAAAGTCTTCAGACTCAACAAGGCCCTCTATGGCCTCAAGCAGGCCCCTCGGGCATGGTACGACACTCTGAAGGAATTCCTCCTGAAGAAAGTCTTCAAACCCGGTTCACTCGACCTAAATCTTTTCACAAAATCCTATGGCAATGAACTGTTCATATGCCAAATATACGTAGACGATATTATCTTTGGATGTACTGACAAATGTTATAGTGATGAATTTGCCTATATGATGAGTGAAGAATATAAAATGTCTATGATGGGAGAGTTGAAATTTTTCTTAGGTCTTCAAATTCATCAACAAGACAACGGCATCTTCATCTCACAAGAGAAATACCTCAAGGATGTTCTGAGGAAATTCGACATGCAAGATTGCAAAGGCGTCAAAACTCCAATGCCTTCAAAAGGCCACCTCTACACTAACAAAAATGGTAAAGATTTCGACCTTATTGTATCTATGTGCATCTAGGCCTGATATTATGCTGAGTGTTTGCATGTGTGCCCGATTCCAAGCCACACCGAAGGAATCACACCATAAGGCTATGAAACATATTCTTCGATACTTAGCTCACACACCAAAGCTTGGATTATGGTATCCCAAGGGCTCAAATCTTCACCTCGTCAGATACTCTGATGCTGACTATGCTGGAGATCATGTGGATCACAATTCAACCTCAGGCACATGTCATTTCCTCGGACAATCCTTAGTCTGTTGGTCCTTGAAGAAGCAGAACTATGTCTCACTGTCTATTGTTGAAACCGAGTACATTACTGCTGGTTCATGCTGCACTCAGTTGCTGTGGATGAAGCAAACCCTCAAGTACTATGACATCAAGTTGAAGAATGTGCCTCTCTACTAGGACAACGAGAGTGCCATCAAGATTGCATACAACCCAGTTCTGCATTCCAAGACCAAGCACATCCAGATTCGTCATCACTTTCTTCGAGATCATGTACTCAAGGGCGACATCTCCATCGACCACATTCCCACTAAAGTACAACTGGTCGATATCTTCACAAAGCCCTTGGATCAAAAGAGATTTTGCAAGTTGCAGTGTGAGCTAAATATCTTAGAATCTTTGAATGTTCTTTGAAAAAGGACACATATCCTAACACTTATGCAAAATTGATGACTTAGATGTGCAACACACAAAGTAACATTTATCTTAAATCAATGAAGAATAACTCTGTTAGTGTGAAGAAATTAATGAAGAATTTGATTCTCAGAACCCTACGACAATTGTACGCGGTGTCTGAAGTCATCATTCTTATACGGTGGGTCACGCCACCAACCAAAGTTGAAATTCTTCAAAGTTGAGTTTTTTGTTATTTTGCAAATTCTTCAAATTTTCAAATTCCTCAAGTTTGCAAATTCCTCAACTTTTCATATGCATCAACTTTTCAAATTCTTAAAACTATGAAACTCATGTTCTTCATTGACTATATATATATATATATATATATATATTTGAGTTTTCAATGTCCTCAACAGCATTCACTTATTGCTAATTTTTCAAGTTGATTTTCATCTAAGTGAATGTGATCGGACCCCTTTCCCCTCTATGCTAAACTCAACCCAGTTTGTTCACAAATTCTTCATATGCGTTCTACTTTGAAACTCGTTCAAAGTCTTCACTGTGTCCTTGATAGCTGAAGAATTTGTGAACGAAAACTTTGAAATTTTCACTATCAAAATTTTCGACGTTTCCCGCTCGAACGGTTCCGATTCCCGCGACTGAATAACCCACGATCCCCCACTATCGCCACCACTCAGAACATGGGTGACACATGTCGCGTGGAGAGCAAGGGTTAGGGGCAATCTAGTCCAAAATCTTTGGACGGATTGGTTTTCACCTCCCATATAAATACCCCCTCCCCTTCCACTATGCTCGGTTACTCCTCATCTCTACTCTCTCTCTCGATCTCCAACCTAGCACCGTCGCTAAAGTCATCGACGCCAGTTTGGAAGAGCTTCAATGCCTCGACCTCACCGTCGTCGTACTCGCATCAGCCACGGAAGTCTTCATCCCACCGCCGTTGTAGCTGTCTCCCTCTGCCAAGCTAGGGCGTGGGAGATCTGGACTGACAAACTTCCTCAGTCTCATCTCATAGTTCGTCGTGTTCTTCATCAGGGTAAATAAAATTTATTTTTACTTGCCTGATTTGATCTTCAAGATTTCCCAAATCTTTAGAAAGGTGTTTATTCTTCAAGAATCTCATTCTAAAGCACCTTACATGTTCGTACACTTGATGACTTTCTCTAAGTTGTGATTTTCTTCAAGATTCCTCATAGTGTGAATCCTCAAAATTTGCACAACTCTGGAACCTAAGACAAAGAACACTTAGTGAAATTCCTCAAGACACCAAAGGTCAAATTCCTCACACCTATTTTTTATTGAAATTTTTTTGAGAACGCATATGACCTCTTCAAACTCCTCGCACCTATACTCTCTTCATAGGTACAACATGTCCACTGATGAATCACTAGGTTCTCATCAACTTAACTCATTTGCAGCATTTCTTCAGGAAAAACTGTGTACTTCTTCAGAGTCCTCAAGAGTTCAAAATCCTCAGCTGAAGAAAATGGTTGATGGGAGGAAGCCATAGAAAGGTGGAAAGAAGCTAGATGTGCACACTATTTTTGAGATTCCATATGACTTGTATGAGTAATACTACACACCCGATGAAGAAACTCATGGCAAAGAGACAACTAAGCAGAGAAAGATTCATCTGCAGAAAATTGAGAGGAGATGGGCAAAGGAATGGAAGGAATATCGTTATGTAACTCCAAAATACATGATGAAATTCGTTGTGAAACCTCCATGCAGCAGGCCTCCTTTGGCTCAAAATCAAATTGCTGATCCCACTAGTCTCAAGACTGGTGAAGACTTTCCTCATATATGGGAGAAACAGCAAGCCAAGCTGGCAAGGAAAGCCAAAGAGGCAGTGAAGAAATTTAATGAAGACTCTGCTGCCGCCTCCTCTGCCGGAGCCTCTGCAAGTGGTCCGAAGAAATCAATGATGAAGAAATCTGCTGTGAAGACAAGTTCTTCAACCTCAAAACCATCACAGCTGATTCCTCAATCCCAAAAGCCTCATCTTTCAAAGGCATCAGCTGCTGGTACAGTTGCTACTCAGTCTTCAACTGCAGCTGCAAAGTCCTTAACACCTGTACACCTTGGATCATGTCAGAGGACGGATGGATTCTCAAAAGTTTCAAAAATCTCTCCAAGCTCCTCTGCAAAAGCAAAGTCTTCAACTAGCCCTACAGTGTAGAAGCTGGAGAAAACTGCTGGACGAGGTCAAAGAACAAGTCCTCACACAAGCAAAGCAGTGGTAGTTGTACCCTCAGGATCTGAGGATGATGATGAAGCTGGCGATGAAGAATTGGAAGAAATCATCAGACAAAGTGAGCAAAAGGCTGCTATAGCCAAGGGCAGCTCTGTTCCTCCCATGCTGGATCCCAAGATGATCCTAAATTTCATTGACATATGGCATGAGGATCCAAGCACCCCACTTTCCTCATTGAACCTGCCTCTTGGTGTGGACCATGTCCTCACCCACTTCATTGCTGAGGAAAAATGGAGAAGAGAACAAGCTCAAAGAGCTAAGAGGAATAGGGCTCGGAAAGAAAAATTTCTAAGGAATAACTAATGAATTTGACTCCAAATCAACTCATCACAGTTCAGTCTGAAGTTCGCTCCCTCACTAAGGAACAAGTAAGGTATGATGCTGAATGGAAGGGCACCAAGGTCAGGTTCGTCAGAGCAGCTCAAGCTGCTGTTAAGGACCACAACACAAGGGTTGGAGCTCGATCGCAACCTCAAATTCCTCAGGCTGATGAAAATGCTCAGCCTGCTGATAAAAATGCTCCTGTACCTGAAGAAACAGCCAGCGCTGCTGAAGAACATCAGACCGCTGATGAACATGCCAGGACGACCTCCACTATTGTGCCTTAAGAAACTGCCAGGCCAGCTGAAGCTTTTGCTACGCCTGAAGAAACTGAACCCGCCAGGACGACTGTATCAGTCATGCCTGAAGTATCTAAGTCTGCTGAGGAAAAGACTCTAAAGAGAAAAGCATTAGTTTCTAATTCCTCAGCTGCCAAGAAGTTGAAGACTGTGAAAAGTTCTTCAACTGGACCCATTGATGCCACTCCAATCTCCTCTGCACCTGCCTATGAAATTATTCCTTTCGGGGTTGACTACATCATCCCAGATGAAGAAGATGAAGATCATTCTACTGCTCTTACAGAGCAGATTGATGAAGAAATTGAAGTTGAAGAAAATGCTTCAACTCCTCGGGTATAATCGCCCTAGCCTCAGTTCACTGTTGAAGAAGCTGGAGTTGAAGAAATTGATGAGGATGTGGATATTGGAAATACAACTCCAATCATCAATGATGAATATTGGGAAAGAGCTCACCCAAATTCACCAATGACTACACCTCTGTCACAGATTCCTCAGTCCCCAGCCCAGACTAAAGAAATTCAAGAGGGATCTGATGACTTGACCACCAAAGTCATTGAAGATATTCTAGCTACATCAGCTGATGACTTTGGTGCTCCAACTGCAACTGAGGAACCTACACCACAAATTCCTCAGACTGAAGAAATTCCTCCCATGCCAAAGGAGATCAAGGGCCGCTTCAAGCCAAATCTTTAACCGAAGCCCAGAATGCTGTTCAAAGGCTCAGCGCGCCCCAAATTCCTCAAAAGCAATTTCTTCAATGAGCGCATGTTCTTCACTGGACCCAATCCGTATGAATCTGCAAGGGCTGGACAAAGCAGATTCTGGAGTGCAACTTAGATGAACTACTATGCATCAGTATTGTTCAACAAGAAGAAAGTCTTCGAGCACCATCAGATTCCTCATGCTGATATGGAAACACTTCCATCATTCACACCGGTGCTCCAAGTTCTTCATGATGCAGGCATTCTTCCTTTTTGCATAGACATATCCAACTAGAATGAAGAACTCATTCTTCAATTTTATGCTACTTTGCACATCAGTGGAAATTCTTCAGACATCAACTCCTGGGTTTTGGACTGGATGACAGGATCAACTCATTTCACTGCTCAAGCTTCTGAATTACTTCAGATTGTCCCGGTTCCAATTCTTTCAGAAGAAGCTCGTCGTCTGTTTGATGAACCTGCTCTTCCAAATCAACTGATGCAAGTGCTGATGAAGCCATTGGCTCCTAGCAAACCTCAACGGAAAATCTTCTTAGTGAAGGATTTGTTGTATGTGCCAAGGACAGTCTACCGCATTCTCATGAACACTCTATGTCCTTAGAAGGGCCGCAATTCTGAAGAAGAGGAAGTGGAGGGAGTCATGAAGAATATGATGTTCAACATCATTCATGGGATTCCCATCAACTTCCACGATTTCTTCATGAGGACATTGGCAAGTGCTGCTTTAGATCCATTTGAACAGAAGCCTTCTACACCTTGGATCATGAAATTCATGAGGGCAAAGTCCTCAATTCCCTTCAAGGCTGATTTCTACAATCACTTTGGCTTCCTGCCTCTGATCAAAGTCATGAAGAGCACGATGGACTCAGTGGAAGGAAAAGGCAAGGCTGTCATTGATGAAGGCACTCGTCCATTGGATGGATAGTTTCGCAAAGTTGGTTCCTTCTCCACTAATGATGACACTGCAACTCAGGACTTAGAAGCAAAAGCCTCAGCTCAAAAACCTCAAGATTCTGCCCCTCGTGTGATGATTGATCGCAAGCTCCTAATCAGTCTTCATCAGAAGGTCGATCGCAATCACAAGTGGGTGAGGCATCAACTTGGTTACATTGTGCAAAACATGATTGTGACGCAGAACATTGTCAAGAGGAATCACTACTATGCGCATGAAAACCTCAACCGCACTTGGGCCATATTGTCTCACCTCAAGACTCCTGAAGAACTGAAGGAGCTGGATCTTGAGGAAAATCCTGACTAGGCTCGTCAACCAAAAAAGATATTCAAGAAATTCCAAGTTCCTCTGATGGTCAGAAGTTCATATTCTTCATCACGTGAGAGAGATGAAGATAAAGACATTGACAACACTGCGGTAGGCCCTGCATCAACAAACGACCCCGACAACGCTAGCGCTCCTTCCTCACCAACACGATGAAATTCTTCAAAGGGACGTTAGTCCTCACTTTTTCGTCCCTTTTGGTCCTCGATGACAAAGGGGGAGAAAATTTGAGTTAGTCTTCAAGCGAGTCTCTCTATATATGGGCTATTTTTTTTTAAGTTACAACTCTCGCTCTTCTGAAGCTCTTGTTGATTGAGTTGTAAACTTAATTCCGATGGTGGTCTGACACTTTTGAACAATTTCCTCGCATGTTTATTTCCTCAAGTACCTTAATGCATACATGCTGAATTTCGTCAGACACCCTTTTCATCACGCATTTCAAATTCTTCGTATCATATGTTCAAATGTGTGTATGAATTACAACATATAGGGGGAGTTTTCCATGTTTTAACATGCCAGCATTTGTAGTCCAAAGCAAATTCCTCAATTATGCACATCTTCAGGGGGGGTTCTTCTATATCTTGCAATCAATTTCCTCAAACTCAGTACTTTCACTTCATATGATTATCCCCGTTGAAAACTTAACCTATTCGTCATCAATCACCAAAAAGGGGGAGATTGCTAGTGCATCTAGTGCCCCTTAGTGATTTTGGTGTATTGAAGACTTATAGGTTAAGGAACTAATGTGTTTGTGAGTGTACACAGGCTCTATAATTCGATCAGGAGTTTGATACATCCGGAGATTACCGACCCCTAAAAATGTATGTCTTCAACTAAAGACTTTGGTGAAGACTTTGGTGAAGACTTTGGTGAAGACTTTGCTGAAGACTTTGATATTCCCTGAAGACTTTGAAATTGAAGAAGTTGGTGTGACCTTGAAGATATGAACGAGGACTTTGAAGCGTGAAGACTTTTGTTTTCGTAGTTTCATTTTCTTTCTTTGAGTCATAGGAAACACTGTACTGTTATAGGGGGCCGAGGTAATACTAAGGAAATTTTCCAACTGATGCTCAACTCAAAATCCTCAACCTAACGAATCCTTCTAGTGAAGCCTTTGGAAATCTCTTACGGTTCAGTCAAGTAGTTCAGTGACAGAGATGAAGTTCTTCTGGTCTTGGAGGAAATTGATCTGACTGAGGAGTTAGGATTTCGCTAGTGCAAACTACCTAAAAGTGAGGAACATGATAAGCCTGAGAACTTTCATAGTTCGAAATTCCGACCGTTGCTGTGCTTAGCGCTAGTTGTCCCTAATCCTAACATCCACATAATGGTCATATCACTGGGGGCATTTATGTCATATCATGTTAGGTTGCACACTTGCTATAAATAGCCACCCCCACAACCACTAGTTGGTTGGCTGCTCCGAGAGAGACCGGACACTTGTCATTTGAGATCAACCCATCCTCCGAGGACTTTGAGAGAAAATCATCAGCGAGGAAAAACCCACAACCAAACCACCAAACCCATAGTGATTGAGCATCACTGAAGAAATTCCTGTGAGAAACCGATGCTTGTTACCTTTGAGGACTGTGCATCCTCCAGGCGGTTAGGCGTCATGGTCTAGTGCATCATGTAGTCAATTGGGGATCACGAAGTGACCTTGGTCTAGAGCATCCAGCAGTAAATTGTGGATCGTTGGGTGACCAGTTTGTGAGGGTTTTGGAAGTCTACCCTGAAGACTTACCACGAGTGTTGGGCGAGGACTGTGTGACCTTAGCTCAAGGAGAATACGGTAAGGACAGTGTGTCCTGGGACTGTGTTTCCTATGGTTTAAATACCAGACCGCTCCAAACCAGACGTACGACTGTCACAGCAGTTGGAACTGGGTCATCAAACCATTGTCTTCATTGAGCTACCTGGTTCTATTTCTTCAACCCCTCTATTCCTTATTAACTTGTTGATGAAATTGATTGTTACTGTTTGAAGAATTTGACTGAAGACTTCCACAATTTCCTCACCTCAAATTCTTCAAGTTACCTTGTTCATCACTCCTTATCATGTGTCACGCTACTTACTATTTGTGCATGTTTCATTTCATCATGATGACCATGTTGTTACTATGTTCCTCGTGCATTTGAGTACTTATTCCGCTACTAGTTATTCATCACATTTCAAATTCCACAAAGTTGAAATTCCTCAAGTGATGAATTTGTAAAAATCGCCTATTCACCCCCCCTCTAGTCGATATAACGTACTTTCAGGATACACTCCCTCTCTCTTGTTTCTAGCATCTCCTAGATTGATCTTGATGACACGTAGGAATTTTTTTGAATTATTACTATGTTCGCCAACACTCGGGGAGGCTGAGATTGTACGTCTGGTTAGGAAGGCTGAGATTGTACGTATGGTTAGGGAGGCTGAGATTGAACTCAGAAGACCTCGTCTTTGCCTTATTCCCTTGAGATGAAGTCAATTAGACAACGCCCAATCACTCGGGTAAGTCTTCATGGGAGACTTCCAATACCCATACAAACTTGATAACGCAGCAGTCCACAATGACTCTTGGATTCTATAGACCCAGACGCCTAACCCTTTGGAAGATCACAGTCTTCAAGTGTAATAAGTCTTCAGTTCACTCAAAACAGAAAGTCTTCGGTGATGCTCAAACACACTAGATCTAGGTGTTTAGGTGTATCCTCACAGGATGTGTATCTCTCAAAGTCTTTGAGGTGGGTTGCTCCAAAACGACAACAGTCGTATCTCTGTCTGAGCAGTCACCTACTTATGGTGAAGGGGTTGGGCTATTTATAGCCAGCGGGCAACTGACCTGATATGACCAAAATCACCCTGGGTAAATGGCCAAGCAACACGTGTCACAACAATCAGATTTCAAACACATGCGGCAACTTTACTTGGGCTACAAGTAAAGCTGACTTAACCAGCTTTGGAAGAGTTTTCCTCTCAATGTTTTTGCTCGAAGACATAGGTATGGGTTGAGCATCACGTCACCATCTGACTTCGATCACATCGACCCCACTTAACAGTATGGTGGTTCCTATGACTCAGGAAAGAAGAAACAAAACTACCTAAAGACATCGTCTTTGCGTTTCATTGTCTTCGGACGAATGTCTTCGTCCACCACCAATGGCTTCAGCCGTCATCTATGTCTTCAGACATTTTGGGGGTTCGTCTTCGACGGCTAAACCGAAACTCCAGGGACTTCTCTCTGTGTTAACCTATGAACTCTCACAGATACATTAGTCCCTCAACCATGTTTGTCTTCAATACTCAAAAACCAAAACAAGGGTGGCACTAGATGCACTTACAATTACTGTTATGTTTGTAGTGGATATAGATAACTTTGTGGTTGTCTGAACTGTGTAGCTAGTCTTGTTGTGAATGGCACATTGGTGTAATCATAGTATTGAGCTAGTGTTGGTGTGTCCGAATTATGCTAGTGTTGGTCTATTAGTTTTAGTGTTCATTTATGCTTTTCACTCATTCTTGGGTGGTATTATTACTATGTCAATTCGATGTGTAGTTCAGCGGATATGAATTATGCTTTTCACTGAATTTAATTCAAACTAAATGTCACGATAATTAAATGAAATATGTTTGTCAGTCCCTTAGTGTTTGTCTCTAAGTTGCCCTTTTCTGCAAGTAACTCAATGATTGTGTGTTATGATTCATGACAATGTTGTGAATGCGGTAGTTCAATTTTAATATAGGCGTTGGTAATTAAGATTAAGAGTGTCTAATTTGTATTTTGCACTGGCATGGTGGTGTTAACTATGGGGTGGTGGATTGGGTAGATGGCCCTTGGCCTGACATACTTCAAAAGTGCCTAACCATGCTTTAGGACATATACCATGAGCAAAACCGTGGCACAGTCATGGACAATGAGGCTCATCGGAGAGAGGTGGCAAAGCTTAAGAAGGAGAATGAATGGGTGGCAAATTGTTACAACAAGCTTGTGGATGATGTATCCAAGTTGTTTGACTATCAAGATGGCCTATAGTCTCATGATGTGGATTACACCAGCCAGGCAATCATAGAACTTAAGCAGAAAAGGCATCAACTTGAGGGTCATGCTAAGATTGAGATACAGATGGAGAAGCTCAAGCTAGAAAAGGAGTAAAGGTGCATCCTGCAAACTCAAGTTGATATCATCCACAACATTTTTAAGAAGGCCACGAAGTATATAGAGGTGGATAAGGACATGCGTAAAGAAGAGAACAAAAAATGGAGTTTGTCATTGCTGAGCTACCAAAGGCTGGTCATGGGAGCAAGAAAGGGTTGGACATGATCAAGGAAATCATGGAGGAGTGAAGTGGTAGCTCTGGTGGGTAAGTAAATATCATACCTATATATATAAATCACCTTGGAATCTAATGCAGATGCAGGTCGGGTTTATATTTTTGGGAGGTGTTATGTGGTGCCTAGGCACTGAATTTTAATGCTTTAAGACTATTTATGGTGTAACAACCTTGATGATAATTATGGACATTTATACCGAGTTAAGAAATATAATTTATGATGAAGTTCATCCTATCATTGTGTAACTTATTTGTTGCATCCCTCACCTATAATGTGTTGTTGATGCTTCTATGGTATAGCCTAAATTGTTGAGACAACAACACACGAAGCATGTAGTAGTCAAAATTGTAGAAAAAGTGCATTGTTCACACGTGTGAAATTCATGTTGTAGGGTTGTTGCAATGTGTGATTGATTTGCTTAAGATGGGTTGCCAGAGCGACAGAAACTTAAACCCTAGTTGGTGACTTGTTGCACATGGGATAAAAAGGGGACATTATATTTATATGTTATTGTCGGGTTTCACCTTAATGAATCTTTGATATTTAGGGATGCTTGCTAGAGTGCCAACCATAAGTACTTGTATGAAATGAATTTTTTTGCGTATTAGCATAGGCCTCTCCCGCATATAAAACTGAAATAGATGATTATCACTTCAGTTTCACATCCATTTGCCTAGGGACAATTTTGCACTACATACCACCACTACTCCAGACTTGCTATACTTAGTTTTATTGTACTTTTACATTACAACACCTAACCTTTATTTTAAAGTTTGTTTTTAGCTTGCAAATCTACCCTTTTATACAAAGTACTTATAGTTTATTTCCTAGGTAAAACAAACACTTAGTATGAGTAGGGTTGTGTCAGTGGTAGATAGGACCTAGAGAATACTAATCCTATCTTTAGCTCCTTATGGGTTCTACACTCCATATGTACCACTTGAAGAGTGCTATGACATTCCTTGCACTTGGGGATTATCAGTTAACAACTAGACATGACACATGGTTACACTAGAGTTCCTCGACGACATCAAATTGGCAAAGTAATTCATTTTGTTACTTTTTAGGCTCTTGCCAACTCCTCGACAGTTCCATGAGATGTGGATCACGGAGGTCATGGAGCCTTAAAGGAGGGCATCGTTGCCTGATCTTCCAGATGCAAATTGTCTTCCATTCCCTCCATATTATCGTCTATAAAATTTCCTAGATTTCCTGTAACATTGTTAATAGTAACGACAACTATGGTGTTGGCTACAAAAATATTGGTCTCAACATACACCGCTAGTGTGGGCTTGGTATCCAAATGGTAGGCTGCAAACCCCAATGATGGACCCATTGTGACCTAGCTGCAAAGGTTGTTGCAACATTCTTTTCTATTCAAGTTGGAGTTGTTCTGGATCTAGATGAACTTGTTGTTGAGTTGGTTAGCTAGCAAGAGTGTGCAAGAAGAACATGTGAGGTGGTAAAAAACCCTGGGGTTGTCACTGCCCCAAGTGTTCGCATCATTTTTCTAGGTTGGTGAATAGCTCCTGCAATGTGGTTATCAAGAACATTGGTCGGACCATTGGAGCTGAGGAATTACTCCATTTTCTTCTGTACTTACCTTCATCCCAATAACTATGACAGTTTGGGATAATCCTATTTCCTTCCCCTGTATAGAACCTTTTCTTTCTTTCCCCGACATTCTGGAGAGCATTGTGCCTCCACGTTGCTCTAACGGAGATTAGCATCCTCAAGGGTGTGAACTTCGGGATACATCGTCGTCTCCACGTGCTTGGTTATCTCTTACTTGAGCCCTTTACTTATGCATTTACTTTGTGATAGGCATAGTGATTCATGCTATATATCTTGTTGTCACACATTTGTTTATATTGCTTAGCATAAGTTGTTGGTGCACCTTGAGTCTAATGTATTTAGATTTCGTGCTTGGTAAAAGTACTTGGATGTCGCCTAGAAGGGGGGTGAATATGCGCTTTAAAATAATTACGGTTTAGGCTTGAACAAATGCAGAATAAAACTATCATTTAATTTTCAAGGACAAAACCTAGAACAATTAGGCTCGCCTATGTGCACCAACAACTTATGCTAAGCAAGATAAACAACTAAGTGCTAGCAAGATATATACAATGAAACAATATGGCTATCACAAAGTAAAGTGCATAAGTAAAGGGCTCGGGTAAGAGATAACCGAGGCACGCGGAGACGATGATGTATCCGAATTTCACACCCTTGCGGGTGCTAATCTCCTTTTGGAGCAGTGTGCATGCACAATACTCCCCAAGAAGCCACCAGGGCCACCGTAATCTCCTCACGCCTTCGCACAATGCAAGATGTCGTGATTCCACTAAGGTACCCTTGAGGGCGGTCACCTAACCCGTACAAATGGCAACCCTTGGTGGCGGTCACCAAACCCGTACACTTTGGTAACCCTTGGGGGCAGTCACCGGAACCCGTACAAAATGCTCGGGTAAATCTCCACACCTAATTGGAGACCCTAATGCTTGCCTGGAGCTTTACACCAAAATGCTTGCGATATGGGACACCACCAACCATCTAGGGCACCAAATCACCCAAGAGGCACAAGCTCTAGGGTGTCCAAACACCCAACAGCAATAAGCTTCTCAACTTTTCACTTCCATGTATCACCATGGAGAACTCAAACCGAGTCAAGTAATGCAATGGAAAGAACACACGAAGTCGTCCAGTCCCTCACACTCAAATCCCACCACAACAACAAAAGCTATGGAGGAATATGATAGGAAGAACAAGGATCTTGCAAAGAACTCGAAGATCTAGATCCAAGGGGTTCCCCTCACATAGAGGAGAAAGTGATTGGTGGAAATGTGGATCTAGATGTCCTCTCTCTTTTTCGTAAAAAAGGAGCAAGAATCATTGGAGGGATTGAGAGTTAGCAAGCTCGAAGAAGGTCAGCAATGGGGGAAGAACTCGAGCTCAAAGGATGAGATCCATTGGGGAAGAAGACCCCCTTTTATAGGTGGGAAAAAATCCAACTATTACCCCCTCAGCCCGCACATAAGCGGTACCACCGCCTGGAGAGCAATACTACTGCTCGGGCGGCAGTGCTCCACTGATCAGTGCAATGGCATGAAGCCACTAGGAGGTAGTGCCGCCGGAGTGGTACTACCGCTCTCCAAGAACCAATACAACGGTACTATCGCTGAAGAGAGCGGTACTACCACTTATAAGTGGTAGTGTTGCGCCCCACTGCCGCCCTACCTCTGCTAAGATTGTGAAGGGTCCACAAAGGTAGGCAGTAGTTGAGCGGTAGTGGCGAGGGGGGGGGTACTACCACTTGTAGGTGGTACTATCGTGCCGCACTATCGTCCCCACTACTATGTAGTCCAACACGAAAAGTCAAGACTCCAAAGGCAGCGGTAAAACGCGGGGCACTGTACAGTGGTACTACCGCTTGTCCAGAGCGGTACTATCTTTTATAGTTATAGGCAGTACTACCGCTTGCCAGCATGGTACTGCCTCTTGGGACCTTTAGAACCAATGCACAGGAAACAGATGAATGTAGGTGGTGCTACCGCTTTCCCAGAGCGACACTACCTCTTATATTTATAGGCAATACTACCGCTTGCCAGCGCGGTACTGCCGCTTGGGACCTTAAGGACCAATGCTGTAACAGCCCGGGACCGACGCTCTAGAAGATTCCCCTTTTATTCCATTCTTGCTGCGTCATTCGTCTGGTTGTCGCATTCATCATTGCATCATTCGCATCATCTGCATAGCATCGTCACTTGTTTTCGAAAACTTGCATCCGTTTGTAGCTGTCGGTTCTCTCTGTTCGTGTCGCTGACCGTTTCGAGACAACCACACACGCACGCGCTAGAGGCATCGATAAAATATTGTTTTCAAAGTGTGTTTGAATTATCCTTGGATTGAGTCGAAAGTTTGCGTGCGGTCTTATTATATTGTAGGTAGGCCGCCTGCCAAATTACATTGCATTCTGAGTCCGTTTGCTACCCGAATGGTCACTCGTAGTAGTGCGTCATCGGTTTATCTGTTGGACGTTTGTGATGTTTTAAAAATCTTGTCACAGGCCTCAACTCCCCTCTCTTATGGCCAAACCCCCTCTACACGGCCCAGCGCAGCCTAGCTAACCCCCCTCCGCTACCGGACCGTCGGATCGAGATCTGCGGGTCCGAAAACGGTTGAAAACCCCCTAACCTAGCCCCATTTTGCTATAAATAGACCCCTAGGCATCCAGATCAGGCAACCCTAGCCCTCCTCGGGATCCGCGCTAGCCAACCAGCTCCCCAGCCACCTCCTCCGTGCTTGTCTCCCTCCTCCCACCACCAGGGCCCACCAAAGCCCATGCAGGCCCGTCCCAAGCCTGAACCATCGCCGCTGCGCCCGAGCGCTCCAGATCAGGAGAGGAGCTCTCGATCCAGAGCTGCACCCCCACCCGCCTCCGCGCCCCTTCGGCGAGCCACCGCTATTGTCGGCGACCTCAACCCCGTGCAGGTCGGACCTCGCCCCGACTGTCTCCTCCTTCCTCCCAGTCCTCTCTTCTCTCTATAATCCCTCTCCCTCTCATGTTCTTTGTGCAGCAGCCATGACCACCGGCCTCAAGCTTGGAGTTGCCGCCTAGATCCGGCCGGGGATCACCGGATCCGACCGCACCGCCTTAGGATCCGCCCGTCCCCGCTTCCTCCTGGTCGCCTCCGCCCTCACCCTGTCATGTCGCCGTTTGCCGCGGCCCGCCTCCTCTCGGGCTCGAGCGAACGAAGGAGACGATGCCCTAGCACCCCGTTGACCGCCTCCTGGGAAGTCGCTCATCATGGGCTGCGCCAGGCCCAGCCCCAGTGATTGTTGACCCGTCGGCCTAGCTAAGCCGGCCCATGCACGCCTCACCGACTAGGCCGTGGCCCAGCAAGGTGAGCGCTGGCCTCACCCTATCCAGCGCCCCGTGCGCATTATAGCTATGTCGCGCTCACTCTATTTCAGGCCTATTGCAGATTCGGCCTATGTCTGTTTTTTAGTCTCTGCAAATTTTACTAATTATTCCAGGATTTACAGAATTGCAGAAAACCCCCCAATCTGTATGCATTTAATAAATTTTCAACCATGCATTGTATGTAAAAACTTTATATGTGTAAAATGACTGGAATTTCATGTAGATTCACAATATCCAAATTTCACACATGTTAGAAATACTTAAACTTGCTCTTTGCATTAATTTGTATCAATGCAATGTTAGGATGATTATTTCATAACTATTAAACCGTAGCTCCGATGCAAATGTTCTATATATGTAACTGTTTGGAGACGTAGTAGTAAATAAAAAAATTCCTACGTGACACCAAAATCTATCTATGGAGAAACCAGCAACGAGAGGGGATACATTACATCTTCATACCTTTGAATATCGCTAAGCCGAAGCGTTACAAGAACGCGGTTGGTGGAGTCATACTCGCAGCGATTCAGATCGCGGTGGATTCCGATCTCAGCGTCGAACAACGGCGCCTCCGCGTTCAACACACGTGCAGCCCGATGGCGTCTCCTACGCCTTGATCCAGCAAGGAGGAAGGAGAGGTTGAGGGAGAGCTTCGGCAGCACGATGGCATGGTGACGGTGGAGCTACGTGGACTCCGACAGGGCTTCGCCGAGCGCTACGGAGAACGAGGAAGAGGAAGGGTAGGGCTGCGGCGAGAGAGAGAGAAGTCGTGTCTCAAATCATCCCAAACCCTTGGGTATATATGGGAGGAGGGAGAGGGAGGGCTGCCTTGGCCCCTCCTCCAAGGAGGATAGCTTCGGGCGAACCTAGGGAGGAGTCCACCTCCCACAATGGAGGTGGATCTCTTCCTTTTAAATCCTTCTCAGCCCTATCTCTTATCCCTAGCCACATGGGCCCTTCCGGAAGGTATTGGCCAGCCCAATAAGGGCTGGTACACCTCTTCTAAGGGCCCACGAAGTCCTTTGGTCGTCACACCCCTCCCGGGGGTCCTCCGGCACCCTCCCAGCACTCCCAGTACACTACCGATGAGCCCGAAAACTTTCCGGTGACCAAAACTGGAGTTCCTATATATCAATCTTTACCTCCGGACCATTCCGGAGCTCCTCGTGACGTCAGGGATCTCATCCGTGGCTCCGAACAACCTTCGGTAACCACGTACAATATTTCCCTATAACCCTAGCATCATCGAACCTTAAGTGTGTAGATCCTATGGGTTCGGGAGACATGTAGACATGTCGAGACACCTTTCCGGTCAATAACCAACAACAGGATCTGGATAACCATGTTGGCTCCCACATGCTCCACGATGATCTCATCGTATGAACCACGATGTCGGGGATTCAATCAATTCCCATATACAATTCCCTTTGTCTATCGGTATGATACTTGCCCGAGATTTGATCGTCTGTATCTCTATACCTTGTTCAATCTCATTACCGGCAAGTCTCTTTACTCATTCCATAAAACATCATCTTGTGGCTAACTCCTTAGTCACATTGAGCTCATTATGATGATGTATTACCGAGTGGGCCCAGAGATACCTCTCTGTCACACGGAGTGACAAATCCCATTCTCGATTCGTGCCAACCCAACAGACACTTTCGGAGATACCCGTAGTGCACCTTTATAGCCACCTAGTTACGTTGTGACGTTTGGCACACCCAAAGCATTCTTGCGGTATCCGAGAGTTGCACAATCTCATGGTCTAAGGAAGCAATACTTGACATTGAAAAGCTTTAGCAGACGAACTACACGATCTTGTGCTATGCTTAGGATTGGGTCTTGTCCATCACATCATTCTCCTAATGATGTGATCCCGTTATCAATGTTATCCAATGTCCATGGCCATGAAACCGTGACCATCTATTGATCAACGAGCTAGCCAACTAGAGGCTTACTAGGGACATGTTGTGGTCTATGTATTCACACATGCATTACGGTTTCTGGTTAACACAATTAAAGCATGAACAATAGACAATTATCATGAACAAGGAAATACAATAATAACCATTTTATTATTGCCTCTAGGGCATATTTCCAACAGTCTCCCACTTGCACTAGAGTCAATAATCTAGTTACATTGTGAGGAATCGAACACCCATAGCATTCTGGTGTTGATCATGTTTTGCTCGTGAGAGGGGTTTAGTCAACGGATCTGCGACATTCAGATCCGTATGCACTTCACAAATATCTATATCTCCCTCCTGAATGTAATCACGGATGGAGTTGAAGCGGCGCTTGATGTATCTTGTCTTCTTGTGAAACCTAGGCTCCTTCGCAAGGGCAATAGCTCTAGTGTTGTCACAGAATAAAGTCATCGGGCCCGACGCACTTGGATTACTCCTAGGACGGTGATGAACTCCTTCATCCAGAATCCTTCCTTTGCTTCTTTCGAAGTAGCTATGTACTCAGCTTCACATGTAGATGCCGCCACGACGCTTTGCTTGCTGCTACACCAGCTGAATGCCCCTCCATTCAAAATATACACGTATCCGGTTTGCGACTTGGAGTCATCCAGATCTGTGTCGAAGCTAGCATCGACGTAACCCTTTACGAAGAGCTCTTCGGCACCTCCATATATGAGAAACATGTCCTTTGTCCTTTTCAAGTACTTCAGGATATTCTTGACCGTTGTCCAGTGTTCTGCTCCGGGATCACTTTGGTACCTCCCCACCAAACTTATGGCAAGGTTCACATCAGGTCTGGTACACAGCATGGCATACATAATAGAGCCTATGGCTAAAGCATAGGGGATGACACTCATCTCTTCTCTATCCTTTGTCGTGGTCGGGCATTGAGTCATACTCAATCTCACACCCTGTAACACAGGCAAGAACCCCTTCTTTGACTGATCCATATTGAACTTCTTCAATATCTTTTCAAGGTATGTGCTTTGTGAAAGACCTATGAGGCGTCTCGATCTATCTCTATAGATCTTAATACCTAATATGTAAGCAGCTTCTCCAAGGTCCTTCATTGAAAAACACTTATTCAAGTAGGCCTTTACACTTTCCAAAAGTTCTATATCATTTCCCATTATCAGTATGTCATCCACATATAATATGAGAAATGCTACAGAGCTCCCACTCACTTTCTTGTAAATACAGGGTTCTCCATAAACCTGTATAAACCCAAACGCTTTAATCACCTCATTAAAGCGAATGTTCCAACTCCGAGATGCTTGCACCAGCACATAGATGGAGCGCTGGAGCTTGCATACTATGTTAGCACCTTTAGGATCGACAAAACCTTCCGGCTGCATCATATATAGTTCTTCCTTAAGGAAACCATTAAGGAATGCCGTTTTGACGTCCATTTGCCAGATCTCATAATCATAAAATGCGGCAATTGCTAACATGATTCGGACAGACATCAGCATCACTACGGGTGAGAAAGTCTCATCGTCGTCAACTCCTTGAACTTGTCGATAACCCTTAGAGACAAGCCGGGCCTTATAGACGGTCACATTACCGTCCGCGTCAGTCTTCTTCTTAAAGATCCATTTATTTTCAATGGCTCGCTTATCATCAGGCAAGTCCACCAAAGTCCATACTTTGTTCTCATACATGGATCCTATCTCGGGTTTCATGGCCTCAAGCCATTTGTTGTAATTCGGGCCCACCATTGCTTCTTCATAGTTCGAAGGTTCACCGTTGTCCAACAACATGATCTCCAGGACAGGGTTGTCGTACCACACTGGTGCGGAACGTGTCCTAGTGGACCTTCGACGTTCAACAGTAACTTGATCTGAAGTTTCATGATCATCATCATTAATTTCCTCTCCAGCCGGTGCAGGCTCCACAGAAACAACTTCCTGTGTTGCACTACTCCTTGGTTCGAGTGGACGTACAATTACCTCATCAAGTTCTATTTTCCTCCCACTTACTTCTTTCGAGAGAAACTCTTTCTCGAGAAAGGATCCATTCTTGGCAACAAAGACTTTGCCCTCGGATCATAGGTAGAAGGTATACCCAATAGCCTCTTTGGGATATCCTATGAAGACGCACTTCTCCGCTTTGGGTTCGAGCTTCTCAGGTTGAAGTTTCTTCACATAAGCATCACATCCCCAAACTTTTAGAAATGACAGCTTAGGTTTCTTTCCAAACCATAATTCATACAGTGTCATCTCAACGGATTTTGATGGTGCCCTATTTAAAGTGAATGCGGCAGTCTCCAATGCATATCCCCAAAATGATAGCAGTAAGTCGGTAAGAGACGGCGGCGTGAGTTGTGAAACAATTCCACATTTCCTTAGGTGTGTGCCAAACTCGTGACTTAAATATTCTCCGCCATGATCAGATCGTAGGCACTTTATTTTCCTGTCATGTTGATTCTCTACCTCACTCTGAAATTCCTTGAACCTTTCAAAAGTTGTAGACTTATGTTTCATTAAGTAGACATACCCATATCTACTCAAGTCATCAGTGAGGGTGAGAACATAACGGTAGCCACCACGAGCCTCGACACTCATTGGACCGCATACATCGGTATGTATTATTTCCAACAAGTCAGATGCTCGCTCCATTGTTCCGAAGAACGGAGTCTTGGTCATCTTGCCCATGAGGCATGGTTCGCACATGTCAAATGATTCAAAATCAAGAGACTCCAAAAGTCCATCAGTATGGAGCTTCTTCATGCGTTTGACACCAATATGACCAAGGCGGCAGTGCCACATGTAAGTGGGACTATCGTTATCAACCTTACACTTTTTGGTACTCACACTATGGACATGTGTAACATCACATTCGAGATTCATCAAAAATAAACCATTCACCAGCGGGGCATGACCATAAAACATTTCTCTCATATAAATAGAACAACCATTATTCTCAGATTTAAATGAATAGCCATCTCGCATCAAGCGAGATCCAGATACAATGTTCATGCTCAAAGCTGGTACTAAATAACAACTATTAAGGTTTAACACTAAACCCGAAGGTAGATGTAGAGGTAGCGTGCCGACGGCGATCACATCGACCTTGGAACCATTCCTGACGCGCATCGTCACCTCATCCTTTGCCAGCCTCTGCTTATTCCGCAGCTCCTGCTTGGAGTTACAAATGTGAGCAACTGCACCGGTATCAAATACCCAGGAGCTACTATGAGCGCTGGTTAGGTACACATCAATAACAAGTATATGACATATACCTTTAACATTGCCGTCCTTCTTATCCGCTAAGTACTTGGGGCAGTTCCGCTTCCAGTGACCGGTACCCTTGCAATAAAAACACTCAGTCTCAGGCTTGGGTCCATTCTTGTTCTTCTTCTTCCCGGCAACTTGCTTACCAGGCGCGGCAACAGATTTGCCGTCCTTCTTGAAGTTCTTCTTACCCTTGCCTTTCTTGAAACTAGTGGTCTTATTCACCATCAACACTTGATGCTCCTTTTTGATCTCGACTTCTACTGATTTTAGCATCGAGTACAACTCAGGAATGGACTTCTCCATCCCTTACATGTTGTAGTTCATCACAAAGCTCTTGTAGCTAGGTGGAAGCGACTGGAGGATTCTCTCAATGACCGAGTCATCCGGGAGATTAACTCCCAGCTGAGTCAAGCGATTGTGTAGCCCAGACATCTTGAGGATGTGCTCACTGACAGAACTATTCTCCTCCATCTTACAGTTGAAGAACTTGTCGGAGACGTCATATCTCTCGACCCGGGCATGAGCTTGGAAAACCAGTTTCAGCTCTTGGAACATCTCATATGCTTCGTGTTGCTCAAAACGCATTTGGAGCCCCAGTTCTAAATTGTAAAGCATGCCGTACTGAACAAGGGAGTAATCATCGCAGCAAGAATGCCAAGCGTTCGCAACGTCTTGCTCTACTGGGAGAAGGGGTGGGTCACCTAGTGGTGCATCAAGGACATACTATTTCTTGGAAGCTATGAGGATGATCCTCAAGCTACGGACCAAGTCCGCATAGTTGCTTCCATCGTCTTTCAGCTTGGTTTTCTCTAGGAACGCATTGAAATTGAGGGTGACATTCGCGTTGGCCATTGGATCTACAATATAGATTGTAAAGATAATTTTAGACTAAGTTCATGATAATTAAGTTCACATAATCAAATTATTTAATGAACTCCCACTTAGATAGACATCTCTCTAGTCATCTAACTGACACATGATCCATGTCAACTAGCCCATGTCCGATCATCACGTCAGATGGACTAGTCATCCATGGTGAACATCTCTATGTTGATCATATCTTCTATATGACTCACGTTCGACCTTTCGGTATTCCGTGTTCTGAGGCCATCTATGTACATGCTAGGCTCGTCAAGTCAACCTAAGTGTTCCGCGTGTGTAAATCTGGCTTACACCCATTGTATGCGAACGTTAGAACCTATCACACCGATCATCACATGGTGCTTTGGAACGACGATCCTTAGCAACGGTGCACAGTTAGGGTGAACACTTCTCTTGAAATTTTATTGAGAGAACATCTTATTTACTACCGTCGTTCTAAGAAAATAAGATGTAAACATGATAAACATCGCATGCAATCAATATAGTGACATGATATGGACAATATCATCTTGCTCCTTTTTCTCCATGTTCGGGGCACCATGATCATCACTGTCATCGGCACGACACCATGATCTCCGTCATTGTGTCTTCATGAAGTTGTCTCGCCAACTATTACTTCTACTACTATGGCTAACTTTTAGCAATAAAGTAAAGTAATTACATGGCGTTTATGATTGACACGCAGGTCATACAATAAAATAAGACAACTCCTATGGCTCCTGCCGGTTGTCATACTCATCGACATGCAAGTCGTGAATCCTATTACAAGAAAATGATCAATCTCATACATCACAATGCATCACATCACATTCTTTGGCCATATCACATCACAAGGCATATGCTGCAAAAACAAGTTAGACGTCCTCTAATTTGTAGTTGCAAGTTTTTACGTGGATGCTATAGGTTTCTAGCAAGAATGTTTCTTACCTATGCTAAAACCACAACATGATATGCCAATTGCTATTTACCCTTCATAAGGACCCTTTTCATCAAATCCAATCCGACTAAGGTGGGAGAGACAGACACCCACTAGCCACCTTATGCAACAAGTGCATGTCAGGCGGTGGAACCAGTCTCACATAAGCGTACGTGTAAAGTCAGTCCGGGCCGCTTCATCACGCAATACCGCCGAATCAAGATAAGACTAGTAGTGGTAAGCATATTAACAAAATCGACGCCCGCAACAACTTGTCTTCTACTCGTGCATAGATTCTACGCATAGACCTAGCTCATGATGCCACTGTTCGGAGACGTAGTAGTAAAGCAAAAAAAATCCTACGTGTCACCAAAATCTATCTATGGAAAAACCAGCAACGAGAGGGCAGAGATTGCATCTTCATACCTTTGAAGATCGCTAAGCGGAAGCGTTACAAGAACGCGGTTGGTGGAGTCGTACTCGCAGCGATTCAGATCGTGGTGATTCCGATCTCAGCACCGAACAACGGCGCCTCCGTGTTCAACACACGTGCAGCACGATGACGTCTCCTACGCCTTGATCCAGCAAGGAGGAAGGAGAGGTTGAGGGAGAGCTCCGGCAGCATGACGGCGTGGTGACGGTGGAGCTACGTGGACTCCGGCAGGGCTTCGCCGAGTGCTACGGAGAACGAGGAAGAGGAAGGGTAGGGCTGCACCGAGAGAGAGAGAGAAGTCGTGTCTAAAATCATCCCAAACCCTTGGGTATATATAGGAGGAGGGAGAGGGAGGGATGCCTTGGCCCCTCCTCCAAGGAGGAGAGGTTCGGCCGAACCTAGGGAGGAGTCCACCTCCCACAAGGGAGGTGGATCTCTTCCTTTTAAATCCTTTTTAGCCCTATCTCTTATCCCTAGCCGCATGGGCCCTTCGAGAAGGTCTTGTCCAGCCCAATAGGGTCTGGTACACCTCTTCTAAGGGCCCATGAAGTCCTTTGGTCGTCACACCCCTCCTCGGGGTCCTTCGGCACCCTCCCGGCACTCCCGATACACTACCAATGAGTCCGAAAACTTTCCGATGACCAAAACTGGACTTCCTATATATCAATCTTTACCTCCGGACCATTCCGGAGCTCCTCCTGACATCAGGGATCTCATCCAGGACTCCAAACAACCTTCAGTAACCACGTACAATATTTCCCTATAACCCTAGCATCATCGAACCTTAAGTGTGTAGACCCTACGGGTTCGGGAGACATGTAGACATGACCGAGACACCTTTCCCGTCAATAACCAACAGCGGGATCTGGATACCCATGTTGGCTCCCACATGCTCCACGATGATCTCATCGGATGAGCCACGATGTTGGGGATTCAGTCAATCCCGTATACAATTCCTTTTGTCTATCGGTATGATACTTGCCCGAGATTCAATCGTCGGTATCTCTATACCTTGTTCAATCTCGTTACCGGCAAGTCTATTTACTCGTTCCGTAATACATCATCCCATGGCTAACTCCTTAGTCACATTGAGCTCATTATGATGATGTCTTACCGAGTGGGCCCAGAGATACCTCTCTGTCACGCGAAGTGACAAATCCCAGTCTTGATTCGTGCCAACCCAACAGACACTTTCGGAGATACCCGTAGTGCACCTTTATAGCCACCCAGTTACATTGTGACGTTTGGCACACCCAAAGCATTCCTGCGGTATCCGGGAGTTGCACAATCTCATGGTCTAAGGAAACAATACTTGACGTTGAAAAGCTTTAGCAGACGAACTACATGATCTTGTGCTATGCTTAGGATTGGGTCTTGTCCATCACATCATTCTCCTAATGATGTGATCCCGTTATCAACGATATCCAATGTCCATGGCCATGAAACCGTGACCATCTATTGATCAACAAGCTAGCCAACTAGAGGCTTACTAGGGACATGTTGTGGTCTATGTATTCACACATGCATTATGGTTTCTGGTTAACACAATTATAGCATGAACAATAGACAATTATCATGAACAAGGAAATACAATAATAACCATTTTATTATTGCCTCTAGGTCATATTTCCAACAGTAACTTGACTAGAAAATCATGTAGAATCTCATGGCACACTTTATATTGTTGTTTAGCAACCATTAAAAACATGATTAGGACAGATCTGGACCAAAATCATAATATGCATATGGGGTCATTTTGGAAATGCTATATGTTGTTTCCTGCCCATTTAAACTTGCCTAGATATGTAGTTTATTTATAATTCACCTCTTCCCATGTTTAACAACATTTAAAGTTGACGTGTACCTAAACGAGAGTGAACTAAATAATCGATCATGGAGTTTTGTCAATATGCAACTCGTTGCATATTGAGGTTCACTTTAATGCGTAGTAGTTATTTGATGTGATTTGCCATGCCTTGCACATTTAAACCGAACATGCATCATATTTGTTTGCGCATCATGTCATGCATATGTTGTGGTGTTTATCGTGTGTTGATAGCTGTTTTCGATTGCTTCTTCTCGATAGAGTTCCGAAATCGTTCGGAGTGTGAGGATTCGTTCAACTACGTTGGCTCATCTTCTTCATGGAATCGTTCTTCTTCCAAGTGGGATCTTAGGCAAGATGACACATTTCCATGGATACCACTACTATCATTGCAATGCTAGTTGTATCGCTTCCATCGTTATGTCTCGCTACCTACCACTTGTTTGTCAAGCCTCCCAACATTGGCATGATAAGCCGCTAACCCTCTTCACATCCCAGCAAACCTTTGTTTGGCTATGTTACCACTTGCTCAGCCCTTCTTATAGCGTTTCTAGATGCAGGTGCAATTGCTTCCATGTGTCAACATGGACATTCTTTTGTTATCGAAGTATTATTGCTATTTAATTTAATGCACATATATACTTGGTAAAGTGTGGAAGGCTTGGCCTTTTGCTCGGTGTTTCATTCCACTCTTGTCGCCCTAGTTACTTGTGAATCGGTGTTATGTTCCATATTGAGCAATCCTAACATGCTCGTGGTTTTTATGGGGACCCCCTTGATTTTCGTTTTAGGATAAAGCTTGTCTGGCAAGCCCCAACATTGGTACTTTATTTTCCTAATAACTAATAAAATGCATAGGGACCCACCGGCACCCGCGGATAATTTAATCAACCCCCGGGCCAGTGCTCCTCATGGGTGTTGGTCCAAAACAGAGTCGTGTGCGGGGCCAACCCGAGGCAACTCGGGTGATTTCTATCAGGCCATTGTACGTTGTGCTCATCCGGTTGTGCCCTGAGAACGAGATACACGGATCCTATCGGGATTGTCGGCACGTCGGGTGGCCTTGCTACATTTGTTTTACCTTTCTCGAACATCTTGCACGTGGGATTTTGACGACACTTCTGGCTCTCTCAAAGTTGAGATTTTCCATCGGGATTCCGCAAATACTACGGACGATTCCGTGGTTGAGGAATTCCAATGCAGCGTGTGGTTAATTTGTGATGGTTGAATTGGAGCACCCTTGTAGGGTTAAATCTTTTGGACAGCCGTGCTCGCGGTTATGTGGCAACTTGGAAACTTTGTTTAACACCCGGTCATAGATAACTTGAAGTAAACTCAAATAAAATACACCAACTGTGTGCGTAACCATGACTGTCTCTTGTCGTGAGTCCTTATCCGAGAGAGAAGACGGTGGGGTTATGTTTGATGTAAGTAGGTGTTCAGGATCACTTAGTGATCATTACTAGTTCACGTCCGTTATGTGTAGACCACCCACTTTACTTTATGTATCCGTAAGTTAGCCACTCAAATAAATGCTTAGTTGCTTGTCGCAACCTCACCACTTAACCATTAAGCTTTAATAGTCTTGATACCCTTGGAAATGAGATTACTGAGTCCATGTGGCTCACAGATTACTACAACAACAGTTGCAAGTATAGATAATGCGATGAGTTGACGTGAGCATGATGCTTGTTTGATTTGGAGTTCTTCTTCGTCGTCGTCATCGATCTAGGATGGGTTCCAGGCGCCAGCCTGGGATAGCAACGATGGATGTCATTTTACCATTTGATTTTGGCTGTAGTGGGACCCTGCTCTTCTGTATGATGTTTGATTATGTTGTTGTATTGATGCGATCCTGATGTAGCTTATGGCGAGTGTAAGCCAATTCCATATACTCATCTCTTATGTACATGTACTTGTAATGATATCCATTCTTGCAACACGACGAGATGCGCTTCTATCACTATCGAGGCCCTCGTGCCGAAATAAGGCTAGGGTCGCATATTGGGCGTGACAAATGCATAGGAAACAGATGAATGTAGGAACACTAGAACTGCCATAACTTCTGCAAATGAGCTCCGAATTGAGCAAACTCAAGCTTGTTGGATAGATGACGACAAATATTATCCAAACAAGAGGAGGCAAGTGGAGTAAGAAGAGTTAGGGGGAGTATGACTATGATATAGAGGAGTGAAACCTCCACCAGAGAAGCACCGACATAAACTCTAAAATCGAAAACATCATACAAGATGCGTATGAACTCCGTTTTTGATGAACTCGATCTTGTCATAAAGATGACCATAAGCTCTAAAACTCACAAAGAGAAACATGAAACAAGAACCAAGAAAGATGATGCAAGGATGCAAATGGTTTGAGTTCTAAACAAATGATACAATCAAGCTACTCACTTGAGAGCCCCCTTGATAGTATGACAATAGATCCTATAACCCGATCTCCAAACTACCACCATGAGATCGATAAAATAGAAAACTTATCAAGGGCAACCTATACCTTGCACATAGTCCCCTTGAGATAGATAATGACGATCTTGACTTCCTCAAGTTGGACCACCTTTCTTGATTGTGCTGGCTCGATGAAGGCTAGTTGATTGCTCCCCCTACTCTACTATGGGTGAGACACTCTTCGGCACATCTTCACAAGTCCATTGACACCAGAATGGACGGCAAGCTTCAAGCATGATCTCTTCATGATGCTTGTCTTGAACTTGCACACCGCAACCTTGATGGCGATCACCACTTGATGTCATCCTCCATGGGTTGTATGAGATCTTCCTTTTGATGCATGCCCATGTAAAATACCTAACCCCACAAAGAAAACTCACAAAGATCATGGGTTAGTACACAAAATGTAATGGACAATACTTACCATATCACGAGATCACTTGATCCCACTTGGTACATCTCCTATGCTTTGTCTGCTGATCAACTTGAATCACTCTTTGCCTTAGTCTTGATAAACCTTGTATCTTATCTTCTCTTCATAAAGATGATGTCTTGAAGATAAACATGAATGTTCACACCCTATTCTTCTTCAAGACATGCTTGAAATAAGCCCAACTCTCACATGACCAATCTTTGGATAAATCCTTGAATACCACCTTGGTCATCACATAAACTCTTTGAAACCAACAAATGGACTTCATGGAATGCCCATGAACAAAACCTTGAAGTAAAACTTAGAGAAACCATTAGTCCATAGGGATTGTCAAAAATTACCAAAACCACACATGGAGAAATATGCTCTAACACTTGGTAAATTAAATGTTGATTTCATTGTGCATTTATTCAAACATAAACCGTAACTATTTTAGAATGCCTATTCACGTCCCTCTAGGCGGCATCCACATCCTCTCATATGTATATTTATAAGCTGCAAACACTTATAATGTGCCACTTCTAGGAACAACATTACAACATTTGTGACCTAAGAGTGGACCCACATCATACACCGGTGACATTTCACAACATTTCACGCCACAAGTGTATGTAATTGTTGGGGAACGTTGCATGTGAAACAAAAAATTCCTATGCACACGCAAGATATAACCATGGTGATGAGCATCTACGAGAGGGATAGTGGATCTACATACCCTTGTAGATCGCTAAGCGGAAGCATTAAGAAACGTGATTGATGTAGTCGAACGTCGATCCAAATCGCAAACCGTCCCGTGATCCAATCATGATCTAGCGCCGAATGGACGACACCTCCACGTTCAACACACGTATAGCTTGGTGACGTACTCGCCTTCTTGATCCAACAAGAGGGGCGAAGTAGTAGATGAGTTCCGGCAGCTCGACGACATGGTGATGGTGGTGGTGAAGAACAATATCTGCAGGGCTTCGCCAAGCACAACGGAAACTATGACGGAGCATAAACTAGAGGGGTTGGGTTGCCACCACATGGATTGGGGAATTATTGATGTGTTCTGGGTGCTAGCCCTGACCCTCTATTTATATGTTGAGCCCTGGGGTCGAAACTTGGAGAAAAACCTCCTCAAAGTCGGTTTGGCCCGCAAGGCAAGTGTCCTCCTCGGACTCTAGGACCAGACGCCAGGGTCCTCGGCGTCTAGCCCTAGACACCAGGGTCCCTGGAGTCTGGCCCCTAGCCTCCGCAAAACTCATTTTGCACTTTCCTAAAGCCTCATGGGATTTACCCCTTGTCCCAAATAAAGTGTTCTTGTACCCCCGAACATTTTGGGAAACATCTGAAACTCTTTCCAGTGAATTCTGGAACCCTTCCGGAGACCAGACACTATTATCCCATATATCAATCTTTACCTCCGGACTACTTCGGAGCTCCTCGTCATGTCCATGATCTCATCCAGGGCTCCGAACAACTTTTGGTCACCAACATAACAACTCAACTATAATTATATCATCACCAAACGTTAGGTGTGTAGACCCTGTGTGTTCAGGAACTATGTAGACATGACCGAGACACCTCTACGATCAATCACCAAGATGCCCATATTGGTTCCTACATTTTCTGTGAAGATTTTTATCGGTCGAACCTCTATGTCAAGGATTCAGTTAATCCCGTATGATGTTCCCTTTGTTCTTTGGTATGTTACTTGCCCGAGATTCAATCGTCGGTATCTCTATACCTAGTTCAATCTCGTTACCGACAAGTCTCTTTACTCGTTCCGTAATACAAGATCCTGTGCCTAATACTTAGTCACAATGCTTGCAAAGCTTATTGTGATGTTGTATTACCAAGTGGGCCCTGGGATACCTCTCCGTCACACGGCATAACAAATCCCAGTCTTGATCCATGCCAACCCAACAGACACCCTCGGAGATACCTGTAGAGCACCTTTAAAGTAACCCAGTTATGTTGCGATGTTTGATACACATAAGGCACTCATCCAATGTCAGTGAGTTGCATGATCTCATAGTCATAGGAACAGATACTTGAGATGCAGAAAACCATAGCAATAAACTGGCACAATCAAATGCTATGTTTATAGTTTGGGTCATGTCCATCAACTCATTCTCCCAATGATGTGATCCCGTTATCAAATGACATCTCATGTCAATGGCTATGAAACTTTAGCCATATTTGTTCAACGAGCTAGTCTACTAGAGGCATACTAGGGACAAAGTGTTGTCTATGTATCCACACATGCAGTGTGTTTCCACTCAATACAATTATAGCATGGATAATAAACAATTATCACGAAAAACGAAATATAATAATAACCATTTATTATTGCCTCTAAGGCATATTTCCAAAAGTCTCCACTTGCACTAGAGTCAATAATCTAGCTCAAATCACCATGTGATTTACATTGTAATGAATCTAACACCCATACAGTTCTGGTGTTAATCATGTTTAGCCCTTGGAACAGGTTTAATCAAAGGGTCTGCAACATTCTGATCCGTGTGCACTTTGCAAATGTTTATATCCTCCTCCTTTATGTACTTGCGGATGGAATTGAAGCGTCGCTTGATGTGTCTGGTCCTCTTGTGAAAACTTGGTTCCTTGGCCAGAGCAATCTCACCAATGTTGTCACAGAACAGATCCATTGGATTCAGTGCACTGGGCACTACTCCAAGATATGTCATGAACTCCTTCATCCAGACACCTTCCTTCACCGCCTCTGAGGTTGTGATGTACTCCACTTTGCATGTAGAATCGACTACCACGCTTTTCTTGGAACTGCACCAGCTTACTGCTCCCCCATTGAGAATAAATACGTATCCGGTTTGCGACTTAGAGTCATCTGGATCTGTGTCAAAGCTTGCATCGACGTAACCCTTTACGACGAGCTCTTGATCACCTCCATAAATGAGAAACATTTCCTTAGTCCTTTTCAGGTACTTAAGGATATTCTTGACCGTCGTCCAGTGCTCAATTCCTCGATCACTTGGAAACCTTCCAATCATACTTATGGCAAGGAAGACATCGGGTCTTGTGCACAACATTGCATACATGATAGAGCCTATAGCTGAAGCATAGGGGATGACACTCATATTTTCTCTATCTTCTGCAGTCACTGGTCATTGAGTCTTACTCAACTTCACACCTTGTAACACAGGAAAGAACCCCTTCTTGGACTGATCCATTTTGAACTTCTTCAAAACTTTATCAAGGTATGTGCTCTGTGAAAGTCCTATTAAGCATCTCGATCTATCTCTATAGATATTAATGCCTAATATGAAAGCAGCGTCTCCTAGGTCCTTCATTGAAAAACTCTTGTTCAAATATTCCTTCACGCTTTCCAACATTTCTATATTGTTTCCAATCAGCAATATGTCATCCACATATAATATTACAAACTCTATAGAGCTCCCACTCACTTTCTTGTAAATACAAGCTTCTTCGTAAACTTGTATAAACCCGAACGCTTTGATCACCTCATCAAATCACAGATTCCAACTCCGAGATGCTTGCACCAGTCCATAAATGGATCGCTGGAGTTTGCAAACTTTGTCAGCAATCTCTGGATCGATAAAACCTTCTGGTTGTATCATATACAACTCTTCCTTAAGGAAACCATTAAGGAACGTTGTTTTGACATCCATCTGCCAAATTTCATAGTCGAAATATGCAACTACTGCCAACATGATTCTGGCGGACTTAAGCATCGCTACGGGTGAGAAGGTCTCATTGTAGTCAACTCCTTGAACTTGTGAAAAACCCTTTGCCACAAGTCGAGCTTTATAGACGGTGAAGCCTTTCTCCCTTTAGGTAATACTTACAAAGTCCATACTTTGTTTTCATACATGGATCCCATCTCGGATTTCATGGCCTCTAACCATTTCTCGGAATTCGGGCCCATCATCGCTTCTCCATAGCTCGTAGGTTCATCGTTGTCTAACAACATGACCTCCAAGACAGGGTTGTCGTACCACTCAGGAGCAGTACACGTCATTCTCGACCTACGAGGTTCAATAGTAACTTGATCCTAAGCTTCATGATCATCATCATTAACTTCCTCTTCAACTCATGTAGGCTCCACAGAAACATCTTTCTGCGCTGCGCTACTCTCTGGTTGAAACAAAGGTTCAACAACCTCATCAAGTTTTATCTTCCTCCCACTCAGTTCTTTCGAGAGAAACTCTTTCTCAATAAATGTTCCGTTTTAGCGACAAACACTATGCCTTCGGATCTGAGATAGAAGGTATACCCAACTGTCTCTTATGGATATCCTATGAATATGCATTTATCCGCTTTGGGTTCGAGCTTTTCTGGCCGAAGCTTTTTGACATAAGCATCACATCCCCAAACATTAAGAAACGACAACTTTAGCTTCTTGCCAAACCACAATTCATATGGCATCATCTCAAAGGATTTCGATGGTGTCCTATTTAAATTGAATGCAGTTGTCTCTAATGCATAACCCCAAAACAATAGTGGCATATCGGTAAGAGACATCATAGAATGCACCATATCTAATAAGGTTTGATTACGACGTTCGGACACACCATTACGCTGTGGTGTTCCAGGCGGTGTCAATTATGAAACAATTCCACACTGTCTTAAGTGACTGCCAAACTCATAACTCAGATATTCTCCTCCTCGGTCAAATCGTAGGAATTTAATCTTCTTGTTGCGATGATTCTCAACTTCACTCTGAAATTTCTTAAAGTTTTCAAACGTTTCAGACTTGTGTTTCATCAAGTAAATATACCCATATCTACTTAAGTCATCAGTGAAGGTGAGAAAATAATGATATCCATCGCGCACCTCAATGCTCATTGGACCGCACACATTAGTATGTATGATTTCCAACAAGTCACTTGCACATTCCATTGTTCCGGAGAACGGCGTTTTAGTCATCTTGCCCATGAGGCATGGTTCACATGTGTCAAGTAATTCAAAATCAAGGTACTCCAAAAGTCCACCAGCATGGATCTTCTTCATCCTTTTTACACCAATATGACATTAACGGCAGTGCCACAAGAAAGTGGTACTATCATTATCAACTCTACATCTTTTGGCATCAATGTTATGAACACGTGTATCATCACTATCGAGATTCAATATGAATAAACCCCTCACATTAGGTGCATGACCATAAAAGATATTACCCATATAAAAAGAACAACCATTATTCTCTGATTTAAATGAGTAACTATCTCGCCATAAACAAGATCTAGATATAATGTTCATGCTTAACAGGGCACTAAATAACAATTATTCAGGTTCATCACTAATCTCGAGGGTAATCAAAGAGCAAGCATGCTAACGGCGATCACCACAACCATGGAACCATTTCCCATGCGCATCGTCACTTTGTCCTTTGTCAACCTTCATCTATTCCGTAGCTCCTGTTTTGAGTTGAAAATGTGAGCAACTGAACCTGTATCAAATACCCAGGCACTACAACGAGAGTTGGTAAGGTACACATCAATAACATGTATATCATATATATCTTGTTTGGTGTTTGTCGCCTTCTTGTCGGCCAGATACTTGGGGCAGTTCCGCTTCTAGTGACTAGTTCCCATGCAATGAAAGCAAACAGTTTTTGGCTCGGGTCCAGCCTTGCGTTTCTTCATGGTAGGAGCAACTGCTTTGCCACTCTTCTTAGAGTTACCCTTCTTTCCCTTTCCATTCTTCTTGAAACTAGTGGTTTTATTGACCATCAACACTTGATGCTCCTTCTGAATCTCAGACTCAATGACTTTTAACATCGCAAACAGCTCATCGATTGATTTTTTCATCCCGTGCATGTTATAGCTCAACACGAAGCTCTTGTATCTAGGTGGCACTGATTGAAGAACTCTGTTAGTGATCGCCTCTGACGGAAGGGGCATACCCAATTCAGCCAGATGGGTGGAATACCCAGACATTCTGAGTATGTGTTCATTGATAGACCCGTTCTCCTCCATTTTGCAACCATATAATTTATCGGAGGTCTCATACCGCTCGATCCGGGCATTGTTCTGAAAGATAAACTTCAACTCCTGGAACATATCATATGCTCCATGACGTTCAAAACGTCTTTGAAGTCCCGGTTCTAAGATATACAACATTGCACATTGAACCATTGAGTAATAATCAGAAAGTGCCTGATAAGCGTTCGCAACGTTGTAGACTCCACTAGAGCGGGTGGATCACCAAGCGGTGAATCAAGGACATAAGCCTTTTGGGAAGCCGTGAGGATAATACTCAGATTACGGGCCCATTCTACAAAGTTACTTACATCATCTTTCAATTTAGCTTTCTCTAGGAACGCATTAAAATTCAGGGGTGCTACTGTGCGAGCCATTGATCTACAACATAAATATGCAAAGGTTACTAAGACTATTGCTCAAGATAATGAGTTTAGTTAATCAAATTACTAAAGCTCCCACTCAAATTGACATCCCTCGGGTCATCTGAGTGATACATGATCCAAACTCACCAACTCAAGTACGAGCATCATGTGAGTTGAGGTGGTTTCAATGGTCAACATCATCATGTTGATCATATCTACTATATGACTCATGTTCGACCTTTCGGTCTCTTGTGTTCTGAGGTCATGTATGTACATGCTAGGCTCGTCAAGTTTAACCCGAGTGTTCACCATGTGCAACACTGGCTTGCACCCGTTGTATGTGAATGTAGAGTCTATCACACCCGATCATCACATGGTGTCTCGACACGATGAACTTTCACAACGGTGCACACTTTGGGAGAACACAATTCATCTTGAAATTTAAGTGAGGGATCACCTTATAATGCTACCATCATCCTCAGCAAAACAAGGTGCATAAAAAGATTAACATCGCATGCAAATCATAAGTGACATGATATGGCCATGAACTTGTGCTTTTCATCTTCATCTTCAAAGCATCGGCATGATCTCCATCGTCACCGGCATGACACCATGATCTCCATCAACGTGTCGCCATCGGGGTTGCCATACCGACTGTTGCTTCCATGACTATTTCTAACTCATAGCGATAAAGTAAAGCAAAAACGGCAAAAATAATTAAAGACAACCATATGGCACCTGCCGGTTGTCATACTCATCGACATGCAAGTCGTGATATTCTATAAAAAAAACATGATCATCTCATACATCACATATATCTCATCATGTAATTGTCCATATCACATCACAACATGCCCTACAAAAACAATTTAGATGTCCTCTAATTGTTGTTGCAAGTTTTACGTGGCTGCTACGGGTATCTAGCAAGAACAATTCTCACCTACGCAAAAACCACAATGGTGATACATAAATTGCTATTCAACCTTCTCAAGGACCGCCTTTGTCAAATTTGATCCAACTAGACTAGGAGAGATAGACACCCGCCAGCCATCTTTGTGCAACAAAGTTACACGCCAGTCGATGAAACTGGTCTCACATAAGCGTACGACTAAGGTTGGTCCGGGCCGCTTCATCCCAAAATACCGCTGAATCAAAACATGACCAAGGGAGGAAACAATCTAAGCATCAACACCCACAAACTCCTTTGTGTTCTACTCGTGATCTCATCTACACATACACCTAGCTCTGATACCACTGTTGGGGAACGTTGCATGGGAAAAAAATTCGTACGCACACACAAGATCTATCCATGGTGATAAGCATCTACGAGAGGGAAAGTGGATCTACATACCCTTGTAGAATGCTAAGAGGAAGCATTAAGAAACGCGGTTGATGTAGTTAAACGTCTTCGCGATCCAAGTCACAAGCCGTCCTGCGATCCAATCACGATCTAGCACCAAACGGACGGCACCATCGCGTTTAACACACGTACAGCTTGATGACATCCTCGCCTTCTTGATCCAGCAAGAGGGGCAAAGTAGTAGATGAGTTCCGGCAGCACGACGACGTGGTGACGGTGGTGGTGAAGAACAATCTCCGCAGGAATTCACCAAGCACAATGGAAACTTTGACGGAGGATAAACTAGAGGGGCTGGGTTGCCAGCACATGGCTTGGGGAATTCTTGATGTGTTCTAGGTGCTAGCCCAACCCCTCTATTTATATGTTGAGCCCTGGGGTCAAAACTTGGAGAAAAAACCTCCTCAAAGTCGTTTGGCCCGCAAGGCAAGAGTCCTCCTCGGACTCCAGGACCAGACGCCAGGGTCCTCGACGTCTGGCCCCAGACGCCAGGGTCCCTTGCGTCTGGCCCCTAGCCTCCACAATACTCCTTTTGCACTTTCCTAAAGCCATGTGGGCTTTACCCCTTGGCCCAAATAAAGTGTTCTTGTACCCCCGAACATTTCGGGAAAGATCCGAAACTCATTCCGATGAATTCCAGAACCCTTTCGGAGACCAAACACTATTATCCCATATATCATCTTTACGTCTAGACTATTCTAGAGCTCCTCGTCATGTCTGCGATCTCATCCGGGACTCCGAACAACTTTTGGTCACCAACATAACAACTCAACTACACTTATATCGTCACGAAATGTTAAGTGTGTAGACCCTCTGGGTTCGAGAACTATGCAGACATGACTGAGACACCTCTACGGTCAATAACAAATAGCGAGACCTCGATGCCCATATTGGTTCCTACATATTTTATGAAGATATTTATCGGTTGAACCTCTATGTCAAGGATTCATTTAATCCCATATGTCGTTCCCTTTGTTCTTCGGTAAGTTACATGTCCGAGATTCGATCGTCGGTATCTCTATACCTAGTTCAATATCATTACCGGCAAGTCTCTTTGCTCATTCCGTAATACAAGATATCGTGGCTAACACTTAGTCACATTTCTTGCAAGGCTTATTGTGATGTTGTATTACCGAGTGGGCCCTGAGATACCTCTCCGTCACACGGAGTAACAAACCCCAGTCTTGATCCATGCCAACCCAACAAACACCCTCGAAGATACCTGTAGAGCACCTTTATAGTCACCCAGTTACGTTGCGACGTTTGATACACACAAGGCACTCCTCCAGTGTCAGTGAGTTGCATGATCTCATGGTCATAGGAACAGATACTTGACATGCATAAAACTATAGCAATAAACTGACACGATCAAATGCTATGTTTATAGTTTGGGTCATGTCCATCACATCATTCTCCCAATGATGTGATCCCGTTATAAAATGACATCTCATGTCAATGGCTAGGAAACCTTAACCATCTTTGATCAACGAACTAGTCTACTAGAGGCATACTAGGGACCAAGTTTTGTCTCTGTATCCACACATGCAATGTGTTCCCGGTCAATACAATTATAGCATGGATAATAAACAATTATCACAAACAAGGAAATATAATAATAACCATTTATTATTGCCTCTAGGGCATATTTCCAACAGTAATAGTGTTGTCGTTGGATTTTTTGTCACGTCACCAGTAAGTTGCACATGGCCAGAATGATGGGTCCCACCTACAAGTGCCGTGCAATAATATCCCAACACCAACACTAAGTGCATAGTGATGTCGTACCAAATATGCCAACACCACCACTATTTTAAAAAAATAGTGCTTACATTGATTAAAAATGGCGCGCCACCAATTAAAATTGTGGCTAGCCATTTATCTGCTAGTGAGAGGGCCAAAACCTCTAGTGTATATAGGTGTAAGGGAGAGGGTGGGCCTAGAAAACTTGGGGAAGGGGCTCCCCTCCCCTAGCATCGGCCAATGAGGAGGTGGAGGGGGACTCCACCTCCAATTCACCCCTAGGGGCGCACCATCCACTAATGGGCCTTAGGGCAAATTAGTTTTCCTCTATAGGTCATTTATTATTTTATTTAGCCTAGTGACTTAAAATAAATTCTCATGGCCTCCCAATAATGTTAGAACCCTTTATAAATTTTTTATTTAAGTCCCTCAAAACAATTTCTACCTATATAATATTTCTTGGTATTACCCGGTACTGCTAGAAACACTCCCCGAAACCCCGAAACGCTTCCGGTTTATCTCGAAACAACTTCTTGTATTCCCAAAACTTTTCTAGTAATATTTTCTCATATTTCTAAATCCTATAGAACTCTACAGATCGCAATCCATTAAGTGTGTGACCCTGCATGTTTGGTACAAAATAAACATGAACGAAAACACCTCTCGTTCAATGGTCAATGGTGAAATCGTCGACATCTATATTGATCCCTATACTTACAAGAATGATATTCGAGGGAATGGTTGGTTATCATATGTTGTTCCTTTTGCTCTGTGATACGTTAGAAAATCCAAGGTGAGATATATCGGTATCCTAGTGAGATCAACTCATGCTCACTATACCGGTCTTCCTCGTTATTGGTTTCGTCCTCTTTTCTCGTTCTCGTGTTTCAGTATACCCATGATCTATCCATGATTTGTTTGGCCAGACAATGATGGATGTTGTCAAACCAAGAGGGACTTAAGAATATCTCTGCATTGTCGGGGGAGCAAATCCTAGTCTCGAGCTATCTAGTCCCTCGTCATCTATTTCCAATGAACCCGTAAGCTGCCGGCATGAACATTATGTTACAGATGGCGTTGGAACAACCCCAAAGTGAAACGTAAGGTACGGAGTGACTCGATACTCTCATGGTCCAAGGAATCATACATATGCTAACTCGTGTGATATGAACTAAAGACTTCAGACGATATGATCTATTAAGTATAACAAACAACTTGGGGTCAATTCAACACAAGTGTTCTACCAACATCGTGCTCTCAAATGTTACTAGCATATGCCCATGATTAGAAAAATGGAATCATCAAATTAACAATTGAGTTAGTCCTAGAGGCAAGAGTAGGAATCTATTTTTATCGATTATGCTTCTACACATGCTAATGAGTTTTTCTCTGAATCTGCTATTCAAGAACCATAACAAGTATATCATAGAATATAAACATTAAGTACAAACTTGGACATATATCCAACAAAGTGGGTTGGCCTCCTCAGGCCATAGGTCACCACCCATCGCTCGCCTCGTGTTGATGCAGATCATGTCGGCACTGGCTTATTGCGGTGCGGTTGCCACCGAAAGGTCTTCGTGAGGACTCCTTCCTCCAGATATGATGGTTGACATCGACGGTGAGATGCAAAGTATGAACGATAGCTTAACGCAAAGGGATAGTTGTGTAGCAACGACGATCACATCACATGTAGTTGCTGGATCATGGAAAATAGTGGCAATAATACATGAGTGACATCGATGATAGTGCTACTCAAGATTCAAGGTGAAATCCTAGGTTTGATCGGAGGTGGTTATACCAGGCAATGACGATATTTTTAGTCATTACCTCGTTGAAGGCATTGCTCGGACTGCTTCTTAAGGATGAAAACCTAGGTCTCACCTTAGTGGTTGGATGCGGTGACGACGGGGCTTCAATGTCGCTTCCTTTCAAAAGGCGTTGTTGTTGAGAACATTGTCATCTATGTCGTGTTATGAGATGGTTGGTGTGGATATGGTCATTGTTGAAGTTTGTCAAATGCAAATCCGATCGCTTTGGTATTTTTTCTTTGTCTATGCATTGTTTTGGTCATATATGACTTTGCTATTTCTTGACGTGTTTTGTGTGTGCGTGTGTTCATATTAATTGTGTGCATCCTATTTATATAGAGGACCAATGTGTACTTACTATGTTTCTATCATCTTGATGATTCATTTTGAGCTAATAAAATCCTTCATTTTGTTGAAAATCATACAAAATTGATTTTGACCTTAATTGATCAAATGAATAAACAAGTTCATGACCTACATCAGATCACTTACTGAGTTCTTGGCCCAGAATGTTCGACTACTTTTAAGTAATTGATCATTTTTCACAGGATCTCTACTCCTAAAGGGGCAATTGGTAGCTTCAATCTCATTTTTTCGTCTTCCCCCCACCTTTGTGTGGGTTTTTTGTCCGTTTTTTTTCGTCCACTTTTTTGTCCCTCCTTCGTCGTCATATATTCAGTAACGTATTTATGTGAAAGAATCAATCAAGATTGATTTGTAATTAATCTTACCATAAGTTGTTCAATAGAATTAATTAATATTTCCATACATTATTTAACCTTCCAATAAAATAGCTTGCAAAAATCTTTCAAATCAGAACTTTCCTTACCATATGGTAACGCCATAAACTCACGAAAATCTCTAATATGGCAATATGGCAATTATGGTAATCATTCAATTCATTATATGATAACTCCATATACTCAAAAATATGGCAATTATGGTATTCAGTAAATTCAATACATGATAACTCCATGAACTCAGAAACCAAATAATTAGCTCAAAATCCGGAAAATAAATGCTTGCTCCCCCTGATTTGGCAGTCATCCTCCTTCGTGAGATCTCTTTCCCTCTTTCAAACTAACTCAGCGGCTCGTCTCGTTGGTCTCGTACTCACACCCAGCGATCCAACCCGTGCTCCCTCACTGATTTTTCTCATCGCTGGGCTTCCCCACCGTTTTTTTCAATCCTCACTTGAACTGGTGAAAAAACCCAAAGGAAAAGGTTGCCTGGTGAAACCCTAGCTGCATATACCCGCATGACCGTGTAGTCGCACCCCGCTCCCTTTTCCCTCCTCCCGAGAGCGGCCTCCCTCTGCCCCGCTGCCTCCCTTTGTCGATATGTGTCGCCATGGCGGGACGAAGCTGTTGGAGTTGTGCAACATGGAGGATCTCTCGACATCGCATCGCCCATCGCACCACCCACCGCCTACATTAGCTCGATGCCCAAGCCCAACACAAGAAAGCCACCCCAACCACCATGGCATAACCCTAGATGGCCGCAGCCTCTAATGGCACCTCGCTCCTCCTCAATTCATGACCATTTCGCCGTAGGCTGGTTCTCCACCTCCTCCTCCATGCCATCCTCAGCCGGATCGAAAACACATGCCTGTTAGCAGCCTCCCTCCACTCGACATGACGTACCCCTGGATTTTGTCCACCTCCTGCCTAAGATGACAAGGAGCATGTTGACTTTCATGACCGAGGGATCCCCGTCCCCGACGGTGGCTGCGCAAGGCCCATCGCAGGGTGCCACCCGCCCGTCATCGACACGCCTGAACCCACCAAGAAGTCCGCCGCGCCACGAGGTTCTCCTGGGGGATCGAGAACAATAGCGTCGCTGGCGGTGTCGGGATGCTCAGTAACATCCCAATTTTATTAAATTAGGATGTTAATAGAATCATATTTCATATCATATCTTTATTGCATTTGGAGTTTATGATGTTCAAGTTTTTCACTCACATAAAATGATAGAGAGGGGATAATATGACTTCCTCAAAATATAAATGAGTGCGAAAGTATTTAAAGTATATTTGGTGTTTTCAAGGTTGCATGAAAATTATTTTTGTTAGCCAAGTTAATTTATTTCATTAGAGAAATATATATATATATTCTAAATTATATGAGCAGGAATTAATGTTCCTTGTGCTCTATTTTACGAGTAAGGATTTTAGGAGTTTTCAGATATATATATATATATATATATATATATATATATATATTTGTTCTGATTCTGCTTTGAATCTAAAAAAGAGTTTTCAAAAAAAAGAAACACACGACACGCACGCCAGCCCCACCACCCTCTCGACTCCAGGAGGAGAGCGAGCGCTCCTCCTAGCGCCGCCAAGAGGCCAACGTTGGATAAAAAATGGTTCGCTCTCCCTCCCCATGATCTCTCTCGTTCTCATCTCTCCCTCTCTCACGCAGCCTGCAAGTGGGGCCTGACCCAACCCCATCTTCCCCAACCTCCCGCAGCAACCGCTGGATAAGCCCAGCGCTCGTAGCTCTCGAACCTGCCAGCCGAAGCTCTCGGGATAGAGCTTATCCCGCAGCCCCGCGCCACCAGATCTTGCCTATATAAAGCCCCGAGCCTCCTCTTTCCATTCAGCCGACCTGCTCCACCTCTCGCCACTCGTAGCCGTCGCCTCGTCTGCTTGCATCTCGCCGGAGCCGGAGCTTTCCGTCGAAGTTTCGACGTCGATGAGCTGCCATGACCCCTTCTCGCTTCGGGGATCGGACCCCCTCATCATCCCGCACCTTCCTGACATATTTTTGTGACCCTAGGTTCGTCGGAGCCGCCGCCCTGACGACTTGCGTCGCTGGAGTTCACCGGAGCTCCGCCCACTCCCTCCGCTCCATCCGAACACCGCCACCACCCTGCGTCACCACCGCCCGGAAGCCCCTGACGAGCCGCACCTCTCCGACCACCTCGCTTGTGCCGGAGCTCGCCGGAGCCACCGCCCCATCATCGCTAAGTTCCTGCCCGTCGTCATGCTCGCCCCTGTAAGCCGCAGCCCCTCCTCTATTCGTATGTAGCATAGGATAGTTTTTTTCTCTTTTAGATCGAACCGGTAGGTTTAGATGTAGATTGGGTTTTTTTACGCGGTTAACCGTGGTCTGTTTAAAATAACCTTTCGGTTTTATTTAGTTTGGTAGTTTGCGAGCGTTCATCACATAGCTTTGGCAACGAACGTAGTCAACCAACCAGGGCTGGCCGCATCGCGCTCTAGCCGGGAACGTTCACAATTTAGTATTTTCAGAAAACGTTCGTGTAGCAGTTTTTTTTCAGAATTGTTTCAAAACTTCAAATGGCCTTAACTTTTTAACCATAGCTCAAAACGAGATGAAACAAGCGGCTAAATTTTCGTCTCGAATAGCCCTAACCAGAGAAACTATTGTTGCAAACTTTTGTAAGTTCAAATTTGAAATTATTTCAGATCTGAATTTAAATTCATTAGGCCACATCTTCCAAATGGGATACCCGTTTGAAGTGATTCTTTTTGCACCACGTCACACGAACTAAATCCTTTGCCATGAAATCTTGCCACTATATATTCTACATAATTATTTTCTGTTCATCATAATTTTACTAGAATGCCTTGCAGGAACACTAGTGCACGTCACGAATTTTTGAACATTATTTATACTTTGAAAATTTTCATGTTAATGACTTATGTTGGATTTTATTTGGCTTTTGCAAATATTTTTGGTGCATGTTTTCTTTGAATTGTATGAATGCTTGTTTATGTGTGTTTATTTACTTTGCGATAGATTGCCTGGAGTGCAAATCAGAGTACTACAATTCCCTAGAACTTCACTCCCAGCACGAAGGCAAGTTGCATTTTTATCATATCATTTTTACCTATGTTTCATTTTTGCACATAGTCCTTTGATGTAGGAGTGCATGGTAGGAGTTTACACTTGTTGGTTTTATTATCACCCAGTAGTTCATTTGAGGTAGGTCTGAACCGTACCAACTTTGTCGCCACCATGTTATATTACAATGCTTCGCCAAAGTAGACGTGGATTGGGGAGTGTTATCACCTTGAGATGTGAGTGAAAAAGTAGTAACTAGGACCAACTTTAATGAACTACCTGGGTGGAAATTGCTTTGTATGGTGGCGAAGTACAGTGGGAGCATTCATGGGAATCCATGGGAGTGCACACTAGTGGTCCGTCCACCCAGGCTCAAAGGGATCAACCTTATTTTCATGTCTATAAGCTTCCGTGTGCAGCCGTAAGCCAATATGGGCTCTGGCTTAGTTGAGTAGATGGTGTGACCTCTTCCGGGATAGGCTAGTAGATGTAGATGATGTAGGTGTACCGGCCTATCCGTGGGTTAGGGGAAATGCTTTCGAAAGACTATGTCTTGATCTTCCGATCAAGGGTGTGGTCGAGTCTTGTGGGGAAAAGTGCACAACATCTACAGAGTTAAAATATAATCGATTAGTCGTGTCCCTGGTCATGGACAACTTGACCTTTTAGTAGTGGAAATGTAGGGAGATCTCATCACTCTTAACTAATCAACTGGGTACAAATTTTTTGGAATGATTGAAATGGGCATCATCTCAGACTTATGATATTTGTAGAAGTAGAACAAATATTTTTGATAGGGAAAAACTAGCTTTATGCAAAACTAAACTTAGAGCTTTCCACTAGCCAAATTGCATGTACTATGTAGGCTCATTACACTTTATGATGTGACTTGCCAGTACATTCCATGTACTGACCTACACGGCTGCAACTTATCATGTTGCAGATTTATCCGACGACGAATAAGGTGCGATAGGTCATTGTTTTGCACTCAGCTTGCTCGTGGAGTTGATGGACTCGTTACACTTATTGCTTCCGCATGATTTTTTTTACTTGGCCTTAGGCCACATTAATGTAATAAATACTCTTTGAGGATTCTCGATGTAATAAATGTGTGATTGAACTCTGTTGTAAATCCTCAAGTATTGTGTGTGTTAGGATACCGATCCAGGGATGACACTTAAGCACAGAGACTCCGATCCCTTGAGATCGAGTCGCTACATGCTCATGGCACCCAAGGTTATCAGGACCATCGCGCTCAACATCGACGGGAGGACGCCCGTCAAGGAGTGGACCTCGCGAGCATGTAGCTCTGTGTTGGTTAGGAAGAGAATGGTGCGAGGCTGGTGACACCCCGCTAGATCTTCGTCGCCAACAGGTGTGACCCTCTTTCGAGATAGCTTGTTCCCACATGTATATACACCTAAACTCAATGTGTTATGTCTTGCTGCTTCTCAAGCTGAGCCGGTAGATCGGTTTCTACTGAGATGACGTGCACTTACAAGGAGCAAGCTAGCAATCAAGTGGATGCTTCCGTGGAAGCTAGCTAGCCATGACTTGATCGATTGATCTCATTGGAACAACACACACGAATACATGTGATTTTGATGGCTACTAGGTGCACAAAACATGTATTCTGAGGCCTATGGATGATACGACATGCTTCTCCCTATGCTTCAGCATAAGGTATCAATTTGCTGCTTCATGTTCTTAGTATTGTTTCAGCCGAGGATGACTTGTGGTGGATGGGCAGCGAGAGAAATCTTGTGGACATGGTGAAAACATGGTACTATGTACTGAGGGTAGCTTGCAAATGAGGAAGTTGGATTCTTGTCATTGGCAAATATGGATTGTCATTGGTGATATTTGTAGATGTAGTTTTTACCATGATCTTGTTGGCTGCCACACATTTGAGCTGAGGGGAAAGGAATAATATTTTCTTCCATTGTCATGTTCTCATACACATGTATCCTTGAAAAAATGTTCTCATACACATTTTCCTTTAGGTATGTGCCTCCTTTAATGTCATTTGTTTTATTAGAAGTACTTCTTGCTACATAGGTGGCTGGTACCCAAGGAGTGTATATTTCTACGGAGGCAGTTGGTGCATGGGGAGTTAGTCTGTTTGCGAAAACGATCTGAAACATCAGATGCATATTGGATTTTGTAAGCAGGTGAAAGCTGCTATTGTTTTACTGGAAAAAATTTAGATCATTATGCCATGTGCCAGTTTATATGCACATATGAACAAAAGTAACTCTTTTATGTTATTTTGACAAACTCAATGATCTACTGATTAGGTGATCTATGGTTCATCGCTTTAGCGATTTTTGCAAATGTTAATTTAGAACTACTTATTATATACCCCCTCCATTCCTAAATACATGTCTTTTTAGACATTCCAATATGGGACTACATACGGAGCAAAATGAGTGAATATATAGTCTAGTTGGAAATATGCCCTAGAGGCAATAAATAAAGTGTTTATTATTATATTTCCTTTTTTATGATAATCGTTTATTGTCCATGCTATAATTGTGTTGATTGGAAACTAAATACATGTGTGAACATATAGACAAACATTGTGTCCCTAGTATGCCTCTAGCGGGCTAGCTCGTTGATCAAAGATGGTTAACGTTTCCTGGCCATGGACATGAGATGTCATTTGATATCGGGATCACATCATTAGGAGAATGATGTGATGGACAAGACCCAAACTATAAAAGTATCATATGATCGTGTCAGTTTGTTGCTACATTTTTTCTACATGTCAAGTATATGTTCCTATGACCATGAGATCATGCAACTCACTGACACCGGAGGAGTGCCTTGTGTGTATCAAACGTTGCAACGTAACTGGGTGACTATAAATGTACTCTACAGGTATCTTCGAAGGTGTCTGTTGAGTTGGCATGGATCAGTACTGGGATTTGTTACTCCGTGTGACGGAGAGGTATCTCAGGTCTCACTCGGTAATACAACATCACAACAAGCCTTGCAAGCAATGTGACTAAGTGTTAGTCATGTGATCTTGTATTACGGAACGAGTAAAGAGACTAGCCGGTAACGAGGTTGAACTAGGTATAGAGATACTGACAATCGAATCTCGGGCAAGTAACATACCAAAGGACAAAGGGAACATCAGACGGGATTAACTGAATCCTTGACATAGTGGTTCGACCGATAAAGATCTTCGTAGAACATGTAGGAACCAATATGGGCATCCAGGTCCCGCTATTGGTTATTGACCGTAGAGATGTCTCGGTCTTTTCTATCTTGAACCCATAGGGTCTGCACACTTAAGGTTTGGTAACATTTTGGTATAGATGAGTTATGTGTGTTGGTGACTGAAGGTTGTTCGGAGTCCCGGATGAGATCCTAGACATCACGAGGAGTTCCAGAATGGTCCGGAGGTAAAGATTCATATATGGGAAGTTGGTGTTTGAGTTCCGGAAAAGTTTCGTGACCTGTAAGTGGTGTGACGGAGTGTCGGAAGTGTTCCTGGGGGTCCATCGGATGGGCCCATCTACTCCAAAGGGTCACCTGGGCTGTGAGAGGGTGCAAAGCAGCCCCTAGTGGGCTGGCCGCACCTCCCACCTCAAGTCCCATGCGGCTAGAGGCTTGGGCTGGGCCAAAAGGGTGGGCTAGCCACCTTGGCCGCCGCCCCACCTCCCTTGGCCGCCGCACCAAACCCTAGGGGAAACCCTAGGGCGGCCAGCCCCTCCTCTTCCCCTATATATATGAGAGGGGAGGGAGGGCTGCAAACACAAGTCACGGTGCAGCCCTTCCTCCCTCCCCGATTACCCCTCCTCTAGTAGATTGGTTTGGCACCGCTTAGCGAAGCTCTACCGGATCAGCTCCACCACCACCGCTGCCACGCCGTCGTGCTGCCGGCGAACCCATCTACCTCTCCGCTCCCTCTTGGTGAATCAAGAAGGCGGAGATCTTCATCGAGCTGCACGTGTGCTGAGCGCGGAGGTGCCGTCCGTTCGGTACTTGATCAGGAGTTCGTGGGACGGCTTGTGATTTGGATCGCGGAGACGTACCACTACATCAACCATGTTCTCTAACACTTTCGCTTAGCGATCTACAAGGGTACATAGATCAAATCTCTCCTCTCATAGATGCTCATCTCCTAGATTGATCTTGGTGAAGTGTAGGAATTTTTTGTTTCCCATGCAACGTTCCCTAACAACTCTAAAATATGTCTATATACATCTATATGTAGTCCAATACTGAAATCTCTAAAAAGACACATAATTAGGAACGGAGGGAGTAGTACTTCCTACGGTCCTTTTTAATCTGCATATAAGTTTTGTCCATAGTCAAATTATCGCAACTTTGACCAAACTTATAGAAAAAATTATTAACATCCACAATGCCAAATCAATGTTGTTAGATTCTTTATGAAATTTAGTTTCATTGTATATATATTTGGTATTATAGATATTGATATTTTTTAATATAAATTTGGTCAAACTTTGTAAAGTGTGACTTGACCAAAATCTAATACGCGGAGTAAAAAGGACCGGAGGGAGTATATTCTTTAGTCTGTTTAATTGGTGATGTTTCTCAATGTTTCCAAGATATGTAATTGGTAGTAATTCTGTCACTGAACAAATCCACATATATTCCGAATCGTGGTGACGTTTAATCGGCTATTTTTTAGTGGGTTCTCTCCCACCGACACAAGTTGGGCCGTACTGCCACATGTTTCACCTTCTACACCATGCAACTGTCTTTGCCAACCTAGCCCGGACGAAACAACAACGTGACCCGAACACCCGACATTCCAACAGTATTGTTTAATATTTCTAGAATGTTTTATTTTTGATAAGTTCCATACTTCTAATTAGATTCGTACACTAGGAACCATGCCTATACTAATTGGTTGAAGTACAACCGATGTTAACTGCTATTTGCTTGCGACAATAAATCAATGATAGAGAGAGACAGGGTTAGAGAGAGATGAAGGGTGGCAGACAAGTGTGGGGGAGTGTGGGGAGAGAGAGGGAGATGGAGATATTATAATGAGAGAGGAGAGACAAAGATAGAGAGAGAGATTATAATGAGAGAGAGAGAGAGAGAAAGGGGAGGTAGAGAGAATTTCAGTGCAAAATAGGAGTATATCACAAGTGCAACACTACGTGTTTGATGAAATTCAAAGTGTGTAAATGAAGGTGGAAAGGGATATTGTGAGTCAGGTTTGTCAAGCTGAGGTGGCATGCATGAACTGAGGATGTAGAGAATGTGGTGGAGAAATAATTAGTGGTTTACGAATAAAAAAAGTAGACTGCATATGTATACAAGAAATTTGTAAGTATACTTTCTGATCGTTACAGGCTTTTTATGTATAGATGCAATAAAAAATACATATAAATTTGATATGCATTATATTCATACATGCAATCTTAAAAATATTTAAAAGGCCCGTCCCTTACATGGACGAAGAAATTTCATCGCCAGGCCGACTCTGTCCTGGGCCCCATCTCTCTCTACTAAAAAGCAGAAGACCGCCGCCACCTGGACCTGCTTCTCCGGCTATCTCCTCCATCGCCGACGACGTCCACGGAATCCCCTCTTCCCTATTCCCCGCGGTTATTGCCGCCGCCGCCCAAACATCGACATTGCCAAGCCCGCGGAACACCACCTATGCGAGCCGCTGCCGCCGCTTTCATCGGCTTATACGGTGCCACCCCCATTCCCGATGGCAACCATGACGCCCATTTTCTCTCGTCTCTGCCTTCTCCATGTCGGCTCCGGAGAGGGACGATCCAAAGAGTTGTTGCCAGATCCGAAGCAAGATGTCGAGACGTCAAAGAGTCTCTCCATGTCGGCTCCAGAGAGGAACGATCCAAAGAGTTGTTGCCAGATCCGGAGCAAGATGTCAAGATGTCAGAGAGTCTCTCCATGTCGGCTCCAGAAAGGAACGATCCAAAGAGTTGTTGCCAGATCCGCTATTGCCGGCTCATTGATTGGAGAAGATGGCAAGAAAAATAAGGAGAAATACCTACAGATCTCTACCAACCTAGTAAGTCAAGTCAGAACCATCTGATCCTTTCCAGAAAAGCCAAAATGCACTTATGCACAGCCAGTAGCACAAAGGCCATACACCCAACCAAAACATTACAGTGACGGGTAGTACGAAACAAGTTTCTCCAATGCAGGCAACGGTTTGCAGGTGGGAAACTGCACCGTGGGCGGCAGCTACAGCTACAGCCTACAGCGGCTCACTTCTTGCCACGGCCTTTGTTTTTTTTGGGTTTCTTCTGGTTCTTCTTCTTCTGAGCCCCCTTTTGTGTGGCCACTGCTTCCTTCACCGATTCCGCGTCGTTGCCCGAACATCCGGCCCGTCCGTCTGCTCCGTCAGTCTGCGGCTGAACTACGGCTGCGCCTTCATTCCTTCTGTCATCTTCTTCCGTGGACGCCCTCGCGGAACGCAGGAAGCTGATGATCGTCTGCAGTTTGTTCTCGCCATCTTGCCACATTGAGTATAGATCTTCCACAGTCAGACAAGCCGTCTTATCCGCCCTGCGCAAATGGCAAATTTTCACAGGAATTCAGGATCACCAAGTCATGTTTTACAAGATATTACTCTTACCTGTCTGTCTGTAATACCATAAAGAAATTTAGAGCTGGACTAAATTAAAATTAGCCTACCTGGCAGAGCGTTCTTCGAATTCACTGCAAATGTGCCTGATCTCTTCCAGCAATTGTGCATCAGCCAGCCATGGAACAGCAGTCCTAAGGAACTGAATAATAAACCTTGCATCTTTCTGCAGAAATTTAGCTTTTAGTATAAATTGGCAGCTGTGAAGCAATGAGACAAAGTGAAAAATAACAAAACAAGCATTGTAACATGTTTAACTCACCTGGCCTTCCTTGTTGACCTGAAAATTCTCAACCATCTCCCAGAAGGCAATACTCTCATCGCTTAAATCTATCTCTCCAGTACTCTCCACCTTGGTATGATGTACAACCTTAGGAATGTTTCCAGCAACATTGCACAATTTGTTACCATGAGATTTTTCTGGAAGTGCCTCTTGCTTTACAGAACTTGCATCTTCAGGACGAAGAAGAGCCATTATCTTTGGAACATCATACAAATCCTCCTTGCTAATCATATAAGCATTTACGTTCTCACAGATTGCTGGGCCTTTGGGCGAACCCATAATGACCATACGATTTCCGATTGCAGCAAGTGCATCAGCAACCACTCTTATGAAGTTTCTTGGTGCGCGAGACCTCATTTGCAAAGCATTTACAATCTTGTGAGAGAACTCCCGAGGTAAATCGTTGAAGACTCCACACTCCAGAAGAGTATTTGTGACCTTATAATAGGAAATCCCCACGTCATGAGTTAGGATCAGTGGATAAAGTGTCACCACTAGTCCCAGGAGGACTTCAGTGTATGAACTACCAGGAGTTGAAGTCCTCCGGACCCACTCCCAAAGAATTTTCTTCTTTGTCAAGATATTCATAATTGTCCGAAATATGAAACGGCCTGATTCGAATATAGTATGATCAAGATCGTAATCTGGTCTTTGAAGTAGATGCCAGGCAGGTTTCAAGGTAAACCTTGCTGGTGCGACACTCCAGCATATTGACCAACTGAGATTTCGTGCAGTACACACAACCTTTCAGTAGCAGGTGTGCTGAAGACAAAAAACCAAGGCACTCCATCAGACCCACATAGCATACTGGGGATATGTAGTCCCGTTCATTACTCCAATCCGCACAGAAGGTAAAATCAAGAGCAAGCCTAAAGTTCGAGATCAAGGTGGTATCGACACCAGTATCAAGAAATCTCTTCAAACATGGATAAAAATCTGCCCACCCAGAATCATTGTCTAGGTACCGTAGCAACCTTGAAATTAGTGCATGGAGCAGAAGTATGGTTGTCCTCCCAAGATGCCCATGAGTCAGTTTTCTATTCATTGGTTGAAGATTTGCACCAAGGGAATCAGCAACCATGAGTCAATTTTCCATTTGTTGGTTGAAGATTTGCACCAAGGGAATCAGCAATCAAACCATATGAAGCTGGTGAGTCAACTATATGCAAGAGGCTCCTCCTTGACCCATCTCTCCATACAAGAAAAATTAACTCGAAGAAGCGACGCTCCCAGAGAACAGAGAAGCTTCTTAACTTCATTGTAATTGTCGGCATACTGAACTCTGGTTCTTCCAGAAAGTTAGCTACCTCCTTTACAATAAGGATGGTTCTCACCAGGGCATATGAAGATGCTGGCTTTGGAGAAATTCGAGCAATGGACTCCAACTTCTTAAGTACACTGAAACCAACAGAAGACAACTCATTCATCAAGAAAGACTGGGCACATGAATGATACTGAAGGACATCCAGCCAACATCTGTTGCCATCTTGCTGCAAAGAATTTCTGCCTGCATTAGAGAGCCAACTTGAGTTGACGTTAAGCACAACATATCGACCATCTTCACCATCTTTCCTCAACCCAAAGTACTTAGTGCAAAGATCTTCATACTCATTTAATTCTGGACCATCAGTGTGGCGAAGATGAGATAGTACTTTGATTATAATTGACTTCCAGTGATTCCAGGCATACGCTAGGGTTTCGGGTGATATCTGGTTACAAGCAGCCATATCATTACAGCTACTTCCATCTTCAGATCCTGGCCCTAATTCCAAATTGTATCCAGAGAGTTGAGACTGAAGATGAACATGAAGAATTGAACGGGAAGCAACGAATACAGCAAACAAATTTCCACATCTTCTGCCGTCAAGAAAAGTGCAATTTAAACTGGCAAGAGACTTGTTCATATTTGATAGTGCATCAGCTTGCAGGCAAACAAAGCAGTAGAAGTCCTCAGAGACCTTTTTTGCCATTTCCTTGGTTCTTACAAGCAACTGTTCCTTCTCTGGATACCTTTTCGGAGGCCACCCTCTACTATTTGAAGACCAACAGGAATCTGCAATGATATGGAGGAGGAGGAGCCGCGTTGCATCCTCAATCTGATCTGCCTTCTCAAGCATGTCTACCTCCCGTATGATATGTCCTTTATGCTTTGCTATACCGGCAGCTTCAAGGAAATTACCCCTATCCACCTCTAAGCTAAACAGTTCTTCAAGAAGATTCTTAGACTTCAGGAATGCTCGTACATGATCCATAGAACTGAAAGCCCTAACAAAAGGCATCATATGCTTTATGTCGCCATGGTCGGAATAATGCTGAGCACAAATTTCAAGATACGCCTTTCTAATAACAGAAACCTCCAAGGATTTTGAATTCTCAAGCAAATGTTCCTCCTTCAACTGTTGCAGGAACTGCAAGCCAAGATCGAATAATTTTCCTTTCGAGCACATTGATAAACACTTGGTGTAACATTTAGCTTTGAAGAACACTTCAGCTGCCTCTGACCAGCACTCAGTCATGGCAAAACAATCACCAGCATCCTCAAGCCTGGAAGCACCACATTTTTGCATATAGACCATACCTAGGGAATTGAAAGGAAAATAATGTTTAGTCAGATAGAGCAGCATGGAGTGTGATGTAAAGACTATCCATATGAAACTATGAAGGCTAAAAAAACATGCATACATGCATAAATGTTTAAAAACTATGTGGAATCATAAATCTCAGAAGTAGTGGATACAGCTTGAAAACTATGGAGAGTCAGCAGACCTGCTTTTTTGTAGTCTCCTAATTTGATATAACAGGTAGCAGCTTTCTCATGCATGCCTATGGACTCATAGATTTCCGATGCTTTTTGCATTGGAGCCTTGCCATTCTCCAAATTTGAGGACGTGACACGTTCAGCAATTGCTACAAGTCCGGCAGCCCTTGCCCACTTCTCTCTGTATGCATCACCGGTCTTTTCGAAACACATCGTAGCCATTTCAAATTGCCCCTCATTGAATAACTATAAGAAAAATGAATGCACAATTAAAGTACAGTAAAATTGTTTCCTGTACTATGTGGATAGACCTGGTTTTTCTGTAACAACATAAAATTGAAAGTGCGTATGCACAATTACACCTCTAAACAGAATTTATGTGCATAGACCGATTGTCAGACAAAAAAGCCCATGAATTTCCTGAAAATAAAAAGGTCCAAAACAAATAACGCATTGCAAGGTAAACTGGCTTCAAGATCACTAACCTTGGTTCCCCGTAGTCTCCAATCATCAGTACTGCTTCCTGTCTGCATTGCTTGAATGAGGGAAGGATCAAGTAATCTAACCTCTACAAGACACAACTTTTTCCAATAGTCAAACATTGGTCGACAGTAATCATCTGTATTCTCACATATCCATAGTCTTTGCCTTGTGCGTGTGATTGCAACATAGAGTTGCTTCAGCTCTGAGCAGAGAAGATGATGCTTGCTTCTGTCGAAATCCGGATGAGAGATCTCCTCAGATTGTGCTATAATATCTTTATCTTTCATGTAGCTGTACAGCACTCTCCATTTGTTTCTCAAAGGTGATGAGCCAAAAAAGTTATACAGCAGCACATCCTACACCATGTCTTCAAAGTCAGTAAGAATACTCAAAATATTAATAGTTAAAACATAGTATTTTAGAACTAATTGTTTTTGCAAAATGAACACAGATGGAAGTGAAATTAGATGCTCATACCTGGAACTCAAGGCCCTTGCATTCAACAATAGTCAAAACAAGAGCCTGTTTGCCAACAAGATCAACTATTTGTTTTTTGGTAGCATCATCACGAACTAATATGACTTGCTCAGCACCAAACCCTTGCGTGTTATCATGCTTACTTTTGATTTCTCCAAATATAGTCATAATTGCACTTTCATCATTATCAGACTCCAGCAGCACGGGAGCTTCTCCATATACTAGTCCAGTCTCTGGATTAAGCTTGTCAACACTTGACGGGAAAAAGAAGTAGAGAAGGCTCATGATACTTTGTGCCATGAGAAGGATGCCACAATGTGTGCGGAAATTTTGAGTAAGTTGGAACATATCAGAGAGTTGGACTTGTTTCCCAAGTTGAATTCCCTGATTAAACGCCTCAGTTTCTGAGAGAAATGCAGTATAAAAAAGTGAACGTATATCTTCAAACCTGAAATCGATACCCCTTGCTATAGTCTGAGCAAGCTAAAATATATTCCCTCCAATACATATTAGTTGTCGCTCAAACGGATGTATCTAGCACTGAAATACGTCTAGATACATCCATTTCAGCGACAATTAATATGGTTCGGTGTACCATTTTATTATCAGAAGTTGATGGTGTAGAGAGAAGGGGAGCCTTGGCGCAGTGGCAAAGCTGCTGCCTTGTGACCATGAGGTCCAAGCAGGAGCTACATGCACCAGGCTGCCCTTTTTCTTTATGGCGTAGAGAACTGAACTGATGAGTATGGAATGACAGCATGACAGCACTTACTTGACTTTTAACCATTGCACTCAGCTGACAGTCATCTCCTACCAAAACAACATGCTTCAACCAATGCAAACGTAGTGGAATCACCAACTCACACTCCCGCACTTGAGCAGCCTCGTCAACGATTAAGACGTCAAGGGGTGCAATCTCCATGTGATGCAACCGATAAGAGTTGGAGGTAGTACAGAAAAGAAGCGTAGCATTGCGTATGCAGTAGCTCTGGACCCAGTTTTCGTCTACTCCAATGGGTAAACTGAGTGAGTGTTGTAGATCTTTAAGCAATTTAAGGCATGTAGATCTTGCTCCATCCAGTTTCTTCTCAATATAAGATATAGGCTGTGCACAAACGGAGTTTTCAGTTGACAAACAACCAAGGGCCCTTTTCAAGCCCTCGTCGGTCAAGTCTGCGTCGCACAGAAGGCTGCCAAATTTTTCCAGCATATTAAGCAATGCAGATATATTTATGATACTATCACGAGAAAAGCACCTTTGAGGAAGGTGAACCCACAAATTCACTATGCATCTCTTAAGAGCTATTGCTGCCACATCAAACTGCTTCTTTATGAAGTCCAGAAAGCTGACAGGATCACTATTTCCAGCATCCTCAAGAAGCATATCGTAACATGAAGCACAGTCATCAAAAAAGGACAGCATCGAAGCTATTCTGTAGTTCCATCCAGACAACGAAGAAAAGCATTCTAGAAGTTCGTCCACGCGAAAATCCAAGAAAACTTCCTGAAGATCCTCGGTGATGTCCATTCTCTGCTTGTTCCCAAACAGCACAACGTCTCCAAGAGAAAAGGGTAGACCATTTTCGTCAGTGTGATTGTTGAAATCCTTCAAGTTTTGAAGGAAACGAGTGCAAACTCCAACAACAGCAACATTAGTGGGAGCACAAGTAAGAGTTCTGCATTTCATACACGCCAAAGCCCATAGTAAAGCACTAACAGTCTTGGTCTTTCCAGTACCTGGTGGACCCCATATAAGCTTCAAGAGGCTCATATGCCTACATCGTACAGCTGAGATCACAGATTCAATAGCATCCACTTGTGATTGATTAAGTTTAATTGAATGTAATTGCTCTGTCAAAGAAGACAAGCCCCCATCCTGTTCAATGCAGATACCACACACATCTTCACCCTGCAAAAGACCCAACAGAGACGAGCTCAAAAAGTTCAGAGACAAATTTTTAGCGGTAAAGAAAAAAGCAAGTAAAACTAAATCACAAATATCCAGGTTATATTACCAAATTTGTTGGGGCTAACAGTGACTTGATTACTGTGAAATTGTTATCCATGTGCGTGGCATAGGAAAGTGCTTTCCATATCCGTATGCTTGTCATGATATTACTGAGAAATATTGCATGTCTGAATTTACTCAAGTCTTCTGCCAAACCAATATCCTTTGCAACTTTAACTCTGAAACCCTTCTGGTATTCCTCATCCAAAGAAACCTTAGTAACCATTGCCAGGCAATATGTCACACCGTAGCGGTTGAAGTCCTCCACGGCTTCAGGTTTCGAGCTAGACAAAATGAAAATATCACCATTCCTTGCCGTATATGCCTCAGTAGAATAACCAGCGCCATTGTCCCAAAAGTCCACATCCATGAAGTATAATCCTGATTTTTCTGCTACCCCCATGGAAAGTATCTTCGACGAGGGCGCTTCACTGATGAGTTCAAGGCATGAGCATAGATCTGACCTTGTCTCTTCAATCAGTGGCGCACGATACGATTGGACATAGTGATCAACTGAACTGAATTCGCAGGGAATAGTCTGAACCTACAGAAAAAACGTTATAACGAAAACACAATTATAGCCAGCAGAGGATCCTTTAATAATTGCTTGAGCACAGAAATTGCATGCAACTAATTTTGGAACTAATGCTAGCAAAACAGCTATGTGGTCAATTTAATATATTGCAAGATCAAGCAAAGATAGATGCAGAGCATATATAAGCTGCTCATATCACCAAAGATGGATGTTATGTAACAGTCAACCAAAGTCTGAAGACATAACTTGTCAAAGAAAAAAAAATGAGGGAAAAATAAACTAAAATTTGTGTCACCAACATATGCTCACTCCGTTCCTAAATATTCGTCTTTTTTAGAGATTTCACTACGGACTACAACAAAATCTGTACTCTAAAGTATGTCTATACACATCTGTACGTAGTGCGTAGTGAAATCTCTAAAAAAGACTAATATTTAGGAACGGGGGAGTACAGTATTACAATATACGTATAGTTTTCACATCAGCATACCTGTCTACTCTAAGCACGTGTATTTATCGCGTTATATGCAGTAATTGGAATGAGACAGGCTCGATCATGCTACTACTGCTACAAGCAGCGCAACACTTGACAAATGAAACTCAAACTAGCAACCGCGCGCTCGCGAAATACATCACAGGAACTAGGATCGATGGCGCACGTACGTACCTTGCCCCTGTAGAGGCCGTCGTCGTTGATGTCCCGGACCGACCAGGAGAGCACCACGTCGCTCAAATCCGTCTCCCCCATGTCGCCGGAGACCGGGGTTATCGCGGTAGCTATCCCCCGGCCGCCCTCTCGCGCCCTAGCCGCGGGCTTACGCGCCAACGCCGGAGCGAGCAGGCGGCATTTGCGAGGAGGAAGCGGAAGGAAGGAGGAGTAGCACAGATCAGTCAAAGGCTGCTGCGAGCGACTGCGCCGTGTGAAGAAAAGCAGGAGCGGTCGACGCCTCGACGGGAAGTGGGAGGGGGAGTGCTACTGCCGCGCAGGCAGAAATCTTTTGCTTCTGGGAGAAGATACTACGGGCCGGCCGGGGCTAGGCTTTTGGGTTCTAGTACTAGGGAGGTTGAGGGAGGGATCAATGCGACGCTTGGGAATCGGCACTCTTCTCACGGGGAAGGTAAACCGCGGTGAATGGACAGGTGCACAGTGCGCGTAGTGGCTCCGGTTTTACGGAGCTGGCTAGTAGTACTGTTAAATTCGTGGCCGTAAAAATACCGATAGTATCTTCTTCTAATATTAGAAGGAGAATCGTTTCTCCACCTTTTTTCGTCAAATTAACGTTTTCCGTATGTCCTTTGTTAGTTTTGGATTGTTCAAACCTAACAAAAAAACGTAAGTTAGCAGGATTCAAACCTGGGTCTTCGGGGTAGACCCACTCATCACAAATCAGCTAACCTGCGATAACTTGTTGAAAAAAAAGAAACTTCAGCTTATTGATTACGAGTTCGGCCTATTGGCCTAGCCCATGAGCAGGGAGGAACGTCCCCTATTTTTTCTGTTTCGTTCTTGGCCTTTTTTCTGTTTATTTTACGTCTTTAAAGTAATTTAGCAAAAAGAAAATTTTAATTAAAAATGAAATACAAATTTTGGAAAATGGTTTATAATTAATAAAATATTTGTCGTTTAAAATAATTTCCATGATATTGAAAAAATGTTCATGAATTTAAAAAACAAACCGCGAATTCAAAATATGTTCAAGATGTTTAAAAACGATTTTCACAAAAAAATACCGTGAATTAGAAGCTAGGTTCGTGCATTTAAAGAATATCATCAAACAAAAAATGTTAATGAATTGTAAAACAATTCAATCGATTAAAAAATTAACCAGTTTTTTTAAAAAAAAGTGCCTCCATTAAAAACAGTCTTCATCGATTCATAAAAATATTAACCAGTTCTAAAAAAACTGCCTCCATTCCAAACAGTCTTCATCGATTCAAAAAACGTTTGGTGATTCATAACAATATTCAGAAGTTTCAAAAACAATATTCACAATAATTGAATTTTTTTTTGCAAAATTGAAAATGTTCATCATTTGATAAAAACTTTTCGAGAACTAAAATATGCTCATGATTTTAAAATATGATTCTGATCTGAAATTGTTCTTGAATTGAAAAACGATGTTCGCAAAAATTAAAATAAAAAATAAAATCCAAAGTTGAAAAAAGAAAAAAATATAAAAATATAAAAATGTGAAAATAAAAAAGGGAAAGGAAAAAAAGAAAAATATAAAAAGTATGAAAAATCAAAAGAAATAACAAAGAAAAAATAGTTTATGCAAGCGCTCTAGAACCTTCCGAAACCAGGTGGGAAAAAAACTAGACTAGGTTGGCGCATACTTTGGAGAGCGCAGTGGAGGATATGCGCTAGCTAGATTGCTAGACAGTGACCTACGTACCGAATAGTAACAACCGTGACCATTGACGAAGAATCGACCAATCAGCTCAACGGTTGTTCGAGTGCAGCATTTTACTAGGGCCTTGATTTGTGATCAAACGATTGTTTGCTTGGAACTCGTTGGTACGTTGCAAAGTTTTGTTGCAAGATGCTATCAGTATACAGTATGTGGCTATACATTTTTTATGTAATACATGAACACGAATAGGTCACCTTAACCTTCTCCTAAAATACAATACAACAATAATCATACCTTTCAACCGCCAGCCGCCACAACAACCTTCCACCGTGCTCCTCCTATACTTCTTTTTCAGGCATATAGCGATTGCCCTCAGCCGCCACAGCAACTTGATGTTGATGTCGTCCTCTCGTCCTTATTGAAATGAAGAAAATCTTGAACAGTGCATCTTGAAGGACAAATTATGTCGTTTAAGCTACATCGACTACTACAATCCTACGTCATGCGCAATGATATTTTTTAGCACCAATATAATGTCTTAAATGTCGCCAATCTTCTAGACATTGTTAAATTCCCTATTATTGTTGTTGGTTGTGTCACATGATCCGTCCCATCTGTAGACGTGAACCGGATGTTGGCAATTTCCGCATCACCTTGCCACGGTTATTGGTATGGCATTCCAACGTCAACGTCAACGTCAACATAATTTTTTCGTGTCACTTTGTTAGGCATATGGTTAGGAGTTGGAATGGGTAACTTAGAAACAAATTTAGACTAAAAATGACTGCAACGTGAATGTTCTTAGGAAACTGGACCTCTTAAATTTATTGTTTTTTAATTTCCTTTTAAAAGTAATTATCTCATTCTCACATATGTTCAAAATTTTATGTATGACTGCCATATTTCTATAGCCTAATCATCGAGCATTGCATGACATATTTTTTTACTAGAAGGGTGTCGTCCTGTCGGGATATTCTTTCTCCCGTTGCAACGCACAGGCATATTTGCTAGTACTTCTTTTAAGGAAAACAAATACAGATAGTAGAATGTGACGTCAGTCATCTCATCAAAAAGAAAAGAAAACGTGTTATTGGTTTGGTCTTGACCAGCGAGCCCGTGGTTTCGTCTCTCCTCTGCTTACCACTCGATGGCCGATAACGGGGGAATCCCGGTGCTCCGCTCCCGTTAGTAGTTGTTTAGGTTAGAGTTTTTTAGTCCTTGCATGTGTGACATTCCGACGGATGGTGGCGCTTCTTCGAGTTTGTCTTTCGGGCTCCAATCCTTCCTGAGTTCGTCTGTCTGAACGTAGTTCGACGTAGCTTCCTGTCGTTTCCTTGAAACAGTGAGGTTAGGATTTCTTGTCATGTAGTAAGATTTGGTGCCAGATCTACGCAATGATCAACGACGACGACTGCTTCCTAGTTGTTAACGACAAGGTCAAGTCGGCTACGGTACGAGAGTGGCGACATCGACGGCTCATTCCGACGGCAATAGTAGTTGTTCGGTGGTCTTGAAATCTTAATGTAATTTTTACTATGTTTGAGATACTCTGTACTTCGAGTGAATTTTGATAATAGATTTGATCATTTATTGAAAAATAGAATTTGGTTTTGACTAGTCAATCTCGGTCCTCCTTTTTTCTACCGCCCCAAGCAGCAAATGAACAGGGGCGGATCAATGATACGTATCAAGTGTATCTATAATTTTTAATTGTAATGCTATTATATCATTATTTTTATATACTTATTATAGTATGTTATTTTATGGACCTATTAATTTGGTGTTCAGTGCAAGTTCTTGTTTTTTGGTTGTCTTTTGGTATCGCGGAAAATCAATATCTATGGAAGTCGAAATACATTGCCCATTTAGCACAATTTTTCGAGGGCAACAAGAAACAATGGAAGCTTCCTGTGGAGTCAAGACGGGTCACGAGGGTCCCACACAGACACGTGGTGTGGCCTGGGGGGCGGTCGCGCCCCACGTCCATGTGGCACCCACAGATACCACCTTGATCTATTTCCATCATCATAAATCCCTATAAATATCAAAACCATCTGTCATACCTCTAAAAGAATTTTATCGCCGCCGCAAGCCTCTGTTTCAAAAAAATCCCATCTGAAACCCTATTTCGAAGTCCTGACGGAGGGGGAAGCCATTGTCAGAAGCTTCTTCATTAATCTTGTTGCCTCCATGACCATGTATGAGTAGTTCCTTTATGACCTATGAGTCCATGATAGTAAGTAGATGGTTCTCTCTCTCTCTCCATTCCTCCCTCTCTCTCTCTCTCTTGGATCTTCAATACCATGTTTTCATTCTTGATAGAACCAATTTGATGTAATTGGTAGTGTGTTTGTTGAAACATGATGAATTGTCACTTTATGATCAGATTGTTTATTGAACTCAATTAAATCTATTTGGATTTTGTTGTTGCATAGTTAAATAATTTTGTATTTCTCTTCGATCTATCTATCCTTCTTGACCAAGTTTAATTGATTTTCTCTAGTGGGAGAGGTCACTAGTAGAAAACTGGGCTTTGGTTCAGGCCTGGCCAGCCCATTAGTCCCGGTTCAGTCTCGAACCGGGACCCATGGGGGCATACGTCTCGGTCCGTGCACCCAGGGACCCGGCCGGGCCTCGTGGGGCATTGGTCCCTATTCGTATGGACCCTTTTGTCCCGGTTCCAGACACGAACCGGGACCAATGGCCTCGCTCCTGGCCCACATCCATTGGTCCCGGTTCGTGGCTGGAACCGGGACTAAAGTGTGGCTATATATACCCCTCTCCCGCGAGCAGAGCACTCCACTGCTCTGTTTTTTCCTGGAGTGTGAGGGGAGGGTTTTGTGGTGCTCTAGCTCACCTCCTATGCACATGAGGTGTTCGATGAAATGCCCGAGCCACACTACTTAAGCTTTCTCCTCTCCAAACTCGACCTCCAAGTTTCATTTCCTCAAGATTTGTCTAGGTTTAGTGGTCCGTCACGTCCCGTCCCCGTCTTCACCGCCGTCGATCACCCGCGCCGATCTTGTCGCCGACACCACCGTGGTGAGCCTCTTGTTCTTATCTTCTTTATAAAAGAAAAAATATATATTAATTTGGTCACTTATCTATTCATGATGTTCTGTAATGTTTTTTGACACACTTAATTATATATAATGCACGCAGATGAACCGGCAATTGATGTACGGTGACAGATGCACCTCTGAGTACATTAAGGGCGTGCATAATTTTCTCGAAGTGGCTGAGGCAAACAAGCAGAATGGTTTTATGTGTTGTCCATGCCCTCTATGTGGGAATACGAAGTCTTACTCTGACCGGAAAATCCTTCACACCCATCTGCTTTATAAGGGTTTCATGCCACACTATAATGTTTGGACCAAGCACGGAGAAATAGGGGTTATGATGGAAGACATCGAAGAAGAAGAGGACGATGACAACTATGTGCCCCCTGAATACGGTGATGCTGCAACGGGGGAAGCTAAAGATCAAGAGGAACTAGACGATGATGTGCCCGATGATGATCTCCGCCGGGTCATTGTTGATGCAAGGAGACAGTGCAAAAGTGAAAAGGAGAAGCTGAAGTTCGATCGCATGTTAGAGGATCACAGAAAAGGGTTGTACCCCAATTGCAAAGAGGGCAACACAAAGCTCGGTGCCGCACTGGAATTGTTGCAATGGAAGGCAGAGTATGGTATACCTGACAAGGGATTTGGGAAGGTACTGAAAATATTTAAGAAGAGGCTTCCAAAGGATAACGAATTGCCCGACAATACATACGCAGCAAAGAAGGTCATATGCCCTCTAGGATTGGAGGTGGAGAAGATACATGCATGCCCTAATGATTGCATCCTCTACCGCGGTGCGTACGAGGATTTGAACGCATGCCCGGTATGCGGTGCATTGCGGTATAAGATCAGACGAAATGACCCTAGTGATGTTGACGGCGAGCCCCCCAGGAAGAGGGTTCCTGCCAAGGTGATGTGGTATGCTCCTATAATACCACGGTTGAAACGTCTATTCAGAAACAAAGATCATGCCAAGTTGTTGCGATGGCATAATGAAGACCGTAAGAAAGACGGGAATTTGAGACACCCCGCTGACAGGTCACAATGGAGAAAAATCCTGAGAAAGTACGGCCGAGCTGAGTTTGGAGCTGACCCAAGGAACGTATGGTTTGGTTTAAGCGCGGATGACATTAATCCTTTCGGAGAGCAGAGGAGCAATCACAACACCTGGCCCGTGACTCTATGTATGTATAACCTTCCTCCTTGGATGTGCATGAAGCGGAAGTTCATTATGATGCCAGTTCTCATCCAACGCCCTAAGAAACCCGGAAACGACATTGATGTGTACCTAAGGCCATTAGTTGAAGAACTTTTACAGCTGTGGAATGGAAACGGTGTACGTGTGTGGGATGAGTACAAACAGGAGGAATTTGACCTGCATGCGTTGTTGTTTGTAACCATCAATGATTGGCCTGCTCTCAGTAACCTTTCAGGACAGACAAACAAGGGATACCACGCATGCACGCACTGTTTAGCTGACATCGAAAGTATATACCTGGACAATTGCAGGAAGAATGTGTACCTGGGGCATCGTCGATTTCTTCCGACCAACCATCAATGTCAAAAGAAAGGCAAGCATTTCAAAGGTGAGGCAGATCACCGAAAGAAGCCTGCCATGCGTACCGGTGATCACATACTTGCTATGGTCAATGATTTACACGTAATATTTGGAAAGGGTCCCGACGGACTATCTGTTCTGATTGACGTTGAGGGACGCACACCCATGTGGAAGAAGAAATCTATATTTTGGGACCTACCCTACTGGAAACACCTAGAGGTCCGCTCTTCAATCGACGTGATGCACGTGATGAAGAACCTTTGCGTGAACCTGCTAGGCTTCTTGGGCGTGTATGGGAAGACAAAAGATACACCGAAGGCACGGGAGGACCTGAAAAGTTTGCACGAAAAAGACGGCATGCCTCCAAATCAGTATGAAGGTCCTGCCAGCTACGCTCTTACCAAAGAAGAGAAGGAAATCTTCTTTGAATGCCTGCTCAGTATGAAGGTCCCATCTGGCTTCTCGTCAAATATAAAGGGAATAATAAATATGGCCGAGAAAAAGTTTCAGAACCTGAAGTCTCATGACTGCCATGTGATTATGACACAACTGCTTTCGGTTGCATTGAGGGGGCTTCTACCGGAAAACGTTCGATTAGCCATTGTGAAGCTATGTGCATTCCTCAATGCAATCTCTCAGAAGGTGATCGATCCAGAAATCCTACCAAGGCTAAGGAGTGATGTGGCGCAATGTCTTGTCAGTTTCGAGCTGGTGTTCCCACCATTCTTCTTCAATATCATGACGCACGTCCTAGTTCATCTAGTTGACGAGATTGTCATTCTGGGCCCCGTATTTCTACACAATATGTTCCCCTTTGAGAGGTTCATGGGAGTCCTAAAGAAATATGTCCGTAACCGTGCTAGGCCAGAAGGAAGCATCTCCATGGGCCATCAAACAGAAGATGTCATTGGGTTCTGTGTTGACTTCATTCCTGGCCTTAAGAAGATTGGTCTCCCTCAATCGCGGTATGAGGGGAGACTGACTGGAAAAGGCACGCTTGGAGGGGACTCAATAATATGTAGGGACGGGCATTCTTGGTCTCAAGCACACTACACAGTTCTACAGAACTCTACCTTGGTGATCCCGTATGTCGATGAACACAAGAACAGTCTGCGCTCCAAACACCCGGAGCAGTGTGACGACTGGTTTACACGTGAACACATCAGGACTTTCGGCAGTTGGTTGGAAACACGTCTCAGAGCTGACAACATTGTTTCTGATGAGCTGTACTCGTTGTCCAGGGGACCATCTTATACTGTATTGACTTACAAAGGATACGAGATAAATGGGAATACATTTTACACGATCGCCCAAGATCAAAAGAGCACCAACCAAAACAGCGGTGTCCGCTTTGATGCAGCAACCAAGAGGGGAAAGGACACATATTATGGTTACATAGTGGACATATGGGAACTTGACTACAGACATGATTTTAGGGTCCCTTTGTTTAAGTGCAAATGGGTCAATCTGTCAGGAGGCGGGGTACAGGTAGACCCACAGTACGGAATGACAACAGTGGATCTGAAAAATCTTGGGTACACAGACGAACCATTCGTCCTAGCCAATGATGTGGCCCAGGTTTTCTATGTGAAGGACATGTCTACCAAACCGAGAAACAGAAAAGATAAGAAAGCGAATACATCATACGATGAGCCAAAGCGCCACATAGTTCTTTCAGGAAAAAGAGACATCATGGGATTGGAGGGCAAGACAGACATGTCTGAAGATTATGAAAAGTTTCATTAAATTCCTCCCTTCAAAGTCAAGGCTGATCCAAGCACCCTGTTAAGCGATGAAGAATATCCATGGTTACGGCGCAATAAGCAAAGGACACAAGCGAAGAAAAAGTGAAGACAGATGAAGTCAGAAAGGGTTGAAAATTGATGATGTGGATTTGAATGGTTCATTTTGAACACACAAAATTTCTGGAGTTCAAATAAGTTCAAAAACCTTTGTAACAGATGAGTTTTTGTCCGAAACCCTGATACTTCGAAGGAGATGGTCCACTTTGTACACGAAGTGCATCCAGTTTTTGCCGTAACCCTGTAAAATTTTGTACACATTCTATGTGGGTGAAAGGATGATACCATGCCAAGTTTCAACATTTTCGGAGTTCATTTGTAGTGCTAGAACATTTGGCATATCTTTATTGCTTCTGCTTCTGCGCCGGAAACCTAGAACATATGGTGGCATGGTGGCGGCGGCGCGGGAAACTTAAAACATTCAACAAAGTAACATCTCAAACCTAGAACATTTTATTTTAAAACATAAAAAAACTACTCCTCCTCGTCGTCGGAGAAATCGTCTTCGGTGACGTCGGAGTTGATGTCATCCTCCAGCGCTATCCAGTGGGGGTCACCGATGGGCCAGTTGGCGGCGCCTCTTGCCAGTTCCCCCTCTGCCATCGCCTTGGCCGCCCGCCGCTCCTCCCGCCATTCATGACGCTCGCGCCTCCGCTCCGCACTCTCGCCGCTAGCCTCGTCCATTGTTCCCCCTCCTCCGCTGCTTCACGAGGATGGCTCGCGTACCAATCCTGCACGGCGCGCTGGTCCTGCTCCGAGACGAGGCCAAGCACCGCTCGTCGGCGATGGAGGCGGTGGTCCTCTTCAGTGAGGAGGCACGGCGCATCTGCCATGTCCGCCGCCTCTTCCGTGTTACGGCAGTTGCGAAAATTCATCTCCGCGTGCGGACGGCCGAGCCTCCACGCCGCAGCGTCGTACGCGTGGGCGGCTGAAGATGCATGGGCGAACGTGCCGAGCCACACGCGCTCGTTGTTGGCGCAGGTGATCACCACCGTGTATGTGCCGTCGAGGCGCTCGCGGACGTCATGCTAGCGGGGGTGGATTCAGCGGCGGGGCGGCATGGTGGCGGTGGCGCGGAAGGGGAAAGAGTGCACGAGAAGAGAAATAGTGGCGTATAGCTTTGCACGCGCCACGCCCTTTTAACCCCACACGATTCTGAATCCAACCAATCAGGAAGAAGCACACGGATCGCATGTTTCTTTCAAGGGCTTGTGAGTCGTTGGATCACGCTTGTGAGTCGTTGGATTAGGGGTGTGTTTCCCTATCGCGCAACCGGTACTAAAGAGGCACACGACCCTATTTCTTCGCGTGTTTCCCTATAGTATTATTAAAACTAAAATTATATAAAATTTATGCAACTAAACTTATCATAGTATTTTCTGTTCAAAACATTAAAAGCAAAAAAGTGGAAACAAAATAAATTAAATAAAGCAAAAAAAGAAAACAAAAAAATAAAAAAAGTATTTTCTGTTCAAAACATTAAAAGCAAATAAGTGGAAACAAAATAAAATAAAGCAAAAAAAATGCCACCTATAGGGCCATCACGGCCTGAATACGACTAGAAACCCAACAATGGGCTAGGATTCAGGCCCGTAGAAGGCTCAGTAGGCCCATGGGCAAAGAGTGACACAATAGGCCCGGAAGCCTGCAGTTGAGAGGAGCTCGAGAGGGTTGGCGCAGCAGCGCTTATAAACCGCTCTCGCGCTCCCTCGACTAGCGAGGTGGGACTAAACATCCCACCGCACCGTGGCGCAAGGCCTTTGGTTCCGGTTGGTAGCACCAACCGGAACGAAAGGGTGGCATTGATACCGGTTCGTAGCACCAACCGGGACCAATGCCCCCTTTAATTCCGGTTGGTGGCACCAACCGGAACCAAAGGTCTCTGTTTCCCGCCGTTTGGGCTGCTGAAAAGAGACCTTTGGTCCCGGTTGGTGGCACCAACCAGAACGAAAGGTGGGAATTGGTCCCGGTTGGTGCTACGAACCGGGACCAATGCTTTGGGTATATAAGTGGCACTTAGGAATTTTCAGTCATCATCTCGCCATTAGCCCCCGACGACGCCGAAGACGACACCGACACCGTCAGGCTGCCCGACCGCCACGCCGTCGCTGCCCTCTGCCCCGTCGACGCCCTTTGCCACGACCTCGCCGTCACCGCCCTCTGCCTCGACCTCGCTGTCGCCGCCCTCTGCCCCGACCTCGCCGTCGCCACCCTCTACCCTGACCTCGCCGTCGCCGCCCTCTGCCTCGCCGTCGCCGACCAATGTATGTATATGTATATGCAGATGTAGTATGATCCATGGATATGTATGCATTGATGTATGATTTTTTTTTGTTCATAGAATTTTTTTTGTCAATTGATGTATGCTTTTTTTGTTCATAGAAAGTTTTGTGTTCATAGAAAGTTTTTTGTCAATTGATGTATATGTTCATATATATGTGCATTTTTAGAAAAAATTTGTGTATGTATGTTCATATATGCAAAAGTTACATTTAAGAAAAAAAAGAAAATGTATGTATTATGTTCATATGCAAAGAATATGCAAAAAGTTAGAATTTTTTGTACCAAGTTAAAAGAGCGTTGTCGTCGAGCCACTGTAGAAGGAGGAGAAGAAGGAGAAGAAGAAGGGGAAAGGAAGAAGCAGAAGAAAAAAAAGAGGAGAAGAAGAAGGAATAGAGGAGAAGAAGATTCTTCTTCTCCTCCTTTTTTTCTTCTTCTTCCTCTTCGACATGGTTTTATTTGTTGAATCCTTTGACACTAGACAAATGTGACATGAGGGGGGCGAGGGTCGGGAACTAGGGTAGAGGGTCGTGGATCGCCGAGGGGTCGAGAGGTTGCCTTGTGTCAAAGTATTTGTTGAATCCTTTGACACTAGACAAACGTGACGTGAGGGGGTCGAGGGTCGGCAACTATAGGGTGTGGATCGCCGATGGGTCGAGAGGTTGCCTTGTGTCAAAGTATTAAAGAAATCCCCATGGCTTCATCATTAGCCGAAAGTAACCGAGGCATGATGGTACGAAGTTCTCTCCAAAGTTATTTTGGAACGGAGTCCCGGATAGGATAATTCGCTTTTTGGTACAAATTTCAGCAAAGGCCTTCCAAATAGCGATATTCGGAAGGCTCTTGCTGAACTTTGTGCCAAAAAGCAAATTATCCTATCTGGGGCTCCGTTCCAAAATAACTTTGGAGAGCTTCATACGTACTTTCGCCTGTTACTTTCGCCTATGAAGACATGGTTTTATTTGTTGAATCCTTTGACACTAGACAAACGTGACATGAGGGGGTCGAGGGTCGGGAACTAGGGTAGAGGGTCGTGGATCGCCGAGGGGTCGAGAGGTTGCCTCGTGTATCCATCCCCAAACTGTAGAAGCGTCGAGCTAGCTAGGTCTATGTTTGCCACTAATATATTAATTGTCATGTTGTAATATTTGCAGAAATTATGGACGATCCGAATCTTCCGCAAATAAACTTACAACAAGAAGCGTTGTTGGGGGACATCATCCGGGAAGGAGGTGATGTTGTCTTATCGTTTCTGAACGACAACGATGGTCTGGAAGAAGAGGGTGAAGAAGGCTCCGATGATCGGACAATGGAGGTGGAAGAACATGATTATGATGGCTCCGGTGAGCGAACGGAGGAAGGAGCAGTTGCAAAGTCCGGCAAGGTATATATATTAATTAAGCCTGTGCTGACTAGCTAATTAATGCATTAATTGTTTTGGTATGTACACATATTAACTCTTTTCTTTCTTCTTTTCTAGCCCTTCGGATCCGGATCGAGCCAAACTTCGGTAACGAGACGAGGCCCGAAGAAAAAGTTTTGCCAGGATGAAAGGTTCACGATCACCAGCATCAATAGAGATGGACAACCGATTGAACCCAGCCGGACCAAGGAAGCATTTTCTGCTCAGTGCAGGGTTCTTGTTAGGGACATGATCCCGATCACCATCCACCAATGGAATAATCCGAAGAGCGGAGACCCTGAAGTGTCTTTTGTCAACGATAGACAGAAAGATGATCTTTGGACCGCGCTGAAGGCAAATTTCACCCTAGCGGCAGAGGAGGATCCGGATAAGCCAGTTATAGACCATTGGTCAAGGCTCATGCTCTTAAGAAGATGGCAGATCTATTCAGGAGGTGGAAGAATGAGTTGAAATCAACGTTTGTTGACAAAGGGAAGACTCCAACATTCACCGTCCGATTTGAGAAGATAAGAGATCACTGGCCCGCATTTGTGGCCCACAAGACATCGGAGAAGAGTAGGAAGATGTCAGCGACAAACAAGATAAATGCTGCAAAGAAGAAGCTTCACCATCGCACGGGGTCAGGTGGCTACATCAAAGCCCGGCCGTTGTGGGACAAGGCTGAGAAGGACCTGCTTGCTAAAGGGGTCCAACCAGAGACATTGTACTGGCCAGACCGTGCAAGGACTTGGTTCTTCGGGGCTGGGGGAACCTTGGACCCTGAAACAGGGAAGTGCGTTTGGACGAACGAGCAACTGTCAGTACCGGTCAAGAATCTTCGACAGTATATCGCCGCAGTGCAGGAAGGGACGTTCGTTCCCGACAGAGAGAATGATGAGCTCACACAGGCCCTCGGGAATCCTGAGCACCCAGGACAAACACGAGGCACGGCAGGCTCCGTTCCGTGGAAGGTTGGGTTTCCCGACGCAGACGGTTACAAATCCCGGGAGAGGAAGCGGAAACAGGAGCAAAGCGATATGCCGAAGCTGAATGAAAGAGTACTAGTGCTAGAGAAACAAGTAGTTGAGAACCAGCGATCTCAGCGGGACGAAGCTATCCAAGAAGCTACCCCGCCATCTCAGCGGAGAAGCAGCGTGGCTTCCACCAAGCTTGACCAGCCTGACTTCACGGCTCCCAGCTACCCCGTGGATGGTATCAAGGAGGCTCAACCTTGGAACCTTATGACGCAATGGCATCACCGCAAAGTCAAGGCGGCTGTCGGCTCTATTGCACCTTCCAAACCCGGCGCAACTTTTCATTGCCTTCCGATTCCACAAGGCTATGCTATTGTGATGGTCGATGAGATAGAGGAGGGATTTGAGGACCTCGAGCTTGACCACCCTACCGGTGAAGGGGAGACTCTGCTGGAATGTGCTCTGAAGACTACATGTCTATGGTGGAAGGAGCTCATCAAGCTTCCGAACTGGACGCCTCCGCCTCCTCCTCCTCCTCCGACGAGTCAGGGCACTCTGCCTCCTCCTCCGCCTCCTCCTTCAGCGAGTGATCAGGGCACTCCACCTGCTCCGGCGCGTGGTGGCATTCCGCCTCCTTCTCCGCCTGCGCCGGCGCGTCCGAGCAGCCCGCCTCCTCCTCCACCTCCTCAGCAAGGGCGGAAGAGAGCCGCCGCCGCTCTGGCTGCTCCGCCTCCTCGTAACACTCCTTCTCCGCCTCGTAAGCAACAAAGGAAGACAGCCGCCGCCGCTCCGGCTGCTCCGGCGTCTAGCAGTACAACCAGTGGCGGGAGGCGATACCAATACGGTCCATCATCTCTCAAGCCTCTTGAGCAGTTACCTTACGAGAAGAGCGACGAGGAAAACACGAAGATCTCTAAAGGCCAAGTGAAGGAGTTTTTTGCAAAGAAAAATCCACCTCCAGAGGAGAAGATAGATCCGGTGAAAGTGAAGCGCACTTTGGATGCCCTAAAGCGACCACCATCGCCTCCGCCGGATGACAACTATGTCCGCACTATTAAAAAGACAACGCTAGAAGCGCGCTGGTCTGGAACCACTAGAACTGACAAAAGGAGACAAGAACAAATTACAAAAGGGAAAAAATTCCCCATCTCGGCGAACAGGCGAACCAATCATGCCCCCCCGCTGAAGGTGTCTAGCGATATCGTCCCAAATCTACCGGTAATGGTGCCTAGTACCAATCCTGGTGATTACCTGCCCGACGATGTACATTTTGATATAATGGAGGAGGACGATCACAAATACCGGCACGGGAAGCCTCTCGTCAGACCTGGTCATTCTCCTCTAACAACGATGATGCGAAGATTCCATGAGTGGTACATGGACACCTGCAAGTCTGGGACGGATACTTTGATGCTGACAGTTAAAGAGGAGCACGACCTCGTTGGAATTGAACTGTTGTGTGTTCCATTTAAGGAGTTATTCCAGCTTTTCAATCAAATGGCCATCGATAAAGTAATCGTCACTTGCTACTGTCTGTAAGTACTACTTCTTTAATTAATTCTCTATATATAGCTCAGCTCTTTCATTGCATGTACATATAATTATCCTCACTATATCATGCAAATTGAAGATCGTCGAATGCAAGAAAAAACAAATCTATAATATTGGGTTCATTAACCTAAATCTCTTTAATGAATGGGAAATTAAACATGATGCCAAATGAGCCGAGGCCAACTTGCTAAATTCGTTGCTTAAACATCAAAACAAAGATAAAATAATCTTTCCTTACAACTTCGAGTGAGTGTTACTGTCTTGTGCATATTCGGTTTTCCTTATTATTCGAGGTTATAGTAATGTAATTGATGAGTTATGCATGCGTGCGCAGCTTCCACTTTATTCTCCTAGAGATTAAGCTTGTGGAGGGACTAGTAACCGTCTTAGACTCAAGACGAAAAGATCGCAAGCAGTATGCGGCGATCACTGAAATGCTCGTTAAGTAAGTTCAATCGATCATTATCGCACCATATCGGCAACTTTATTCATTTCCTGATATCAGGTAATAATTATTTTCTTTGTCTGACAGGGTTTGGAAACAGTTCACCGCAATAGCTCCGGGACTGCCAGGTAAGCTGCAATTTACATACCCGAAAGTAAGTACTAGTAGCTAGTTCCGCGCATCTCCCATTGATTCTAGCTAGTTTTCATCAATACCATTTATAATGCTTGATTATCAGTTTGATTGACCTCTATTTCTCGTAAAGTGGTTGTGGCAGGAAGAAGGGACTAATCTTTGTGGATACTACGTTTACGAGTACATCTACGACGCGACGACCTCTAAGCATGCCGGCTACTCTAAAGAAGATTTTGAAGTGCGTAAGCAATAATATTCACAATTTTATTTTATTACCATCATTTGTGTTGAGTTTCATCCATATATATGTATTGCCCCCCTTCTTCAAATTAGCTTTCGGAGCTGCAGGATCAACTCCTACCACAAGATCGCATAAAAGCAATACAAGAGGAATTGGCGGGATTCTTTCTTAACCACGTCATCGATAAACACGGAGAATACCATGTGGAACTTGAGTTCAGATGTTAGGGGATTGTAAGAGATCTTATATTGTATATATGTAGCCAGTAGCGTCGGATAGATATACGAAAACTTTTTGTTCGACCAATTTCTCGGAGAAGGAGAGGTCGACCACTTCTCTCTGTATACGTTCATGACGATCTTCTGTACTTAATGGTTTCCTTAATTTTCTTACTAGCTAGCGTGTCGAGTCCTCTCTATACGTATAGTACGTAGCGTTGACCGAGCACGGAGATAAGAGAGGACACTTCTCTCTATTAGCTAGCTAAAATAATATATGAAACCCCTAAATTAACCCTGCAAAACCCCCTAAACCCCCACCCCCCCTTTCAAAAAAAACAAAACCCCAGGGCGAACCGGGACTAAAGGTATTGGGCTTTAGTACCGACCCTTTAGTCTCGGTTCCGGAACCGGGACAAATGGGCCTCTGGAACCGGAACAAATGGGCATTTTTCTACCAGTGGGTGCTTTGTAGTGAGTTCAATCTTGTGATGCTTAAACTCAGTGACAAAAAGGACCAAGACACGTATTGTATTGTTGTCACTAAAGATAAAATGAGCGAGTTTTGTCATATTGATTAACTTCTTCCTATCTACATTATATCCTATTTCTTTTTGTGATATTTTGTTTTCTGCAAACTTAATGTCTTGAGATGCATGTGATTTGTTTCCATTGTATCTATTTTCCAAACACTTTTGCTTTTGTTTTGTAGCCTAATTTGAATGATTTTAGTGAAACTAACCCAAACTGACGTTGTTTTCATCATAACTACCTTGATTTTGTTTTATGTGTAGAAATCAAAAGTTCTCCGAATTGCACAAAATTTTGCGAAAAATTATTTTGGAATATATGAATATATAGGAGCAAAGAGTTACCAGAGGGGGCCACCATAAAGCTACAAGAGATGGTGGCACGGACCAGTCCCCAAGGTCGCACCACCAAAGCTTGTGGGCCCCCAAACCTCTATTTATGTAGGAGCTTTGTTTTAGCACATTCTACATACTCAACTATCCACTAGTGGAGAAATGGCTAGCCACAACTTTTGTTCATGACACGTCATTTCTCACCAATGCGAGCACTACATTTTTCAAATAGCAACGTCGTTGGACATATTCGAACGCCATAGCTATTCACTTAGTGTTGGCGTTGCAATTTAAGCCGGGCGTTGCACATTAGACCCATTAGGCCCATGTGAGCACTAGTCGGTTTTAACAGCCCGACGCAGTAAAAAAACTTATCTTTCGTTACTCTCGATCCCCAACTCCACCGGCCCGTCCTCCTCTCGATCCTAGCCGTTGCCCCGCCCGCCACCGCCGCCGCCTGACGCGTCCCGTCTCCGCTCGACGATGTCCCGCCCATCGTCGCCGCCGCCTGACGCGTCCCGTCTCCGCCCGACGCCGCCCCATTGATGCCGCCCGACGACGACCCGTCGACGTCGCCCGTCTCCGCTCGGCGCCGCCCCGTCGGTGCCGCCCCGTGTCTACAATTTGTCATGTCATATCCAAAGCGCTATGGAAATCCATGCATCTCAAATACTAATTATCTAGGAATGCCACTTCGTTAGTTGTGGAAATCAATGCATCTCAGTTACTATCACAACATATTTTAGTACTTAGTACTCTGGTCCATGCGGTTTCAAAATATTTCAAGAGAAAGCCATAGCTATAGTGTGTTTCATTGATATGAAGTGGGAATACCTAGGAGCTATTTGGATTGTGACTATCTTTTTCATATATTCCCACATTATTTTTGCCACACTTGCCTTACTTGAGTTGTTCAAATTGTCAGGGGTTGTTTGGTTTGAGACTAAGTTTGTCAAGGGGTGCCACACCTAAGGTTAGGCAAATTTGACCCAACTTAGATGGGTGTTTGGTTCAAGCCACACTAGGTCCCCACATTACATACACACAAAAGTGTGGCAAGATTCCCTTAGGCTTGCAAACTTATGGCCCTCATTTTGTTGAACTAACCTTAGGCAAACTTGGCAAAACAGTGTGGCAAAGTATGGCGATGCTACGCCTAGAACCAAACAGACCCTGTTAGCCTCACTTTGGCTTGCCTAAGGGAACTTGCCACACTTTTTGTGTCTATGACATGTGGGGTTTACTACTCATAAAAGTTTTCTTGTCTTAGTACCCAAATAATTATGTCTTTGTTTCATTGATATGTTCTCAAGAAAATAAACCGATTATAGCTACCAAATTGGGGCTGGTACTATCTTATTTGGCATGACTTTCTAAGAAATTTCCAACTATAGTTTGACAAGTAATATGTAATTGTACCCCAATAGCTTGACAAGTAATAGCTCCACAAACTAAGTTCTTTTTGTAGTAACTTAGTTCTTTTTTGGCATGCAATTGATAGGTTTCAATAGATATTGTTAATTAAACCGAATTGCTTGTTTTATGTTTGATGCTACAACATGGCCGACTCTAGCATGTAGATAGGCTCCTCTGAGCACTGGTCGGGGTATGACAAAGATAAAGACAACGTGAGCACCAACCAGGTAATTACGATTTTAAAAAACATGCATGAGCATTGCAAACATCCATATATCTAACCATTAATTAATTGTTGATGATTTAAAACCCTTGCCAAGCATACATACGAGGTCTGCCTTCTCTAGCACCCGTTGTGCAGCAGACACGCGACTTGGATGTGCTCAATCACGAGGTAATCATGTCATGTCAGTCTACCATCAAGGCCCTGGAGGAGTTGAATGACTCCCTGAATAAGGAGAAGCATAATATTAGCAACTAGATCGTTGATGGCGCGCGTTGTTGCGCCCGTCTAATTTGGATCTTAGTTATTAGAGATATGACGTAATTTGTATACACTTGTTTGCAATGTTTAGTACTATCCTTTCTTGTTCTCGTCTCCACTTCATTTCTCAATACAATATGTAAGTGTGGAGACGATCCGATTGATCTACAATAATGTTATGTAATTGAAGAGCGCAATCCAGTTGATCTGAAGTGGTGTGTTATAAACTCACAAAGCATGCAGACTGCAAAAAAAATCTTAAAGAGGCTTTTTTTTCTTAAAGAGGCATTTTGTAAACTCATTGACGGTCAATTAGGTTGAATCAAAGCACCTCTCAAGTATCGAGCATACGCAGCTCTTTCTGCAAAAATATGCTGACATGGTAAGCAACTTCCATATGATAGTACAAGTAATGAGGGAAAAAATGAATATGGATAATACTTGTAAGTTCCACAGAAAATGAGAAGGGTGTTGGGTAGAAAAATGAGAAGGGTACGAGTTAAAAAAAATGGTAGGATGATTAGAAATGGACAGATTATAACTAACTAAAACATAGTGCTGGTGTTACCATATTTAAATACCATTTTTTGGAATTATTAAGAGTGAAATGTTTAGGTATAATAGTCCCAGAAACAAAACTCATAGAAATTATGTTAACATCATGTCTGACACTTGCATTTCTTTTATCCTCTTACCTAGTGTTCTACAGGGATTTGGTGGTCCAGTAGAAAAGCTAAGCAAAAAAAGAAAAAGAAAAACTGCTCTTGTTCTTTCTGCTCAACATTGTAGAAAAGGAAGAATCAATTATGAACCTATCACCAACATACAATTTACATTTGGAACAGCCAATTAAATAAATCGTACAGAAAATATTTCTCATACCCCCAAAGGAGAAAGTTACAGTTATAGAGTGCAAAAGGAAGAGACTTTACTGAACTCTTGGATGTAAGAAGCCACTTAATTATGACACATTCTGAAGTGACCAAAAAAGACTAAACATGAGACTCCATAGTTCAGCGATGTCGTGAAGAAAAACCTCGTGGGAACTGCAGTGGCTCTTTGTAAACAAAGATAAGAAAAACTATATGAGTTCTTCATGGATGAAAGATGAAAGTATGTCGCCGAACGGATATACAGAACTGAGCAAAGCCATTTCGAAAAATATCAGTATTAGCAATCTTTATCAGTAGGAGGTAAATTTTGTTATAGTGTGGGTTCTTTCATAAGAAATCGAGACCCACATTTCCTAAGGTTTCCCTCTAAATTGCAGTTTACTTCCTAATATGAGTGATGCCTCTTCTACCAAGTTAAGAGGGAATCTTACATCTAATTAAACAACTATCCAAACAAAACAAAACAAAACAAATTGTCAACGGATCTAGGCCCAAACTTATGATTAGAAACGGTTGGAACTTGAATAGTAACACAGGCTGATAAATCTACACCGGAGAAATGGAGGAACATCCGGCGTTCATGATTTACCGCCATACCTCCACGGAAGGAAGGAAAAGGGCATCCAGCGTCCATGATGTAGAACTGTAGATTCTGTCTACAGCTGCCTCTGATGGTGGTCATCGTCGTGGCACTCCCAGGTGCCTAAAAGCTGAGTTGGGTGTTAACTCATCATGTTCACCGCCTTTGTAGCATCCACTCACGCGGCGCCTCCACAGGACGCGATTCCTCACACTGTATCCTTTGTCCATGTAATCAGCAAAAAGAAGAGTTCGATTCAACCATGTTCTTTTATATCTTTCACACGTTATCAAATAACCAAGAGCGACTTGGCCGGACAGAGAAAAGAAGACCACACTGATAGCATGCGCCGATGTTGCTCTGAAGATGAACAAGAAAAGGCCGATTTCCTCACAGAGCGACAGCATGAGCCGTCGATAGAAAACGTAACACCATCGCAACCTACAAACATGCTTAATGAGAATCCATCAACATGGTTGATCATCATCCGTTTTGCATATGCACGCATTTAATTAATGCATTGGTTGATTGTCAATAGCCTATAAGCATGTGGTACTTGTTTGAACGAATGAACTGACCAGACCACTACGTACTTTTCTTCGTCGTTGTCGATCGAGACGGAGATCCAATGTGACGGAGCGCTGCCCCTGGCATACGGCGGCCAACCAGTCCGTGCACCCCGTTCCGAAGGCAGCGGCAAACGAAGAACGGCCTGGCGGCCCTTGGCGCCGTGCTCCTTCCTCCGGCCGGCTGGCGCGCGGCGGCGCGGAGAGGAACGGCGACTACGGCCTCGCCTCGGCTCGGTCCAACTTGCGTAGCCATGGCCGTCAGCCTGGCTAGACGCGGTACAGCTGCCCGAGGCTCAGGCATGCCTCCATCACGGCAGCGGTCCGTGTCACCCTGGCGCGGCTTCGTCGGGCGCACGCTCGACGACGCACCCTCGGCCTCGCGTCCAGCGTGGGCTATCACATGGCGCACCACTGCTCATGCCCGCACTCTGTACGTCAAGTGGCCCATCTGCACCCCACGGCGAGGCCTCCTCTCCTGCACGGTGATGGCGCCATGCGCGTCCCGAGCAAGGTCTCTCCTTGGTCCGTGCTCTCGTCTGAGAGAAGACTTCGATTCAACAATTTTATCTTTCACATTGAGGACGGGCCACAATAGGCGGAGCCGCAATCCCCTATCGTCATGTCTTAGTCATTGAAGGCGCAAACATCCAGCGGCGCAATTCGTCTCTCATTAATGGCCGTAGGCCTCTTCGCATCCTCCGCGTCGGGTCGCCTGCCTCACGAGCTCCGCGGTCCGCGGACAACCTTGACTCACCCGCAATCTACGTGCTCGTCAGTTTTTCTTTTCTTTTGACGGGCATGTGCGGCACAGATTGATCGTGGGCTTAGCTAAATGGGCCGCGTTTGCCACAGAGAGCCCGGTTTACGAGCGTGTTTCAAAATTTCTTCCAGAGCAGCTGCCCTTTAGGACATTCGGCCCACTAACAAGCACAGGTTGTCCAGGCGGGAATACACGTCAGATCGGACGGCCTAGAACAGCTGAAAAAAATAATCTAACGACCGTAAACGCTAGGGCGTGAGAGAGCTCCGAAAGTGCCCAGTTTTACTGTCCTAAACTAGATCGTCGACGGCGCGCGTTGCTGCGCCCGTCCATTTTGATATTATAATATTAGTGATTGATGCAATTATATGTATATGTACTAATTTAATCATCATATAATCATACATTATATTTTAGGGTAGTATTCAATATCACCAAAGAATCATGTGTTTTTACCCGAAATTCAACTGACGGTGTGTCCGTGTGTGCATATTTATTTTGTCGTCAACATGTTATTTATTGGTGGAACAAATATTAGAAGCTGATTATATGCTCGTCAAATTTTTTAAATGTTAAAAGGTTGGCGATAGTTTGATTTTGTATAAGAATACTCGCTTCTTTTGGGTTTATTGGGTCCCCATGTATTTAGTGTCAAACTTTGACCATAAATTTAATTAATAAAATATAAAATATATGTCACAAAAGTTATACCGTGAGAATATTCTTTTGAGAACAAATCTAACGGTATACATTTTGTAGCATGCAATTCTTATATCTTTAGTCATGTAAATGGTCAAATATGACCAAATATATAAGGGGGGCAATAGGGGGAGGGGGGAGGGGAGCAAGAGAGACCAAGATCGATCATGAGAACTACATGGATATAAATAACAGCCAGCAAAACGGATGTCAAACACATTTCCTACAAAACCATAAATCACAACGTTACTGACAATCCAAATGCAGATGTTCATATACTGACGGCAATCTAGGTACAACTCAGACAATTTTGACTCCTGCTTAGTGAACTTCTGCTTCTGAAAGACTAATGGGCGTGCCTTCTTCCTGTATTTTGTCATCAATGTATGTTTAGGTTAACAATTTTTTTTGGCAAAAATGATTATAAGCAAGGAATGAGGAGGATACAACAAAATTATTTACGCGCTTTATTTTTTTTCCATACCTCCAGAGTAATGAATCTGATGGATATGGTTTCCTACCGAAAAACACATATATAGATAAGTAAGTGAACAAACTATTGAACAGAACTTGTACTTAAATGACATAGTGAGACATAGATTTGTATCAAGCATAGAAGAAGGAACATAAACTTACACATCTATTTACCTTTTTGTTACATTTTTATATCAAACTGAAACCACCCTTTAACTATTTTGTCACTAAAGTGCATTTTTTAACTTCATTGACAATAGCTATGTATACTTTCAAACATTCCTGTATTAAGCATTTTCTAAAGATCAAACATCACGGTTGTACTATTGTACATCACATCAAGATTCAGGTAATAACATAGTGAACCATACAGTGATTTTAATTGAATAGAAAATGAGGAATACAAGCATACATATTTTGCAAATTACAAGGTCACCTAACATTTTGATTTTATCCAAACCGATTCAGCTTACTGGAAGTCAAGTAGAAAAATAGAACAATGACACTAACGTTTTGTTTTTCTATATAGAAACAATTACACTTACTAGCACTAACCAGAGTATATTTCACCGATCCAGTCTGTTTCCCCGTGAAGGCAAATTAATAAAGTGTGCAACCGAAGAGGAGACTGAATCTGTTTATCATACAAAGCTTAGTGGAGTCAAACTCATCACATAGATCTAGCTGCATCCTAGATATATTATCTCACATGATGCACAGCCAAACAACAACTTTACTCTAGTAGCTACAGTAGCTTCTGACTTACCTGCTCGGAGTTCAGCATCCATGCCGTGAAAATATACTTAACAGGTCAACAATTATTTTGGGTGTACATCACGTTCATCCTACTCGGATACGGTCATAGGTACCGCTCATTTGTTATAAACTCAGTCTAGTCAACAACTGCCACCTGAATTCCATTGTGTCCGCTGCAAAAATAGAAATAGCATGAATTCTTATAAGGCAAAATTGCAAGCTTTGCATTACTTGTCAAGTTGACTACCAAATAGAACAAGGATTAAGTACAAAGACAAAGAGTACATGATGTACAAAAACAATTGTTCAGCTTCTCAAGTGATTTTTTCGCTCCATACAAAGATGTGCTCATGTAGCTAACATTCATTCTACATAAGGCCCCATTTAGTATATCTGATCAACAGACCAGAGCTAATGAACTCGATACCTACTCAAATTCTGCTCCACTACCTACTCAAATTCCACTCCACAACATCATCTCTCCGGTTACTACATATATATGTTGGCCACATTTATTCCTCTCCTCTATCCATAATTACCATCTGCTCTCTATGTTCCTAACCCTCTCAGATCGTGACATGGACAAGATGCTGCATAGATGTTTGGTGTATCAAAAAATGGACGACACCTTATTGTAGTCTCACACATGTTTGACTGAAAATTGTAGAATATGCCAATGCAGCCCTACACGATAAATTGTAGTCCTATACTACTTCTCTATCCCTAACTTCTAACTCTTCATTGCTATGTTCAGATAAATGATTTCATAACGACATCCTAATCTAGAGTACATATTTTGCTCTAATACATAAATCTGATAAGAATAGAGATTACCCTGAAACCAATTAATGATTGACATAAACTGAAGCAAAATCCTGAAAAAAGAAACCAAGCATCAACAACACAGTAGCAGTTAATCAAGAATTTCTTTGACAAAGAAATTGTACATTGTACCCTCATGTACACGGTTTTACCTGATTGGTGGGATTTTGGATGTCCAGTCTGACTGAGGGCTGGATTTTGGTCACCTGAAGCTTTGTGCAATATCTCTAGCATGAAACAACAGTCACCACCTGTACGAAATAGGAATGGAAAGATATTAGCATGGGTGGAAGAAGGGATATAGGAAAGGGGGGGGGGGCAAAGATAAAGGCAAACCTAGTCGAGAATCGTGTTGCCAGAGTACGAATGGTGATTCAGTTTAAAAGAAAGGGAGCAAGAACGATGATTGAGAGGGATAGGCGAGGGAGCATATATATAGCATAGATTAGAAAGACGCACACCTTCATTAATCCCCATCGGCGAGTGGCATACATCATCCACCATGAATGACTCTGGAAACTGAAGATTGATTGTCTTCTTCAAATCCCAAAGGATCAGTTTCGATTGTCGACCTGACTCACGGAACTGCCAAACACGGGAATGCCTATTGCCTCGACCCGCATCAGCTCGATTCCCTGGTAGACAAATCGCTTGCGTCGGTTGGATCCATGGATCCCTGCGTCGCCTGCATCGCGTTCGGTTGGATCGAGCCAATCAACCCCGTTGACCTTCTGTGCGGCAGAGATTGAACACGTTTTCTTCTATGGCGGCATGAAGCAATCTTGTTTTTTTTCTTTGAGAAACTAACATGAAGCAATCGGGGGCGTTGGTCGGGCGATCTGGCATTTTCCTATACATCTAGCGTGCGGGTTAGCCAAATGGGCCAGCACAAAAGCCCAGTGCACCACATATCTCAGATTTTTCTTCCAGAGTAGAGGCCATTTAGGACAGTTGGGCCAGACAAAAAAACCTGCGATTGAGCTCGGAATTGACAACAGATCTAACGGCTCAGATAAACCAGTTCACGCGAACGGACGGCCAGAAACTGCCAGGTCGTGAGAGGGCTGGGTTTAGGCTCAGTTTTACTGTCCTAAATGACAATTCAATTGTCTACGATAAGATTATCACTCTCGATGATCAGATCGAGTCGCTGAACCTCGAGATAAGCAAGCTCAAGAAGGAAATACAAGTCCTGAAGAAGGAGAAGACTCAACTGAAGACGGAGAAAGCCCATTACATCATGGAGGGGTGGATGAATAGGAATAAGCTTCGTGAGCTTAAGTTAGTCCATAGACGAAACTAGGTAGTGTCGAGAGGGGCAGATTGATACATTGTGAAGTTGCTACTTCTCTTTTGTGAATTTGGCTGGCACCATCTTTTGTGAATTGCTGATAGGTTTAGTTTGTGTAAGATCATATTTTTATGCTAGTAGTTTTGGTGATTGATGATAATGTATTTGCGAACTAATAGTGTGCATGAAGTCTTTCAGATAATTCATCATTTAGCACAAGATGATTCAAGCCCCTCGGTGGTTTAGAGTAAAGGCGTTTTCTGTCTTGCATTTCTATCTCGGTGGAGTTGAGTCATAGGAGAACCATACTATCTAGAGGTGGTCCACATAGGAAAGGTTTGGGTGGAATCACCACGTACACAGTCTTATGCACCCTTGCTCTTTCCCCGCCTCAATGGTGTGTTTCCTCCTTCCTTTGTTCTGAGCGGAAGTACCGCTCGTGTGAGCAATAGTACTGCTCTAGGGCGATAGTACCACCCTATACAACCGGCTACCCTTCTGTTCCTATGTTTAGGCAAAAGGGCTAAGCGGTAGTACAGCGGTAGTATTGCCCTGTACTACCGGCTACCCTTATGTTCCTAATGTTTTAGAAATAAGGGTTGAGCGGTAGTAGGGCGATAATAGCCAGCAGTAGTACCGCCCACTACTAACGGCTACTCTTCTATTCTCTAGAACTCCCTCACTTACTTGGGCGGCAGTAGGGCGAGGTACTACCGCTGCCCAGCAGCAGTGCCGCATCTACGAGCGTTAGTACCCCTCTGACAGTACTATCACTCGTCGTGCCTTTGCTCTGGCTAGCTGCCTCAGCCGCCCGAGTGGTAGTACCGCTCACCTAAGTGGTAGTACCACTTGTGTGTGGGCTGAGTGGGGATAATGGTTGGAATTGTACGCCACTATAAAAGGGGGTCTTCTTCCCCAAGAAGATCACCTCTTCCATACCCAAGCTCCATTGTTGCTACAAAGCTCCATTTTACCCCGATCTCTCTCCCCAGCCAACGAAACTTGTTGTTGCTCTAGGGTTTGGTTGAGAGGGCCCCGATCTACACTTCCACCATTGCGGATCATGTTACTCTTGGGTGTTTGAGCACCCTAGATGGTTGAGGTCACCTCAAATCCACAATACATTGTGGTGAAGCTTCGTGGTATTGTTGGGAGCCTCCAATTAAGTTGTGGAGATTGCCCCAACCTTGTCTGTAAAGGTTCGGTTGCCTCCTTCAAGTGCACCACTAGTGGAACCACAACATATCGCATTGTATGAGGGCGTGAGGAGAATATGGTGGCCTTAGTGGCATCTTGGGGAGAATTGTGCCTCCACACCGCTCTAACGGGGACGTACTTCCCCTCAAAGGGAAGGAACTCCGATAACACATCCTCATCTCCATCGCTTCCACTTGTGGTTATCTCTTACCTTTAATTTGTGCAAGCTTACTTGTGTTGTATTGTATGCTTGCTTGTTTCATTGTTGTTGTTAGCATCATATAGATTGTTCACATAGTTGAATATCTAGACAACCTATTTTTGCTAAACCTAATTTGTTAAGAAAAGCTTAAAAAGTGGTAGTGGCCTATTCACCCCCCGCTCTAGTCAACCATATTGATCCTTTCAGTTTGTCACGCTGGTATGATCTTTTGTGAATTGTTGACACGTTTTAATTCTGGCGTATTTTTTATTACCTAAATATGACAGCGTCGGCGTGCAACTCTGTCCAACGCCATAGGTATTCAACATACTGTTGTCGTAGCCTCCAACGCCACCACTAAATTCTAATGGTGGCGCCATATTGGTGGTGTCGTGTGTCCTCGCCAACATGTCCCTTTTTGCCACACCATACTTAGGCTTTTCTGCACCAGTGATCATTTAGTCTTCCATGATTGCTGACACTCAAAGCATATTTTTAGAACGAACAGTTTCAATGAAACACATAGGAAGATAGGGGCTTAATGTTTCGTCTCCAAACTTATTTATCACAGGGTTAATGCCAACAATAATGACTCATGATCACCTATATTCAACTGGATATATGTGCCTGGATAATTCCCTACCACATGATGCTTGCCTAGTAAAGAATAAATAGACCGAAATAGGGATGAGCATTAGTGACTCTTGCATAAAAGTAAATGCAAAAAAGTAAATACAGAAAAGTAAAAGATTGCCCCTTCCCAGAGGAAAGTAGAGGTTGTCATGCGCTTTTTGGTTCTAGATGTTGAAAGCACATTTGCTCCCTTGGTGGTTTTGGTAATTAATAACAACATATAAGTCATTGAACTAATGTTTCCACCAAGTATATTTCAGGAAAAGTTCAATGATAGGGATGGAAAAAGGATTGTGGAATTACCCCAAGATGCAAGGAAATAGGTTGGCCAAGCTTCAAGCAAGAGGACTCTATATTTTACATTTGTGAGAAATCACTTTGAGTCCATAGGAAAGGCAATACTATTAAAAGGGGGTAAGGTTTTGTTGGTGAATAAAATGCTCATACGTGCACAAGTGATAGTCACCAAATACATCCACAAACTCTCCCACCAAAGTGTGTCTATAGACAAACATTCAAAATCGGTGCAATCAACATTCCTATCCCGGTGCCACCGATTCCAGAACCTAGACAGACCCAGCCAAACCCTAGCCACTTCGGTGCAACCGATTCCATATCGGTGCAACTGAGTTCAGGTTGCCAACTTTCTGTTACGCAAATTCACATTTTCGGTACCACCGAGAATGTTGGGTCGGCGTCACCGAGATTGGAAATCTGACTATTGGTCACCTTATCGGTGCAACCGAGTTTCATATATCGGTCTCACCGAGATTCAAAAGTTGCCACCTTTTGATCACTTCGGTACCACCGAGATTAACACATCGGTGTCACCGAGTTGGTCATTTTGTGCGTAACGGTTGGATTTTTGGGGATGCCTATATATACCCCTCCACCACCACCTACTCGAAAGAGAAGCACTCAGAACTATTCCATACCTATCCCATCAGATTTTTTGAGAGAGAACCACCTACCCTTGTGTTGAGATCAAGATCTTCCACTCCAACCATATGGATCTTGATTTCTAGCCTCCCCAATTTGCTTTCTACCAATCCCATCTCTTCTACCAAGCCAAATCTATGAGAGAGTGATCGTGTGTTGAGGAGTCTATCATCTTGAAGTACAAGAGCAACGAGTTCATCGTCATTACCAAGCCTATTACCTTTTGGAGAGTGGTGCCTCCTAGATTGGTTAGGTGTCGCTTGGGAGCCTACTACTTCGTGTTGTGGAGTGAACGAAGAAGTTTGTAAGGACAAGGAGATCGCCTACTTCATGAAGATCTACCCATAGTGAGGCTAGTCCTTCGTAGACGGAAGCCATATGGAATAGTCAAGGTTGCTACTTCATGGACCCTTATGGGTGGAGCCCTCCGTGGACTCTCATGACCGTTACCCTCCATGGGTTGAAGACTCCATAAACATGGATGTATGATAGCGCCACCTATCAGAACCATGGGAAAAATCATCGTGTCTACAATTGCGTTTGATCTTCCTACCCTATCCCTTTTACTCATGCTTGTTGTTATTTTCCGCTGCTATACTCTTAAACTTGCATGTGTAGGGTGAAATTGACTTGCCATGAATGCTAAAACTGCAAACACTAAAATTTGGGAAAATGAAAAAACTTTTATTTGGTCAAGTAGTCTAATCACCCCCCCTCTAGACTTACTTTCGGTCCTACACATGTGCAAGATCTTAATGGAAAGGAACGTTACTTTATATTTCCCCTTGTGATAGCAAACTTTATTATGCAGTATGTCGCTTTTATTTCTTCAGCATCACAGGTTCGTACAAATCTTATTTCCCTTTCAATAAAGGATCATACATATTTAGGAGCAATTTTTATTGGTTTTTGCACCGATGACAACTTACTTGAAGGATCTTATTCAATCCATTGGTAGATATGATGGACTCAAATGACAAGAATCTGGGTTTAAGGGATTTTGGATGCATAAGTAGTATCTCTACTTAGTACGAATTGTGGCTAGCAAAAGATCCTAAACAAGCACGACATGTTAGAGGATCCATGAAAATATACCTTCTATGTGAATATAATCAAACATAACCCATTATGTTGTCTTCCTTGTCCAACGTCAACTATTTGATCAAGTATGAAAATAATTAATGGGGGCTCACAATCATAGGAGATGTGTGATACATCCATCTTGCATCATACATTCTCATTATTATTTACTTCATTCTTGTCCATTATTCCACAATATCACACAATTCTTATCTCATTTCTCTCTGAATATGCAAGGTACAACATAAGGAGAGAAATATCTGGAAACTAGAATTCTCGACCAGGAAACCGAGAAAAAGGCAGAAAAATCACCAGTCTCAAAATGATCTGAAACTTCAAAAAATATACCGGAGGGGGTTGCCAGCAAGGCACAAGCCAACACCACCCTAGTGGCGCGCCTTGCTAGCTTGTGGGCCCCCTGTTGGCCCTTCAACGCCCCTCTTCTCCTATATGGTGTGTTTTACCCTAGAAAAAAATCATAAGCAACCTTCCGGGATGACGAGCCGCCATCTTGAGGCGGAAACCTGAGCAGAGGCCCTTTTCCACTCCGGTAGTCAGATCCTTCCGGGGAAATCCCTCTCCGGGAGGGGGAGATCGAAGCCATCGTCATCTCCAACGCTTCCTCCTTCGTGGGAGGATCAATCTTCATGAACATCTTCACCAACACCATCTCATCTCCAAACCAAGTTCATCTCTTGTATTCAATCTTTGTCCCAAAACATCAGATTGGTACCTGTGGGTTGCTAGTTGTGTTGATTACATCTTGTAGTTGATGCTTGTTGGATTACTTGGTGGAAGAGATTATGTTCATATCCTTAATCATCATTATTACACCTTTGATATTGAACATGTTGATGATGTGTGAGTAGTCACCATTGTTCTTGAGGACATGGGAGAAGTCTTGTTATAAGTAATCTTGTGAAGTTGGTATGCGTTCGATATTTTGATGATATGTATGTTGTTACTTCTCTTAGCGGTGTCATGTGAATGTCGACTACATGACACTTCACCATGCTATGGACATAAGGGAAGTCATTTTTGGAGTAACAAGTAGATGATGGTTACGAGAGTGACAGAAGCTTAAACCCCAGTTTATGCGTTGTTTCATAAGGGGCTGATTTGGATCCACGTGTTACATGCTATAGTTAGATTTATCTTAATTCTTCTTTTGTAGTTGCGGATGCTTACGAGAGGGGTTAATCATAAGTAGGTTATTAGATCAAGTAAGAACAACACCTTAGCACCGGTCCACCCATATATCAAATTATCAAAGTAGCGAGCGCAACTCAACTCAACATGATGAACATGACTAGACAGAAATTCCCATGTGTCCTCGGGAGCACTTGCTTAATATAAGAGTACTTTCAGGCCCGTCCTTTGCTACAAAAGGGATTGGGCTACCTTGTTGCGCCTTTGTTACCATTATTACTTGTTACAAATTACCTTGCTACAAAACGATCTACTATTGTTACTCACAACACTTGCATAGAATAACTTGTTGAAAACTGCTTATCATTTCCTTTTGCTCCTCATTGGGTTCAACACTACTACTTATCGAAAGGACTACGATTGATCCCCTATACTTGTGGGTCATCAAGACTCTTTTTTCTGCCGTTGCCGGGGAGTGAAGCGCCTTTGGTAAGTGGAAATTGCTTGCAGGTTTGTCTAGGGACAAAGTTAAGAAGAAGGTTTCCCGTTATCTTTGGAGGGGAAATCATTGATGTGCTATAGGCTATTGGATAATATTGAATCATGGGATTGGAATCGCTTGAAGCTGGAATTTCATCATAAGTTTTAATAAAACTGCTTATAAGAATGTTGGAAATATGCCCTAGAGGCAATAATAAATTAGTTATTATCATATTTCCTTGTTCATGATAATCGTTTATTATCCATGCTAGAATTGTATAGATCGGAAACTCAGATACATGTGTGGATACATAGACAACACCATGTCCCTAGTATGCCTCTAATAGACTAGCTCGTTGATCAAAGATGGTCAAGGTTTCCTAGCCATAAAAATGAGATATCATTTGATAAAGGTATCACATCATTAAGAGAATGATGTGATGGACAAGATCCAAACTATAAACATAGCATGTGATCGTGTCAGTTTATTGCTATAATTTTCTACATGTCAAGTATATGTTCCTATAACCATGAGATCATGCAACTCATTGACACCAGAGGAGTACCTTGCGTGTATCAAACGTTGCAACGTAACTGGGTGAATATAAAGGTGCTCTACAGGTATCTCCGAGGGTGTTTGTTGAGTGGTCATGGATCAAGACTGGGATTTGTTACTCCGTGTGACGGAGAGGTATCTCAGCGCCCACTCGGTAATACAACATCACAATGATCCTTGCAAGCAAAGTGACTAAAGAGTTAGCCACGGGATCTTGTATTACGGAACAAGTAAAGAGACTTGCCGGTAACGAGATTGAACTAGGTCTAGAGATACCGATGATCGAATCTCGGGCAAATAACATACCGAAGAACAAAGGGAATAGCATACGGGATTAACTGAGTCCTTGACATAGAGGTTCAACCGATAAACATATTCGTAAAATATGTAGGAACCAATACGGGCATCCATGTCCCGCTATTGGTTATTGACCGTAGAGGTGTCTCGGTCATGTCTACATAGTTCTCGAACCCGCAGGGTCTGCACACTTAAGGTTCAATGACGTTTCAGTAGTATTGAGTTATGTATGTTTGTGACCGAAGATTGTTTGGAGTCCCGGACATCATGAGGAGGTCCAGAATGGTCCGGAGGTAAAGATTGATATATAGGAAAGTGGTATTTGGGTTCCGAAAAAGTTTTGGGCACTTCCGGTAGTGTACCGGGAGTGATGAATGGGTTCCAGGGGTCGACCAAGTGGGGCCCACCCACCCTAGGGGCCACATGGGACTAGGAGGTGGCGCACCAGCCCCCAGTGGGCTGGGCAGCCAGCCCCTAGAGGCCTATGTGCAAGGGGGTGGACAGGAGGCCAAGTGGGAAGGTGTCCCACTAGGATTCCACCTCCCTTGTGGGAGGTGGACTCCTCCCTCTCTTGTGCGCCAAGCCCCTAGGGTTTTCCCTAGGGTGCCTCCCACCTACCCACTCTCCTCCTATATATATTGGAGGTTTTTTTAGGGCAGACCCAATCTGAAAATCCACGTGTTGCCCTCCTCCCTCTAGACCGTCTCTCTCCTCTAGATCTATTGGGTATAGCTTAGCGAAGCTTGGCCGGATCCGTCCCACCAACACCGCCACCATGCCGTTGTGCTGCCGAAGAACTCATCTAACTCTCCATCCTCACTTGTTGGATCAAGGAGGTGGAGATTGTCATCGAGATGTACATGTGCTGAACGCGGAGGTGTCTTCCGTTTGGCACTAGATCAGAAGGATCGTGATTGGATCGCGGGACAGATGGTGATCGGATCGTGGGATGGCTAGCGATTTAGATCGCGAAGACGTTCGACTACATCAACCACGTTTCTTAACGCTTACCGCTTAGCGATATACAAGGGTATGTAGATCCACTCTCCGTCTTGTAGATGCCCATCACCATGGATAGATCTTGTGTGTGCGTAGGAAATTTTTTGTTTCCCATGCAATGTTCCCCAATAGTGGCATCATGAGCTAGGTCTATGCATAGATGAGATCATGAGTAGAACACAAAGGAGTTTGTGGGCGTTGATGCTCAGATGCTTCCTCCCTTTGTCTTTTCTTGATTTGGCGGTATTGTGGGATGAAGCGGCCTGGACCAACCTTACTCGTACGCTTACGAGAGACCGGTTCCATCGACTGACATGTGACTTTGTTGCATAAAGATGTCTGGCGGGTGTCTATCTCTCATACTTTAGGTGGATCGGATTCGAGAAAGGCAATCCTTGAGAAGGTTGAATAGCAATTTGTGTATCACCGTTGTGGTTTTGCGTAGGTAAGAATCGTTCTTGCTAGATACCCATAGCAACCACGTAAAACATGCAACAACAATTAGAGGACGTCTAACTTGTTCTTGCGGGGTATTTTGTGATATGATATGGCCAATTTCATGATGAGATATATGTTATGTATGAGATGATCATGTTTTGTATAGAATATAACGACTTGCACGTCGATGAGTATGGCAACCGACAAGAGCCATATGGTTGTCTTTAATTATTGTATGACATGCTTGTCAATCATTAAGCGCTATGTAATGCTTTACTTTATCGCTAAGAGGTAGCAATAGTAGTAGAAGCATGGTGGGTGCGACAACCCCGATGGCAACACAATGATGGAGATCATGATGATGGAGATCATGGTGTTGTGCTGGTGACAATGGAGATCATGCCGGTGCTTTGGAGATGGAGATCAAAAGCACAAGTTCATGGCCATATCATGTCACTTATTATTTGCATATGATGTTAATCTTTTTATGCACCTTGTTTTGCTTATGACGATGGTAGCATTATAAGGTGATCCCTCACTAAATTTCAAGATAAAATTGTGTTCTCCCCGAGTGTGCACCGTTGCGAAAGTTTGTCGTTTTGAGAGAACACGTGATGATCGGGTGTGATAGACTCTACGTTCACATACAATGGGTGGAAGCCAGTCTTGCACGTGCAGAACACTCGGGATAAACTTGACGTGCCTAGCATGTACAGACATGGCCTCGGAACACAAGAAACCGAAAGGTCGAACATGAGTCATATAGTAAATATGATCAACATGATGATGTTAACCATTGAAACCACCTCAACTCACGTGATGATCGGACTTGGGTTGGTGAATTTGTATCATGTAGCCCTCGGATGACCGGAGGGATGTCAATTTGAGTGGGAGTTTTTAAGTAATATGATTAACTAAACTCCTTATCATGAACATGGTATAAATTTTCCAATTAAGTTATATGATAAAACATTAGGTACTATATACTATCATTTCCACAATTTATATCTACCAATATAGGCCATGGAAACTATAGGATAAGTAGATAACAAAACTATGGCAACAATCTGTCCAAACAGAACGGTCTGTAGCAATTGATGAAAATAGTGTACTTATGTAACTCAAAAAATTATGAACATTTAGGAAATGCTAAATAATTTATATGAAAATACTGTTTAAATATTTCAGAAACTTTCCACGTACCAGTAAAATATGAAAATTCAAATACTACAATGGAAGTTTCTGTTTTTACCGAGCACATATCAAAACATGCAATGCAAGCATCCTAAGGCAATTCTTGGAAATTTTTATTGAAAAACAAGACTATAAATAACACCTAACAGAGAACAACAAAATAAAATCATGCTCGAAGCAAAACTCATATTATGTGACGAATAAAAATATAGCTCCAAGTGAGATATACCGATAGTGTTGAAGGCGAAAGAGGGGATGCCTTCCGGGGCATCCCCAAGCTTAAGAACTTGAATATTCCTTGGATATTACCTTGGGGGTGCCTTGGGAATCTCCAATCTTAGGTTATTGTCACTCCTTATTCTCCTCATATCGGTGTCTCACCCAAAACTTGAAAACTGCAATCACACAAAACTTAACGGAACTTCGTGACAAGGATTAGTGTAATAAAGATAGATCATTCACTTGGGTACTGTCAAGACAAGATTCATAATTATTCCCACATGATACCTACTGTATTCCATCATTAACACAATTTATATTACTCAATATAAGCTATAAGAACACTTGAAACAAGCAAACTATGCATGCAAAACAAAATCTGTCAAGAACAGAATAGTCTGTAGAGATCTGAATGATCACCAAACTTCCCTAACTCTAAAAATTATACAAGATTAGGACATGTCACAGAATTTGAATATAAATGTTTTGTAAAAAATTCATAATTTTTTGACTCCTAGTAAAATCATATAATTTATATACTGGATGCAAAACTTTATGTTTTTTGCACAGAATCAAACAAGCAAGTATCCACACTATCCCAAAGGCTTTACTTGGCACTTTATTGACATAAAAGACACAAAACATGATTACTACAGTATATTAATCATGTGAACACACAAAAACATAAAGTAAAAGTGTTGGGTTGTCTCCCAACAAGCGCTTTTCTTTAATGCCTTTTAGTTAGGCATGATGATTTCAATGATGCTCGTATAGGAATAATAATTGAAACATGCAAAAGAGCATTATGAATCTCATGACAAGAACATTTAAGTCTAACCCACTTCCTATGCATAGGGATTTTGTGAGCAAACAATTTATGGGAGCAAGAATTAACTAGCATAGGAAGGCAAAACAAGCGTACCTTTAAAACCTTGAACACATAGAGAGGAAACTTGATATTATAGCAATTCCTACAAGCATATGTTCCTTCCTCATAATAATTTTAAGTAGCATAATGAATGAATTCAAATATATAACCAGCACATAAAGAATTCTTTTCATGATCTACATGCATAGAAATTTTACTACTCACCACATAAGCAAATTTATTCTCATCAATAGTAGTGGGAGCAAACTCAACAAAATAACTATCATGAGGTACTTGATTGACATAACCACATTGAATATTAAAATCATGATGAAAAGTATCATGGTTACTATCACTCTATATATCATACATGTCATCATCATAATCATCATAGATAGGATGCATGCCATCATCATAATAGTTTTGCTCATCAAAACATGGGGGACTAAAAATATCATATTTATCAAGCATAGCAAACCCCAAGCTTGTGGCTTTGCATATCATTAGCATCATGAATATTTAGAGAATTCATACTAACAATATTGCAATAATTCTCATCACTCAAATATTTAGTGCCAAACATTTTAATAACTTCTTCTTCTAACACTTGAGCATAATTTTCCTTTCCATCATTTTGATGAAAGACATTAAAAAGATGAAGCATATGAGGCAACCTCAATTCCATTTTTTAGTTTTCTTTTATAAAACCAAACTAGTGAAAAACAAGAAATTAAAAGATTTGATTACAAGTCTAAATATATATCTTCATGCACTCACCTCCCCGGCAACGGCGCCAGAAAAGAGCTTGATGTCTACTATGCAACCTTCTTCTTGTAGACTCGTGTTGGGCCTCCAAGCGCGGAGTTTTGTAGGGTAGTAGAAAATTTCCCTCAAGTGGATGACCTAAGGTTTATCAATCCGTGGGAGGCGTAGGATGAAGATGGTCTCTCTCGAACAACCCTGCAACCAAATAATAAAGAGTCTTGTGTCCCCAACACACCCAATACAATGGTAAATTGTATAGGTGCACTAGTTCGGCGAAGAGATGGTGATGCAAGTGTAATATGGATGGTAGATATATGTTTTTGTAATCTTAAAATATAAAAACAGCAAGGTAAATAATGATAAAAGTGAGCACAAATGGTATTGCAATGCTTAGAAACAAGGCCTAGGGTTCATACTTTCACTACTGCAAGTTCTCTCAACAATACTGACATAGTTGAATCATATGTAAATCCCTCACGTGCGACAAAGAGTTCACTCCAAAGTCACAAATAGTGGAGAACAAACAAATAAATTATTGTAGGGTATGAAACCACCTAAAAGTTATCTTTTCCGATCAATCTTATGAGCTATCCCTATAAGTGTCACGAACAGCCCTAGAGTTCGTACTAAAATAACACCTTAAGATACACATCAACCAAAACCCTAATGTCACCTAGATACTCCAATGTCACCACGAGTACAAATGGGCTTGATTATACGATATGCATCACACAATTTCAGATTCATCATGTTCAATCCAACACAAAGAACTTCATAGAGTGCCCCAAAGTTTCTATCGGAGAGTCAAGACGAAAACATGTGCCAACCCCTATGCATAGATTCCCAAGGTCACGGAACCCGCAAGTTGATCACCAAAACATACATCAAGTGGATCAATAGAACATCCCATTGTCACCACATATATCCCATCGCAAGACATACATCAAGTGTTCTCAAATCCTTTAAAGACTCAATCCGATCAGAAAACTTCAAAGGGAAAACTCAATTCATCACAAGAAGATAGAGAGGGGAAAACTCCATATGATTCATCTATATCAATAAAGCCCACGGTACATCAGGATCGTGCCATCTCAAGAACACGAGAGAGAGAGAGAGATCCAACACATAGTTACTGGTACATACCCTCAGCCCCGCGGGTGAACTACTCCCTCCTTGTCATGGAGACCACCGGGATGATGAAGATGGCCTCCAGTGATGGTTTCCCCCTCCGACAGGGTGCCGGAACGGGCTCCCGGTTGTTTTTTCATGGCTACAGAGGCTTGCGGTGGTGGAACTCCCGATCTAGGTTTCTTTCTATGGGTTTTAGCATTTATAGGAGCACTTGGCGTTGGAATCACGTCAAGGGGACTCCCGAGGGGCCCACAAGCTTGCTAGGCGTGGTCAGGGGGGTGGTCGCGCCTTGGTGGCTTGTGATCTCCTCGGGACTCTTCTCCGGTATCTTTTTGCTCCAGTATTTTTTATATTTTCCAAAAATATTCTCCATAAATTTTCAGCTCATTCTGAGAACTTTTTTATATTTTATACCACGTTAGTTCTGCTGAAAACAACATCAGTCCGGGTTAGTTCTAATAAAATCATACCAAAATCATATAGAATTATTGTAAACATGGCATGAATACTTCATAAATTATAGATACTTTGGAGACGTATCAGCCACCCCCTCAAACGGCGTGTGTGGATGTTGTGAACATTTGACAGTCATGTTCACATGACTACTTGATAGTTCAGCGTGTCTTGCATTACAACTTAGAATTCAAGCTTCAAATATGTTTTGAACGTCACGAAGCATATGTGATGTTCCAAGAGCTAAAATTGGATTTCAGGCTCGTGCTCGTGTTAGAGGTATTAGACCTCCAACAATATTCCTTTCCTGCAAGATGAAGGAGAATAGCTCAATCGGTGAGCATGTGCTCAAATTTTTTGGGTGCTACCATCACTTGAATCGAGTGGGAGTTGATCTTCCAGATAAGATAGTGATTGATATAGTTCTCCAAGTCAGTGTCACCAAGCTACTAGAGCTTCATGATGAACTATGAACATACCAGGGGTGGAAATGATGATCCTTGAGCTATTTTGATGTTTGACACCGCGAAGGTAGAAATCAAGAAGGAGCATGAAGTGTTGATGGTTAGTAAAACCACTAGTTTCGAGATAGGCAAGGGCACGGAGGGAAAACTTCATGGAAGGCAAGCCGGTTGCTGCTCCAGTGAAGAAACCCAAAGTTGAACCCAAACCCGAGACTAAGTGCTTCTATTATGAGGAGGATGGTCGCTAAAGCGGAACAACCCTAGATACTTGGTAGATAAGAAGGCTGGCAAGAGCAACAGAAGTATATTTGATGTACGTGTTATTAATGTGTACCTTAGTAGTACTCCTAGTAGCACATGGGTATTAGATACTGGTTTAGTTGCTAAATGTTGGTAACTCGAAATAAAATCTATGGAATAAACGAAGACTAGCTAAGGGCGAGGTGACGATGTGTGTTGGAAGTGTTTCCAAGGTTGATGTGATCACCATCGCACGCTCTTGATAATTCCCAAGTGCAAGAAGTCATCATAGCAATTTCCAAAGGTGGAAGTGATGAGTTTGGAGTGTCGAACCCACAAGGAGCTAAAGGTAAGATCAATATTCTGTCAAGTCCTATCTGCCACTGATACGACTCTATGTATGCCGAACGTTTGCTTCCAACTAGAAACGAGAAATAAAACTATGTTGTGGGTATGAATATAATAGCTTTGCATGAAATCGGAAAACTAAAATATAAAAATAGGTGCTGTTATCATAGTATTACAATAAATGATAAATAGCGAGTGTAGAATAATGATGGGTCGGTGTGCGGAATTATCCTAGGCAATGGTTTACAAGATCAAAAATCATTATTGCAATTTTATATGAGGGAGAGGCATAAGCTAACATACTTTCTCTACTTGGATCATATGCACTTTTGATTGGAACTCTAACAAGCATCCGCAACTACTAAAGATCATTAAGGTAAAACCCAACCATAGCATTAAAGCATCAAGGCCCCTTTATCCCATACGCAACAACCCCCTTACTCGGGTTTATGCTTTTGTCACTCAAGCAACCCACTATAAGCGAATCATGAACGTATTGCAACACCCTACAACGGGAATCCTTCACGTGTGCGCGGCACAGAAGGCACAATAGGACTTCACCAAACTAAACATACAACTCAAACCAATCTAGATGATAAATCAACCCAAAGGACAAAATAAATCTACTCAAAAGATCATAGGATGGCAACACATCATTGGATCATAATATGTGGCATAAAGCACCATGTTCAAGTAGGGGATTATAGCGGGGTGCAGGAGAGTGGACCGCTTAAAGGACATGAGGATGGTGATGAAGAAGGTGATGTTGATGAAGACGATCACCGTGGCGATGGTTCCCCCGATGGCACTCCGACGCCACCGAGAGAGAGGGGGAGAGGGTATCACCTTTGTGCTTCCTCCTCCATGTTCTCCCCCTAGGTGGGGAGAGGTTCTCTCTATGGTCCTTGGCCTCCATGGTGATGATGGCCCCTCCGGGACGATGAAGATGGCCTCCGGTGATGGTGACCCCCTCCGGCAGGGTGCCGGAGAAGGCCAAGATTGGTTTTTCGTGGCTCTGGAAGCTTGAGACGGCGGAACTCCCGATCTAGGTTCTTTTCGGAGGTTTCTGTATTTATAGGAATTTTTGGCGTCGGTCTCACGTAAAGGGGACGCTCGAGGAGTCCACAAGCCACAGGGGCGTGACCTAGGGGGGTGATCGCGCCCAGCAGTCTTGTGGCCTCCTCGTCCACTTCCTGGCCCAGCTCTACGCTCCAGTATTTTTTATATTTTCCAAAAATATTCTCCATAAATTTTCAGCCCATTCTGATGACTTTTATTTCTGCACCAAAACAACACCACGGTAGTTCTACTGAAAACAACGTCAGTCCGGGTTAGTTCTTATAAAATCATACCAAAATCATATAGAATTATTGTAAACATGGCATGAATACTTTATAAATTATAGATACATTGGAGACATATCAGTATCCCCAAGCTTAATTCCTGCTCGTCCACGAGTAGGTAAATGATAAAAGAAATAATTTATGAAGTGTGAATGCTAGCATAGTGCATAAATTTGATCAATGATAGTTCCAAAAACTTTTTCTAGCATCATTATAAATCATAAACGGTAGCTCATCTCATAAAACTTCTCATGATGAAGTAACAAGCTATTCACATGTTAAAGTATAGACCATAAAGTTTCTTGAAAACTAACAAACTATGCTTTCAGTCACCAAACAATTGCAATTCATCATATTTTCAGGAAGGGTCTATGTAAGATCTTTCATTCAGCAAATTTCACATACACAACTATCATATAGTCTTCCATGATTGATAACTCTCAAAGCATATTTTTAGAGCAAATGGCATCCGTCGAACATAGACAAAAGTTAGGGGCTTAAAGTTTTGCGTCCCAACTTATTTATCATATAGATAATTGTCAAGAATAATAATTCATGATCAAATATATTCGAATGGCCATATATGCCTAGATCATTCCCCAACACATGACGCTTGCCAAGAGAAAAAGGCAAAATATATAAAGTGGTGAAGATCACCATGACTCTTGCGTAAAGGTAAGTACTAGAAAGTAAAAGATAGGCTCTTCGCAGAGGAAAGCAGAGGTTGTCATGCGCTTTTTGTTTTTGGATGTGCAAACCCTTAATGCAAGGGAACGTCATGTTGTACTGCCCTTTGTGATAGCAACCATTATTATGCAGTCTGTCGCTTTTATTTCTTTACCATGATAAGGTCGTACAACGCTTATTTTCCCTTACAATAAAATATCATAAATATTTAGGAGCAATTTTTATTGCATTTTGTACCGATGACAACTTACTTGAGGGATCTTACTCAATCCATAGGTAGGTATAGTGGACTCTCATGGCAAAACTGGTTTAAGGTTGTTTGGATGCACAAGTAGTATTTCTACTTGGTGCAGAAGTTTTGGCTAGTATGAGGTGGGAGCAAGCACCACATGTTGGAGGATCCATAACAATATAAATTATACACAAATATACCCAAACATAACTCATTACGTTGTCTTCCTTGTCCAACTTCAACTAATTTGCTCAAGTTTGAAAATAATTAATACGGCACACAATCATAGAAGATGTCCAAGATAGTATATTTATATGTGAAATCTCTCTTCAATATTCTTTCATGAATTGTTCAAGTGACCAATGCGGTGTTTGCTAACTATCAATAAATTTTACCACCTATACTTATTATATGTGAAGTCATTACTCCCCATGGGATAAGCATATAAATATATATAATTTCAGATTTATGATATTCAATTCATTCAACCATTTACTCATAGGATATAAGTGAAGCACGAGAGTAAATGACAAAACTACTCCAAAACATATAAGTGAAGATCAATGAGTAGCCAACAATTAAATAACTATGTGAGGACTCTCTCGTCTAAGAATTTCAGATCCAATGATTTTATTCAAACAACAAAACAAAATAAAAATCGCACTCCAAGAATAGCACACATCATTTGAACGAATAAAAATTTAGGCTCAACATAGGCTAACCAATAATTGTTAATGAAGAGAGGTGGGATGTGTAGCATCCCCAAGCTTAGATACTTGAGACTTCTTGAAATATTTACTTGGGGTGCCTTGGTAATCCCCAAGCTTGAGCTTTTGTTTCTCATTCAATCTTCTCATATCATGGTTTTCCCTATTCTAAAAAATTTCAGCCACACAAATCTCAAAAAGAACTCGTGAGATAGGTTAGTACACATAAGAATAAATCAACACTTCATGTACTGCCAAGACAAGTGGCACAATTATTTTCAAACATCATGTATTGTTTACTATCGTTTCCACAATCGATATCTACCAATATAGGCTATGGAAACTAGACGATAAGTAGATAACAAAACTATTGTGACAGTCTATCCAAACAGAACAGTTTGTAGCAATTTATAACAACAATGTACTTATGTAACCAAAAAATTTATGACATACTAAGGAATTTATATGAAGATACTGTGTAAAATTTTTAGAAACTTTCCACGTTCCAGTAAAATATAAAAATTCAAACACAACAGCAAAAGTTTTTGATTTTTTTACGCGGCACACATCAAAGATGTATTGCAAGCATCCTAAGGCAATTCTTGGAACTTTTTATTGAAAAACAAGATTATAAATAACACCTAACAGAAAATAACAAAATATAATGATGATCCAAGCAAAGCACATATTATGTGACGAATACAAATATAGCTCCAAGTGAGGTTACCGATAATGTTGAAGACGAAAGAGGGGATGCCTTCCGGGGCATCCCCAAGCTTATTTTCTTGTATATTCCTTGGATATTACCTTGGGGTGCCTTGGTCATGCCCAAGCTTAGGTTCTTGTCACTCCTTATTTTTTCTCATATCGGTGTCTCACCCACAACTTCAAAACGTCAATCACACAAAACTTAATGGAACTTCGTGAGAAGGGTTAGTGTAATAAAGATAAATCATTCACTTAGGTACTGTCAAGACAAGATTAATGATTGTTCCCACATGATACCTACTGTATTCTATCATTTCCATAATTTATACCACTAAATATAAGCTACGAAAACACTAAAACAAGCAACCTATGCATTCAAAACAGAATCTGTCAAAAACAGAACAGCCTGTGAAGATCTGTAGTATAGCCATAGTTCCCTGTCTCTAAAAATTCTGAGAAGTTACGAAAATCTAGGAAATCTGTATATCAATCATGTTTGAAAAATTTAGATCAAAAGCACCTTCCAGTGAATTTACAAAATTCCTGGACTTGGCACCAAAGTTTCTGTTTTTACACAGAATCAAGTCAACTACCAACCACATCATCCCAAAGGCATTACCTGGCATTTTATTGAAACAAAAGCTATAAAAAATGATTATACAGTAGCTTAATCATGTGTACACACAAAAAACAGTAGGGGTAAATTTTGGGTTGTCTCCCAACAAGATCTTTTCTTTAATGTCTTTTCGGTTAGGCATGAGATTTTAACGATACTCTTCGAAGCATAATTCCGATGATAGTTTTATTCATACTCTAACAGATATAAGTGAAGTTCATAGATCATTCTACAATTAATAAAGATTAACCAATACCCAAGCTCAAAATATATAAGTGAAGCACACGAATCATTCTATAAAGCCATACTCAAAAGATTTAAGTGAAGCACAAATAGCATTCTACAAATCAATGAAGGACTAACTCATACTAGAAGGGTGCATAAATGGGAAAGAAAAACTCTAAAGACGCATATCATGTGAACAAAGCAAAAACTGAGGTATAGCGATAATTATTGAAGAATAAAGATGGGATGCCTTTCGGGGCATCCCAAGCATAGATGCTTGAGTTTCCTTGAAATATTTAATTGGGGTGCCATGGTCATCCGCATGCTTGAACTCTTGTCTCTCCGTATTCTTCTTATATCTATACCTCCTCGATCTTCGAACACTTCATTCACACAAAACTTAACAAAACCCTCGTGAGATCCGTTAGTATAATAAAGCAAAATACTACTTTAAGTACTGTTGTGAACTTATTCCAAATTCATATTAACATTATATCTACTGTAGTCCAACTTAACCATGGTTCATACCCCCCGATACTACCCATAGATTCATCAAAATGAGTGAACAATGCATAGAAAACAGAATTTGTCAAAAACAGGACAGTCTGTAGCAATATGGAAACTTCGTATACATTTGTAACTCAAAAAATTCTGAAAAATTAGGACAAATTAAAAAAAAATCATAACAGTACTGTGTAAAAATTTCATAATCTTTTGTCATTCCAGTAAAAATGTAAATTCACGCACTACAACCAAAGTTTCTGTTTTTCCACTGCACACACCAAACAAGCAATCTAATCATCCTAAAAGAAAAACTTGGCACATTATTTTTATACTATAATGGATATATACAAGGGGATAATTATTTTTCAAAAGCATCAATGAAATATACTACATTGTTTCCATAAGCATGAACACACGTGTTCAAGGTCGACCCTCACTTCTCCAATGCACAACCTTCCAATCACTTCTCCTTTTGAAAAACTTCTTAGGCATCAGAGGCAAGTAATTATTTTTGTAATTTTCATTTTTTGTTTGTTTCGCCCACAACTAAATAAAGAAAAAAGGGAAAATAAAATCTACTTGGTGAAGAAAGCAAACAAGCAAACACGAGAATATCAACCCGGGAAAAGAGCTTGATAATCCCCAAGTGCCAGAAATCATTGTAGCAATTTCCAAAGGTGGAAGTGATAAGTATGGAGTGTCGAACCCACAAGGAGCAAAAGGTAAGAGAAATATTCTCTCAATTCCTATCTTCCACTGATACGACTCTATGTACGCCGAACGTTTGCTTCCAACTAGAAATGAGAAATAAAACTATGTTATGGGTATGAAGAGAATAACTTTGCATGAAATCGGAGAACTAAAATATAAAAATAGGTGTTGTTATCATAATATTACAATATATTATAAATAACGAGTGTGGAATAATGATGGGTCGGTGTGCGGAATTATCCTAGGCAATTGTTAACAAGATCGGAAATCATTATTGCAATTTTATATGAGGGAGAGGTATAAGCTAACATACTTTATCTACTTGGATCATATGCACTTATGATTGGAACTCTAGCAACCATCTGCAACTACTAAAGATCATTAAGGTGAAACCCAACCATAGCATTAAAGCATCAAGTCCAATTTATCCCATACACAACAACCCCATTACTCGGGTTTATGCTTCTGTCACTCAAGCAACCCGCTATAAGTGAATCATGAACGTATTGCAATACCCTACAACGGGAATCCTTCACATGTGCGTGGCATGGAAGGCACAATAGGACTTCACCAAAATAAACATACAACTCAAACCAATCAAGATCATCAATCAACCCAAAGGACAAAATAAATCTACTCAAAACATCATAGGATGGCAACACATCATTGGATCATAATATGTGGCATAAAGCACCATGTTCAAGTAGGGGATTACAGTGAGGTGTGGGAGAGTGGACTGCTTAAATGATATGAGGATGGTGATGAAGAAGGTGATGTTGATGAAGACGATCACCGCGATGATGGTTCCCCCAATGGCACTCCAACGCCATCGAGAGAGAGGGAGAGAGGGTCTCCCCTTTGTGCTTCCTCCTCCATGGCCTCCCCCTAGTGTTGGAAATATGCCCTAGAGGAAATAATAAATTAGTTATTATCATATTTCCTTGTTCATGGTAACCGTTTATTATCCATGCTAGAATTGTATTGATCAAAAACTCAGATACATGTGTGGATACATAGAAAACACCATGTCCCTAGTATGCCTCTGATGGACTAGCTCATTGATATAAGATGGTTAAGGTTTCCTAGCCATGGACATGAGATGTCATTTGATAATGGGATGACATCATTGGGAGAATGATGTGATGGACAAGACCCAAACTATAAACGTGGCATATGACCGTGTCAGTTTTTCGCTACAGTTTTCTGCATTTGTCAAGTATCTATTCCTATGACCATGAGATCATGCAACTCACTGACACCGGAGGAGTACCTTGTGTGTATCAAACGTCGCAACGTAACTGGGTGACTATAAAGGTGATCTACAGGTATCTCCGAGGGTGTCTGTTGGGTTGGCATGGATCAAGACTAGGATTTGTTACTCCGTGTGACAGAGAGGTATCTCAGGGCCCACTCGGTAATACAACATCACAACAAGCCTTGCAAGCAATGTGAATAAGTGTTAGCCACGAGATCTTGTATTACGTAACGAGTAAAGAGACTTGCCGGTAAAGAGATTGAACTAGGTATAGAGATACCGATGGTCGAATCTCGGGCAAGTAACACACCGAAGAAAAAAGGGAACATCATACGGGATTAACTGAATCCTTGACATAGAGGTTCAACCGATAAAGATCTTTGTAGAATATGTAGGAACCAATATGGGCATCCAGGTCCCGCTATTGCCGTAGAGGTATCTCGTGTTGGGAGACGTAGTAGTAAATCAAAATTTTCCTACGGTCACCAAGATCTATCTATGGAGAAACCAGCAACGAGTGGGGAGATATTGCATCTTCATACCTTTGAAGATCGCTAAGCGGAAGCGTTACAAGAACGCGGTTGATGAAGTCGTACTCGCAGCGATTCAGATCGCGGTGGATTCCGATCTAAGCGCCAAACAACGGCGCCTCCGCGTTCAACACACGTGCAGCCCGGTGACGTATCCTATGCCTTGATCCAGCAAGGACGAAGGAGAGGTTGGGGAAGGGCTCCAACAGCAGCACGACGCTGTGGTGGTGGTGGAGTAGCAAGGTATTCCGGCAGGGCTTCGCCTAAGCGCTGCGGAGGAGGAAGAAGAGAGGTAGGGCTTTGCCGTGAGAGAGAGAGAGTTCATATCTATTCTCAAAAGGCCAAAAACTCAAGTATATATAGGAGGAGGGAGAGGGAGGGCTGCCTTGGCCCCTCCTCCAAAGAGGAGGGCTTCGATCGAAGTGGGGATAGAGTCCACCTCCCACAAGGGAGGTGGATCTCCTATTTTAAAAACCCTTTGCCCTTTATCTCTAGATCTCCAGCCGCATGGGCCTTTCTAGAAGGTCTTGGCCAGACTAATAAGGGCTGGCACACCTCCTCTAAGGGCCCACAAAGTCCTATGGTCGTCACACCCCTCCCGGGGGTCCTCCGGCACCCTCCCGGTACAATACCGATGAGCCCAAAAACTTTCCGATGACCAAAACTGGACTTCCTATATATCAATATTTACCTACGGACCATTCCGGAGCTCCTCGTGATGTCTGGGATCTCATTTGGGACTCCGAACAACTTTCGGTAATCACGTATACCATTTCCCTATAACCCTAGCGTCATCGAACCTTAAGTGTGTAGACCCTACGGGTTCGGGAGACACATGGACATGACTGAGACACTTCTCCGGCCAATAACCAACAGCGGGATCTGGATACCCATGTTGGCTCCCACATGCTCCATGATGATCTCATCGGATGAACCACGATGTCGGGGATTCAATCAATCCCGTATACAATTCCCTTTGTTTATCGGTATGACACTTGCCCGAGATTCGATCGTCGGTATCTCTATACCTTGTTCAATCTCGTTACCGGCAAGTCTCTTTACTCGTTCCGTAATACATCATCCCGTGACTAACTCCTTGGTCACATTGAGCTCATTATGATGACGTCTTACCGAGTGGGCCCAGAGATACCTCTCCGTCACACGGAGTGACAAATCCCAGTCTCGATTCGTGCCAACCCAACAGAGACTTTCGGAGATACCCGTAGTGCACCTTTATAGCCACCTAGTTACGTTGTGATGTTTGGCACACCCAAAGCATTCCTACGGTATCCGGGAGTTGCACAATCTCATGGTCTAAGGAAATGATACTTGACATTAAAAAGCTTTAGCAAATGAACTACATGATCTTGTGCTATGCTTAGGATTGGGTCTTGTCCATCACATCATTCTCCTAATGATGTGATCCCGTTATCAACGACATCCAATGTCCATGGCCATGAAACCGTGACCATCTATTGATCAACGAGCTAGCCAACTAGAGGCTTACTAGGGACATGTTATGGTCTATGTATTCACACATGTATTACAATTTCCGGTTAACACAATTATAGCATGAACAATAGACAATTATCATGAACTAGGAAATACAATAATAACCATTTTATTATTGCCTCTAGGGCATATTTCCAACAGTCTCCCACTTGCACTAGAGTCAATAATCTAGTTACATTGTGATGAATCGTACACCCATAGCATTCTGGTGTTGATCATGTTTTGCTCGTGAGAGAGGTTTAGTCAACGGATCTGCGACATTCAGATCCGTATGCACTTTACAAATATCTATATCTCCCTCCTGAATGTAATCACGGATGGAGTTGAAGCGGCGCTTGATGTGTCTTGTCTTCTTGTGAAACCTGGGCTCCTTCGCAAGGGCAATAGCTCCAGTGTTGTCACAGAATAGAGTCATCGGGCCCGACGCACTTGGAATTACTCCTAGGTCGGTGATGAACTCCTTCATCTAGACTCCTTCCTTTGCTGCTTCCGAAGCAGCTATGTACTCCGCTTCACATGTAGATGCCGCCACGACGCTTTGCTTTCTGCTACACCAGCTGACTGCCCCTCCGTTCAAAATATACATGTATTCGGTTTGCGACTTGGAGTCGTCCGGATCTGTGTCGAAGCTAGCATCGACGTAACCCTTTACGATGAGCTCTTCGGCACCTCCATATACGAGAAACATGTTCTTTGTCCTTTTCAGGTACTTCAGGATATTCTTGACCGTTGTCCAGTGTTCCGCTCCGGGATCACTTTGGTACCTCCCTACCAAACTTATGGCAAGGTTCACATCAGGTCTGGTACACAGCATGGCATACATAATAGAGCCTATGGCTGAAGCATAGGGGATGACACTCATCTCTTCTCTATCCTTTTCTGTGGTCGGGCATTGAGTCGTACTCAATCTCACACCTTGTAACACAGGCAAGAACCCCTTCTTGGACTGATCCATATTGAACTTCTTCAATATCTTTTCGAGGTATGTGCTTTGTGAAAGACCTATGAGGCGTCTCGATCTATCTCTATAGATCTTAATACCTAATATGTAAGCAACTTCTCCAAGGTCCTTCATTGAAAAACACTTATTCAAGTAGGCCTTTACACTTTCCAAGAGTTCTATATCATTTCCCATTATCAGTATGTCATCCACATATAATACGAGAAATGCTACAGAGCTCCCACTCACTTTCTTGTAAATACAGGGTTCTCCATAAACCTGTACAAATCCAAACATTTTAATCACTTCATTAAAGTGAATGTTCCAACTCCGAGATGCTTGCACCAGCCCATAGATGGAGCCCTGGAGCTTGCATACCTTGTTAGCATCTTTAGGATCGACAAAACCTTCCGGCTGCATCATATACAGTTCTTCCTTGAGGAAGCCATTAAGGAATGCCGTTTTGACGTCCATTTGCTAGATCTCATAATCATAAAATGCGGCAATTGCTAACATGATTCGGACAGACTTCAGCATCGCTACGGGTGAGAAAGTCTCATCGTAGTCAACTCCTTGAACTTGTCGATAACCCTTAGCGACAAGCCGAGCCTTATAGACGGTCACATTACCATCCGAGTCAGTCTTCTTCTTAAAGATCCATTTATTTTCAATGGCTCGCTTATCATCAGGCAAGTCCACCAAAGTCCATACTTTGTTCTCGTACATGGATCCTATCTTGGATTTCATGGCTTCAAGCCATTTGTTGGAATCCGGGCCCGCCATCGCTTCTTCATAGTTCGAAGGTTCACCGTTGTCTAACAACATGATCTCTAGGACAGGGTTGTCGTACCACTCTGGTGCGGAACGTGTCCTAGTGGACCTTCGACGTTCAATAGTAACTTGATCTGAAGTTTCATGATCATCATCATTAACTTCCTCTCCAGCAGGTGTAGGCTCCATAGAAACAACTACCTGTGCTACGCTACTCTCCGGTTCGAGTGGAGGTACAATTACCTCATCAAGTTCTATTTTCCTTCCACTTACTTCTTTCGAGAGAAACTCTTTCTCGAGAAAGGATCCATTCTTGGCAATAAAGACTTTGCCCTCGGATCGTAGGTAGAAGGTATACCCAATAGTCTATTTGGGATATCCTATGAAGACGCACTTTTACGCTTTGGGTTCGAGCTTCTCAGGTTGAAGTTTCTTCACATAAGCATCGCATCCCCAAACTTTTAGAAACGACAGCTTAGGTTTCTTTCCAAACCAAAATTCATACGGTGTCGTCTCAACGGATTTTGACGGTGTCCTATTTAAAGTGAATGCGGCAGTCTCATGCATATTCCCAAAATGATAGCGGTAAGTCGGTAAGAGACATCATAGATCGTACCATATCTAATAGAGTGCGATTACAACGTTCAGACACACCATTTCGCTGAGGTGTGCCAGGAGGCGTGAGTTGTGAAACAATTTCACATTTTCTTAGGTGCGTGCCAAACTCGTGACTTAAATATTCTCTGCCACGATCAGATCGTAGGCACTTTATTTTCCTGTCACATTGATTCTCTATCTCACTCTCAAATTCCTTGAACCTTTCAAAAGATTCAGACTTATGTTTCATTAAATAGACATACTCATATCTACTCAAGTCATCAGTGAGGGTGAGAACATAACGATAGCCACCACGAGCCTCGACACTAATTGGTATTATTTCCAACAAGTCAGTTTCTCGCTCCATTGTTCCGGAGAACGGAGTCTTGGTCATCTTGCCAATTAGGCATGCTTCACACGTGTCAAATGATTCGAAATCAAGAGACTCCAAAAGTCCATCAGTATGGAGCTTCTTCATGCGTTTGACACCAATATGACCAAGGCGGCAGTGCCACATGTAAGTGGGACTATCGTTATCAACCTTACACTTTTTGGTACTCACACTATGGAAATGTGTAACATCATGTTCGAGATTCATCAAAAATAAACCATTCACCAGCGGGGCATGACCATAAAACATTTCTCTCATATAAATAGAACAACCATTATTCTCAGATTTAAATGAGTAGCCATCTCGCATTAAGCAAGATCCAGAGACAATGTTCATGCTCAAAGTTGGTACTAAATAACAATTATTAAGGTTTAACACTAATCCCGAAGGTAGATGTAGAGGTAGCGTGCCGACGGCGATCACATCGACCTTGGAACCATTCCCAACGCGCATCATCACCTCGTCCTTTGCCAGCCCCCGCTTATTCCGCAACTCCTTCTTGGAGTTACAAATGTGAGCAACTGCACCGGTATCAAATACCCAGGAGCTACTACGAGCGCTGGTTAGGTACACATCAATAACATGTATATCACATATACCTTTAATGTTGCCGTCCTTCTTATCTGCTAAGTACTTGGGGCAGTTCCGCTTCCAGTGACCGGTACCCTTGCAGTAAAAGCACTCAGTCTCAGGCTTGGGTCCATGCTTGTTCTTCTTCTCGGCAACTTGCTTACCAGGCGTGGCAACAGCTTTGCCGTCCTTCTTGAAGTTCTTCTTACCCTTGCCTTTCTTGAAACTAGTGGTCTTATTTACCATCAACACTTGATGCTCCTTTCTGATCTCCACCTCTGCTGATTTCAGCATCGAGTACAACTCAGGAATGGACTTATCCATCCCTTGCATGTTGTAGTTCATCACAAAGCTCTTGTAGCTAGGTGGAAGCGACTGGAGGATTCTGTCAATGACCGAGTCAACCAGGAGATTAACTCCCAACTGAGTCAAGCGGTTGTGTAGCCCAGACATCTTGAGGATGTGCTCACTGACAGAACTATTCTCCTCCATCTTACAGCTGAAGAATTTGTCGGAGACGTCATATCTCTCGACCCGGGCATGAGCTTGGAAAACCAGTTTCAGCTCTTGGAACATCTCATATGCTCTGTGTTGCTCAAAACGCATTTAGATCCCCGGTTCTAAACTGTAAAGCATGCCGCACTGAACAAGGGAGTAATCATCGCAGTGAGAATGCCAAGCATTCGCAACGTCTTGCTCTGCTAGGAGAAGGGGTGGGTCACCTAGTGGTGCATCAAGGACATACATTTTCTTGGAAGCTATGAGGATGATCCTCAAGCCACGAACCCAGTCCACATAGTTGCTTCCGTCATCTTTCAGCTTGGTTTTCTCTAGGAATGCGTTGAAATTGAGGGTGACATTCGCGTTGGCCATTGGATCTACAATATAGATTGTAAAGATAATTTTAGACTAAGTTAATGATAATTAAGTTCACATAATCAAATTATTTAATGAACTCCCACTTAGATAGACATATCTCTTGTCATCCAAGTGACACATGATCCATGTCAACTAGCCCGTGTTCAATCATCACGTGAGATGGACTAGTCATCCATGGTGAACATCTCCATGTTGATCGTATCTTCCATATGACTCATGTTCGACCTTTTGGTCTTTCGTGTTCCGAGGCCATGTCTATACATGCCAGGCTCGTCAAGTCAACCTAAGTGTTTTGCGTGTGTAAATCTTGCTTACACCCGTTCTATGCGAATGTTAGAACCTATCACACCCGATCATCACATGGTGCTTCGGTACAACGATCCTTAGCAACGATGCACAGTTAGGGTGAACACTTTTCTTGAAATTTTAGTGAGAGATCATCTTATTTACTACCGTCGTTCTAAACAAATAAGATGTAAACATGATAAACATCACATGCAATCAATATGGTGACATGATATGGCCAATATCATGTTGCTCCTTTGATCTCCATCTTTGGGGCACCATGATCATCACTGTCACCAGCACGACACTATGATCTCCATCATCATGATCTCCATCATTGTGTCTTCATGAAGTTGTCTCGCCAACTATTACTTCTACCACTATGGCTAACGTTTAGCAATAAAGTAAAGTAATTACATGGCGTTTATGATTGACATGCAGGTCATACAATAAAATAAGACAACTCCTATGCCTCCTGTCGGTTGTCATACTCATCGATATGCAAGTCATGAATCCTATTACAAGAACATGATCAATCTCATACATCACAATGCATCACATCACATCGTTTGTCCATATCACATCACAAGGCATATGCGGCAAAAACAAGTTAAACGTCCTCTAATTTATAGTTGCAAGTTTTTACGTGGCTGCTATAGGTTACTAGCAAGAACGTTTCTTACCTACGCAAAAACCACAACGTGATATGCCAATTGCTATTTACCCTTCATAAGGACCCTTTTCATCGAATCCAATCTGACTAAGGTGGGAGAGACAGACACCTGCTAGCCACCTTATGCAACAAGTGCATGTCAGGCGGTGGAACCAGTCTCACGTAAGCGTACATGTAAAGTCGGTCCGGGCCGCTTCATCCCACAATACCGCCGAATAAAGATAAGACTAGTAGTGGTAAGAAAATTAACAAAATCGATGCCCATGACTGCTTTGTGTTCTACTCGTGCATAGATTCTACGCATAGACCTAGCTCTGATACCACTGTTGGGAGACGTAGTAGTAAATCAAAATTTTCCTATGTGTCACCAAGATCTATCTATGGAGAAACCAGCAATGAGTGGGGAGAGATTTCATCTTCATACCTTTGAAGATCGCTAAGTGGAAGCATTACAAGAACGCAGTTGATGGAGTCGTACTCGCAGCGATTCAGATCGCGATGGATTCCGATCTAAGCGCCGAACAACGTCGCCTCCGCGTTCAACACACGTGCAGCCCGGTGACGTCTCCTACGCCTTGATCCATCAAGGAGGAAGGAGAGGTTGGGGAAGGGCTCCAACAGCAGCACGACGGCATGGTGGTGGTGGAGTAGCAAGGTATTCCGGCAGGGCTTCGCCTAAGCACTGCGAAGGAGGAAGAAGAGAGGTAGGGCTTTCCCGTGAGAGAGAGAGAGTTCAGATCTATTCTCAAAAGGCCAAAACCTCAAGTATATATAGGAGGAGGGAGAGGGAGGGCTGCCTTGTCCCCTCCTCCAAAGAGGAGGGCTTCAGCCGAAGTGGGGATAGAGTCCACCTCCCACAAGGGAGGTGGATCTCTTCTTTTAAAACCCCTTTGCCCTTTATCTCTAGATCTCCAGCCGCATGGGCCTTTCTAGAAGGTCTTGGCCAGCCAAATAACGGCTGGCACACCTCCTCTAAGGGCCCACAAAGTCCTATGGTCGTCACACCCCTCCCGGGGGTCCTTCGGCACCCTCCTGGCACTCCCGGTACAATATCGATGAGCCCGAAAACTTTCCGGTGACCAAAACTGGACTTCCTATATATCAATCTTTACCTCTGGACCATTCCGGAGCTCCTCGTGACGTCCGGGATCTCATCCGGGATTCCAAACAACTTTCGGTAATCACGTATACCATTTCCCTATAACCCTAGCGTCATCGAACCTTAAGTGTGTAGACCCTACGGGTTCGGGAGACACGTGGACATGACTGAGACACTTCTCCGGCCAATAACCAACAGCGGGATCTGGATACCCATGTTGGCTCCCACATGCTCCACGATGATCTCATCGGATGAACCATGATGTCGGGGATTCAATCAATCCCGTATACAAATCCCTTTGTCTATCGGTATGATACTTGCTCGAGATTTGATCGTCGGTATCTCTATACCTTGTTCAATCTTGTTACCTGAAAGTCTCTTTACTCGTTCCATAATACATCATCCCGTGACTAAATCCTTGGTGACATTGAGCTCATTATGATGATGTCTTAACGAGTGGGCCCGGAGATACCTCTTCGTCACACGGAGTGACAAATCCCAGTCTCGATTCGTGCCAACCCAACAGACACTTTCGGAGATACCCGTAGTGCACCTTTATAGCCACCCAGGTTCATTGTGACGTTTGGCACACCCAAAGCATTCCTACGGTATCCGGGAGTTGCACAATCTCATGGTCTAAGGAAACGATACTTGACATTGAAAGTTTTAGCAAACGAACTACACGATCTAGTGCTATGCTTAGGATTAGGTCTTGTCCATCACATCATTCTCCTAATGATGTGATCCCATTATCAACGACATCCAATGTCCATGGCCATGAAACTGTGACCATCTATTGATCAACGAGCTAGCTAACTAGAGGCTTACTAGGGACATGTTATGGTCTATGTATTCACACATGTATTACGGTTTCCGGTTAACACAATTATAGCATGAACAATATACAATTATCATGAACTAGAAAATACAATAATAACCATTTTATTATAGCCTCTAGGGCATATTTCCAACATCTCGATCATGTCTACATAGTTCATGAATCCGTAGGGTCTGCACACTTAAGGTTCGATGATGTTTCGATAGTATAGAGTTATGTATGGTGGTGACCTAAGGTTGTTAGGAGTCCTATATGTGATCCTGGACGTCGCGAGGAGCTCCAAAATGTTCTGGAGGTAAAGATTGATATATTGGAAGTCCTGTTTTGGTCACCGGAAAAGTTTCGGGCTCATCGGTTGTGTACCGGGAGTGCCGGGAGGGTGCCGGGGGACCATCGAGAGGGGTGTCTCGACCCAAAGGACCTCATGGGCTTTGGGAGGAGTCAAACCAGCCCCTGGCGGGCTGGACTAAGCCCCCACTAAGGCCCATGCAGCTAGGGGTCGGAAAACCCAAAAGGTGGAGAGGTGGAAAGAGTTTCCAAGTGGAAAGGAGGAATCCACTCCTAATAGGATTGGAGTAGGACTCCTCCACCTCCAAATTTTACCAAACCTTGAGGGTTTGATGCTGCCTTGTCCCCTCCCTCCCTCCTATATATACTAGAGGATTTAGAGGGAAGAGCTAACCCTAATTGCCACGTGCTTCCCTCTTCTTCCTCTAGATCTGTTTCTCCTCTAGATTAGTTTTGCGGTGCTTAGGTGAAGCCCTACAGGATTAGTTCACCACCACCGCCACCATGCCATTGTGCTGCCGGAGAACTCATCTACCTCTCCGCTCCCTCTTGCTGGATCAAGAAGTTGGAGATTGTCATTGAGCTGTAGGTGTGCTGAACATGGAGGCGCCGTCCGTTCGGCGCTAGATCGGAAGGACCGTGATCAATATCGCGAGACGATTCGTGATTGGATCGCGGGACGGATCGTGATTGGATCGCGGGACAGATCGTGATGGGATCGCGGGATGCTCGGCGATTTGGATCGTGAAGACATTCGACTACATCAACCGCATTTCTTAACGCTTCCCGCTTAGCGATCTACACGGGTAGGTAGATCCACTCTCCCTCTCGTAGATGCTCATAACCATGGATAGATCTTGCGTGTGCGTAGGAATTTTTTTGTTTCCCATGCAACGTTCCCCAACAGTGGCATCATGAGCTAGGTCTATTTGTAGATGAGATCTCGAGTAGAACACAAAGGCGTTTGTGGGTGTTGATGCTTAGATTGCTTCCTCCATTGGTCGTGTTTTGGTTCAGCAGTATCGTGGGATGAAGCAACACGGACCAACCTTACTCATACGCTTACGAGAGACCAATTCCATCGACTGACGTGTAACTTCGTTGCACAAAGATGGCTGGCAGGTGTCTGTTTCTCCTACTTTAGTTGGATCGGATGCGACAAAGGCGGTCCTTGAGAAGATTGAAAAGCAACTTATGTATCACCATTGCGGTTTTTGCGTAGGTGAGAATTGTTCTTGCTAGATATTCATAGCAGCCACGTAAAACTTGCAACAACAATTAGAGGATGTCTAACTTGTTTTTGCAGGGTATGTTGTGATGTGATATGGCCAATTACATGATAAAGATATATGTGATGTATAAGATGATCATGTATTGTATAGAATATCACGACTTGCATGTCGATGAGTACGTCAATCGGTAGGAGCCATAGGGTTGTCTTTAATTATTGTATGACTTGCGTGTCAATCATTAAGTGCTATGTAATGCTTTACTTTATCGCTAAACAGTAGCAATAGTAAAGCATGGTGGGCGCGACAACCCTAATGGTGACACGTTGATGGAGATCATGGTGTCATGCCGGTGACGATGAAGATCATGCCGGTGCTTTCAAGATGGAGATCAAAAGCATAAGTTCATGGTCATATCATGTCACTTATGATTTGCATGTGATGTTAATCCTTTTATGCACCTTATTTTGCTTAGGACGACGATAGCATTATCAGGTGATCCCTCACTTAAATTTCAAGATAAATTGTGTTCTCCCCGAGTGTGCACCGTTGCAAAAGTTCATCGTGTTGAGACACCACATGATGATCGGGTGTGATAGACTCTACGTTCACATACAACGGGTGCAAGCCAGTGTTTCATGTGCGGAACACTCGGGTTAAACTTGACAAATCTAGCATGTAAAGACATGGCCTCGGAACACAAGAGACCGAAAGGTCGAACATGAGTCATATAGTAGATATGATCAACATGATGATGTTCACCATTGAAACCACCTCAACTCACGTGATGATCGGACTTGAGTTGGTGAATTTGGATCATGTATCACTCAAATGACCGAAGGGATGTCAATTTGAGTGGGAGTTCTTAAGCAATATGATTAATTGAACTCATTATCATGAGCATAGTCAGTAGTGTCTTTGCAAATTATGTTGTAGATTACTATCTCATGCTATAGCTCCCTTGAATTTTTATATGTTCCTAGTGAAATAGAGTTGAAAGATGATGGTAGCAATATTGCGGACTGGGTCCGTGATCTGAGGATTGTCCTCATTGCTGCACAAAAGGCTTATGTACTTAATGCACCGCTCGGTGCGCCACCCCCTCTAGCGTTGTCTATAGATGTTGTGAACATCTGACAGGCACGTTCCGATTACTACTTGATAGTTCAATGCGTCATGCATTACTGCTTAGAATTGAGGCTCCAAAACATTTTGAATGTCATGGAACATATGAGATGTTCTAAGAGCTGAAATTGGGATCTCAGGCTCGTGCCTGTGTTGTGAGATATGAGATCTGCAACAAGATTCTTTGCCTACAAGATGAAGGTGAATAGCTCAATCGTTGAGCATGTGCTCAGATTGTCTGTGTGCTACAATCGCTTGAATCGAGTGGGAGGTGATCTTCCAGATAAGATAGTGATTGATATAGTTCTCCAAGTCACTATCACTAAGCTACTAGAGCTTCGTGATGAACTGTAAAATGCCAGGGATGGAAATAATGATCCCTCAGCTATTCGCGATGTTTGACACCGCGATGGTAGAAATCAAGGAGCATCAAGTGTTGATGGTTAGTAAAACCACTAGTTTCGAGAAGGGCAAGGGCAAGGAGGGAAACTTCATGGATGGCAAGTCAGTTGCTGCTCCAGTGAAGCAACCCAAAGTTGAACCCAAACCCGAGACTAAGTGCTTCTATTATGAGGAGAGCAATCACTGAAGCAGAACAACCCTAGAAACTTGGTAGATAAGAAGGCTGGCAACATCGACAGAATTATATTTGATATACGTGTTATTGATGTGTACCTTGCTAGTACTCCTAGTAGAACCTGGGTATTGGATGCCGGTTCGGTTGCTAAATGTTAGTAACTTGAAATAAAAGCTATGGAATAAATGGAGAACTAGCTAAGGGTGAGGTGACGATGTGTGTTGGAAATATTTCCAAGGTTGATGTGAGCAACATCGCACGCTCTCTCTACCTTCGGGATTAGTGATGAACCTAAATAAATGTTATTTGGTGTTTGCGTTGAGCATGAACGTGATTAGATTGTGTTTATTGCAATACGGTTATTCATTTAAGTCAGAGAATAAAGGTTATTTTGCTTACATGAATAATACCTTCAATGGTCATGCACCCAATGAATGGTTTGTTGAATCTTGATCGTAGTAGTACACATGTTCATAACATAGATGCCAAAAGATACAAAGTTAATAATGGTAGTACCACATACTTGTGGCTTTGCCGCTAAATGTCATATTGGTGTAAAGCGCATGAAGAAACTCCATGCCGATGGATCTTTGGACTCATTCGATTTTGAATCGGTTGAGACATGCGAACCATGCGTCTTGGGCAAGATGACTAAAACCCTGTTTTCTGGAACAAGCAAGTGACTTATTGGAAATGACACATGTTGATGTATACGGTCCAATGAGTGTTGTAGCGTGCGGTGGATATCGTTATTTTCTTATCTTCACTGATGATTTGAGTAGATATAGTGTACATTTACTTAATGAAACACAAGTCTGAATCGTTTGAAAAGTTCAAGCAGAATCAGAGTGAAGTTTGAGATCATCGTGACAAGAAGATAAAATGTCTATGATATGATCGTGGAGGTGAATATCTGAGTTACGAGTTTGGTATACAACTTAAGACAATGTGAAAAGTTGTTTCACAACTCACGCCACCTGGAACACCATAGTGTGATGGTGTGTTCGAACGTCATAGTCGTGCTCTATTGGATATGGTGCGAACTATGATGTCTCTTATCGATTTGCCACTATCATTTTGGGGTTATGCATTAGAGACAACTACATTCACTTTAAAAGGGGCACCATCTAAGTCCGTTGAGATGACACCGTATGAATTTTGGTTTGGCAGAAACCTAAGCTATCATTTCTTAATGTTTGGGGCTGCGACGCTTATGTGAAAAAAGGGTTTTCACCTAATGAGCTCGAACGCAAAGCAGACAAATGCATCTTCATAGAATACCCTAACGTAACAGTTGGGTAAACCTTCTATCTTAGATCCAAGCACAAAGTGTTGTTGCTAAAACGTGTCCTTTCTCGAGAAAGAGTTTGTCTCGAAAGAATTGAGTGGGAGGAAGATAGAACTTGATGAGGTTGTTGAACCTTTGTTTCAACCAGAGAGTACCACAACGCAGAAAGATGTTTCTGTGGAGCCTACGTTAGTTGAAGAGGAAGTTAATGATGATGATCATGAAGCTTCAGATCAAGTTACTATCAAACCTCCTAGGTCGACAAGGACGCGTACTACTCCTAAGTGGTACGACAACCCTGTCTTAGAGGTCATGTTGTTGGACAACGATGAACCTACGAGCTATGGAGAAGCGATGATGGGCCCGGATTTCGTCAAATGGCTAGAGGCCATGAAATCCGAGAAAGGATCCATGTATGAAAACCAAGTATGGACTTTGGTAGACTTGCCCATTGGATGGTAGGTCGTTCAGTACAAATGGACCTTTAAGATGAAGACATACGCTAATGGTGAAAGTCACCATTTATAAAGCTCGACTTGTCGCAAAGGAGTTTTCACCAAGTTCAAGGAGTTGACTACGATGAGACTTTCTCACCCGCAGAGATGCTAAAGTCTATTGGAGTTATGTTAGCAGTTGCTGCCATTTTCCAATTATGAAATCTGGCAGATGGACGTCAAAACATAGTTTCCTTAATGGTTTCCGTGAGGAAAGGTTGTATGTGATACATCCGAAAGGTTTTGTCACTCCTAAGGATGCTAAAAAGTATGCAAGCTCCAGCAATCCATCTAAGGGCTGGAGCAGGCATCTCAGAGTTGGAATATATGCTTTGATGAGGTGATCAAAGTTTTTGAGTTTATAGAAAGTTTACGAGAAACTTGTATTTAAAATGAAGTGAGTGGGAGCACTATAGAGTTTCTGATAAGCATATGTGGATGACATATTTTTGATCAGAAATGATGTAGAATTTTTGGAAGGCATAAAGACTTGTTTGAAAAGAGTATTTCAAAGGAAGACCTGGATAAAGCTACTTAATTGTTGGGCATCGAGATCTATAGAGATAGATCAAGACACCTAATGAGACTTTCAATGAGTACATACCTTGACAAGATTTTGAAAGAGTTCAAAATGGATCAGTCAAAGAAAGAGTTCTTGCCTGATTTGTAAGGTGTGAAGTTGAGTGAGACTCAAAGCTCGACCACGGTAGAAGAAAGAGTAAGGACAAAGGTCGTCCCCTATGCTTTATCCATAGGCTCTATATAGTATGCCATGCTGTGTACCGTGCCTATGTGTGCCTTGCCACGAGTCTATCAAGGGGTACAAGAGTGATCCAGGAGTGGATCACTAGATGACGGTCAAGATTATCCTTAGTAACTAAAGGACTAAGGAAATGTTTCTCGATTATGGAGGTGATAAAGAGTTCGTCGTAAAGAGTTACGTCAATGCAAGCTTTAACACCAATCCGGATGACTCTTAGTAGCAATCCGGATACGTATAGTGGAGCAGCCATTTGGAATAGTTCCAAGTGGACTGTGGTAGCAGTATTCACAGTATGACATAGAGATTTGCAAAGTACACACAAATCTGAATATAGCAGACCCATTGACTAAAAGATCTCTCTCACATGCAAATAATGATCAAGCCCCAGAACTCATTGGGTGTTAGATTCATAACAATACGAATCACATGGTGATGTGAACTAGATTATTGACTCTAGTGCAAGTGGGAGACTGTTGGAAATATGCCCTAGAGGCAATAATAAATTAGTTATTATCATATTTCCTTGTTCATGGTAATCGTTTATTATCCATGCTAGAATTGTATTGATCGGAAACTCAGATACATGTGTGGATACATAGAAAACACCATGTCCCTAGTATGTCTCTAATGGACTAGCTCGTTGATCAAAGATGGTTAAGCTTTCCTAGCCATGGACATGAGATGTCATTTGATAACAGGATCACATCATCAGGAGAATGATGTGATGGACAAAACCCAAACTATAAACGTAGCATATGATTGTGTCAATTTATTGCTACAGTTTTCTGCATGTCAAGTATCTGTTCCTATGACCATGAGATCATGCAACTCACTGACACCGGGGGAGTACCTTGTGTGTATCAAACATCACAACGTAACTGGGTGACTATAAAGGTGCTCTACAGGTATCTCCGAGGGTGTCTGTTGGGTTGGTATGGATCAAGACTGGGATTTGTTACTCCGTGTGACGGAGAGGTATCTCAGGGCCCACCCAGTAATAGAACATCACAACAAGCCTTGCAAGCAATGTGACTAAGTGTGAATACTTGACATAGAGGTTCAGCCGATAAAGATCTTCGTAGAATATGTAGGAACCAATATGGGCATCCAGGTCCAGCTATTGGTTATTGACCATAGAGGTGTCTCGGTCATGTCTACATAGTTCTCGAACCCGCAGGGTCTGCACACTTAAGGTTCGGTGACGTTTTGGTAGAATAGAGTTATGTATGGTGCTGACCGAAGGTTGTTCGGAGTCCCGGATGAGATCCTGGACATTGCGAGGAGCGCTAGAATGGTCTGGAGGTAAATATTGATATATAGGAAGTCCTGTTTTGGTCACCGGAAAAGTTTTGGGCTCATCGGTAGTGTATCGGGAGTGCCGGGAGGGTGCCAGGGGACCATTGGGAGGGTTGTCTCGACCCAAAGGACCTCATGGTCTGTGGGAGGAGTCAAACCAGCCAATGGTGGTCTAGACTAAGCCCCCACTAAGGTCTATGCGGCTAGGGGTGGGAAAACCCAAAAGGTGGAGAGGTGGAAAGAGTTTCCAAGTGGAAAGGAGGAATCCTACTCCTAATAGGATTGGAGTAGGACTCCTCCACCTCCAATTTCGACCAAACCTTGAGGGTTTGAGGATGCCTCCTCCCATCCCTACCTCATATATATACTAGAGGATTTAGAGGGAAGAGATAACCCTAATTGCCACGTGATGCCCTCTTCTTCCTCTAGATTTGTTTCTCCTCTAGATTAGTTCTGCGGTGCTTAGGCGAAGCCCTGCAGGATTAGTTCACCACCACCGCCACCACGCCGTTGTGCTTCCGGAGAACTCATATACCTCTCCGCTCCCTCTTCCTGGATCAAGAAGGCGGAGATCGTCATCGAGCTGTACGTGTGCTGAACGCAGAGGCGCCGTCCGTTTGGCGCTAGATCGGAAGGACCGTGATCAAGATCGCGAGACGATTCGTGATTGGATCGCGGGACGGATCATGATGGGATCACGGGACAGATCGTGATTGGATCACGGGACGGATCGTGATGGGATCACAGGATGCTCGGCGATTTGGATCGCGAAGACGTTCGACTACATCAACCGCGTTTCTTAATGCTTCCCGCTTAGCGATCTACAAGGGTATGTAGATCCAGTCTCCCTCTCGTAGATGCTCATAACCATGGATAGATCTTGCGTGTGCGTAGGAATTTTTTTGTTTCCCATGCAACGTTCCCTAACACCTAGGTGGGGAGAGGTTCTCCCTCTTGTCCTTTGCTCCATGGTGATGATGGCCCCTCCGGGACGATGAAGATGGCCTCCGGTGATGGTGACCCCCTCCGGCAGGGTGCGGGAGAGGGCCAAGATTGGTATTTCGTGGCTCTTGAAGTTTGCGGCGGCAGAACTCCCGATCTAGGTTTCTTTTTGGAGGTTTCTGTATTTATAGGAATTTTTGGAGTCGGTCTCACGTCAAGGGGACGCTCGAGGAGTCCACAAGCCATAGGGGCGCGACCTACGGGGTAGCCGTGCCCAGCAGGCTTGTGGCCTCCTCGTCCACTTCCTGTCCCAGCTCTTTGGTCCCGTATTTTTTATATTTTCCCAAAATATTCTCCATAAATTTCAGCCCATTCTGAGGACTTTTATTTCTGCACAAAAACAACACCACAGTAGTTTTGCTAAAACAGCATCAGTCCGGGTTAGTTCTAATAAAATCATACCAAAATCATATAGAATTATTGTAAACATGGCATCAATACTTCATAAATTATAGATACGTTGGAGACGTATCTGCTCTCTCTACCTTCGAGATTGGTGATGAACCTAAATAAATGTTATTTGGTGTTTGTGTTGAGCATGAACGTGATTAGATCGTGTTTATTGCAATACGGTTATTCATTTTAGTTAGAGAATAATGGTTATTCTGTTTACATGAATAATACCTTCAATGGTCATGCACCCAATAAGAATGGTTTTTTGAATCTTGATCATAGTGATACACATGTTCATAATATTGATGCCAAAATATGGAAAGTTAATAATGATAGTACCACATACTTGTGGCACTGCCGCTAAAATGTCATAATTGTGTAAAGCGCATGAAGAAACTCCATGCTGAAGGATCTTTGGACTCATTCGATTTCGAATCGGTTGAGACATGCAGACCATGCCTCATGAGCAAGATGACTAAGACCCCATTTTCGATATGATGGAGCAGGCAAGTAACTTATTGGAAATAATACATGTTGATGTATGCAATCCAATGAGTGTTGTAGCGTGTGGTGGATATCGTTATTTTCTTACATTCATTGATGATTTGATTACATATGGGTATATTTACTCAATAAATCACAAGTCTGAAATGCTTCAAAAAGTTCAAGCAATTTTAGAGTGAAGTTGAAGATCATCGTGATAAGAGGATAAAATGTCTACGATAGGATCGTGGAGGTGAATATCAGAGTTGCGAGTTTGGTATGCAACTCAAGAGAATGTGGAAATTGTTTCACAACTCATGCCACCTGGAACACCATAGTGTGATGGTGTGTCCGAACGTCATAGTAGCGCTCTATTGGATATGGTGCGCACTATGATGTCTCTTATCATTTTACCACTATCTCTTTGTGGTTATGCATTCAAGACAACTACATTCACTTTAGATAGGGCACCATCCAAATCCGTTGAGATGACACCTTATGAATTATGGTTTGTTAGAAACCTAAGCTATCATTTCTTAGAGTTTGGGAATGTGATACTTATGTGTGATAAGCTCGAACCCAAAGCGGAATAATGCATCTTCATAGGATACCCTAGGAACATGGTTAGTTATACCTTCTATCTCAGATCCAAGGGAAAAGTGCTTGTTGCTATAAACGGGGCCTTTCTCGAGAAAGAGTTTCTCTCGAAAGAATTGAGTGGGAGGAAAGTAGAACTTGATGAGTGATAACCCAAAAGTATAGGGGATCGCAACAATTTTTGAGAGTAGAGTATTCAACCCAAATTTATTGATTCGACACAAGGGGAGCCAAAGAATATTCTCGAGTATTCGTAGCTGAGTTGTCAATTCAACCACACTTGCAAGACTTAATATCTGCAACAAAGTATTCAGTAGCAAAGTAGTATGGAAGTAACAATAATGGTAGCAAAAGTAACACTAGCAGTTTTGTAGTGATTATAACAGTAGCAACGGAGAAGTAACTTAGCAGAGATCAATATGTGGAAAGCTCGTAGGCAATGGATCAGTGATGGATAATTATGTTGGATCGCATTCATCATGCAACAGTTATAACATTGGGTGACACAGAACTAGCTCCAATTCATCAATGTAATGTAGGCATGTATTCCATATATAGTCATACATGCTTATGGAAAAGAACTTGCATGACATATTTTGTCCCCTCCCATGGAAGCGGGATCCTAATGGAAACTGAGGGATATTAAGGCCTCCTTTTAATACAGAACCGTACCAAAGCATTAGCACTTACTGAATACATGAACTCCTCAAACTACGGTAATCACCGGAAAGAATCCCAGTTATTGTCACCCTGGGGGATGCGGATCATAATTCGTAATAGGTGTCTACAACTTGCAAGATAGGATCAAGAACACATATATATTCATGAAAACATAATAGGTTCAGATCTGAAATCATGGCACTCGGGCCCTAGTGACAAGCATTAAGCATAGCAAAGTCACAGCAACATCAATCTTAGAACATAGTGGATACTAGGGATCAAACGCTAACAAAACTAACTCGATTACATGATAAATCTCATCCAACCCATCATCGTCCAGCAAGCCTACGATGGAATTACTCATGAATGGCGGAGAGCATCATGGAATTTGTGATGAACGATGGTTGGTGATGACGAAGGCGTCGATTTCCCCTCTCCGGAGCCCAAAACGGACTCCAGATCTGATCTCCCGTGGAAGAACAGGAGGTGGCGGCGGCTCCGTATTGTGAAACACGATGAAATCTTCTCCTTGATTTTTTCTCCGCGAATAGGGTTATATGGAGTTGGAGATGAGTTCGGAAGAGCCATAGGGGCCCCACAAGCCTGCTAGGCGCGGCCAGGGGGGTGGCTGCGCCTAGCAGGCTTGTGGCCTCTAGGTGGCCCCCTCTAGTTGATTCTTGCGCCAATATTTTTTATTAAATCTAAAAATATTCTCCGTAAATTTTCAGGACAATCCGAGAACTTTTATTTCTGCACAAAAATAACACCAAGGCAATTCTGAAAACAGCGCCAGTCCGGGTTAGTTCCATTCAAATCATGCAAATTAGAGTCCAAAACAAGGGCAAAAGAGTTTGGAAAAGTGGATACGAAGGAGACGTATCAACTCCCCCAAACTTAACCCATTTCTTTTCCTCAAGCAATTTAGTTGATAAACTGAAAGTGATAAAGAAAAACTTTTACAAACTCTGTTTGATCTTATTGTTGTAAATACGTCTAACTGATGTTCAGATTTTCAGCAAAGATCATCGACTAACCACGTTCAGAATAACATTTAGGTCTCATATTTACTCATATTGATGACATAATCAACTAGCGAGCAATAATAATAACTCTCGGATGACAACACTTTTTCAAAACAATCATGATACAATATGACAAAATCGTATCTCGCTAGCCCTTTCTAAGACCACAAAACATAAATGCAGAGCACCTCTAAAGAACAAGGACTGACTAGACATTGTAATTCATGATGAAAGATATCCAGTCATAGTCATACTCAATATCAATTAATGGCAAAGCATACAAATGACAATGGTGCTCTCTAACTTTTTCCTTTTATAAGAAGATGATGACTCAACAATAAAGTAAATGGAAAGGCCCTTCGCAAAGGGAAGCATTGATTTGCAGAGGTGCCAGAGCTTGAGTTTTTAAAACAGAGATAAGTAAATATTTTTGAGTGGTATGCCTCCATTGCTCACATAACAACCAAAAGGTTTTCAACATCTTCGATGCTACATACATTATAGGCGGTTCCCAAACAGAAAGATAAACTTTTTACTCCCCCTCCACCAATCAGTCACACTCCACGGCGAGCCGAATCCATGGGTACCGTCCATACAAACACAATCCTGGGGAGTTTTGTTTAATTATATTTTTTCTTTTATATTGAGCATGGAAATGGGCATCCCGATTACCAACCACTTTCTCGTGAATGATAGTGAATCGACACATATCGTGAGAATAACCCACCTAGCATGGAAGATACTGACAACCCCCAGTCGCCACATGAGCGATTTGGGCATACAAAACATAATGTTTATTTGAAGGTTTAGAATTTGGCACATGCAAATTTACTTGGAACGACAGGTAAATACAACATATAGGTTGGTATGGTGGACTCATATGGAACAACTTTGGGTTTGAGGAACTGGATGCACAAACAGTATTCTTGCTTAGTACAAGTGAAGGCTAGCAAAAGACTCGGGAGCAACCAACTAGAGAGGGACACAACCATCAACATGCTTTCAGATTAACCAACATTGAATACAAGCATGAGTAGGATATAGATTACCATGAACATAAATATCATAGAGGCTATGTTGATTTTGTTTCAACTACATGCATGAACATGTGCCAAGTCGAGCCACTTGAATCATTCATAGGAGGATACCATCCCATCGTAGCACATCACAACCATTTTAATATGCATGTTGGCACACAAAACAAACCATTATCCACTCTTAGATAATTAAGCATAGCATGGGTAACTATAATCTCTAATTGTCATTGCACATATGTTTCACCCATAACAAACTGAATTCGGAACGATGAGCTAATCATATTTACAAAAGCAAGATAGGTCAAGTTCATACCATCTTTTCTTCATCTCAATCTTTTCATCAAATATCGTCATTATTGCCTTTCACTTGCACAACTGAACTATGTGGATAATGATAAGAGTGCACGTGCATTGGACTAAGCTGGAATCTGCAAACAATAACTCAAAGGAGAAAACAAGGTAACATGGGCTCTCTAATAGGTAAACAATAATGCATATAAGAGCCAATCGACATTTTCATTGTGCTCTTCTCCTTACGACCCAAAGAAAGAAAAATCAAAACATCAACGAGAAAAACTCTTTACACGGGAAAGCTCCCAACAAACAAAAGAAGAACGAAAAATCTTTTTGTGTTTTCTTTTTAATGCTACAACTAAGCAACTAGGAAATACAGCCAGAACTAATTTTTTTTGTATTTTTATCAAAGTTAATTAAACACACAAGAAGGAAGCGAAACATGGAAATAAACTACCATGGATAGTACAATGGAAAAGTATGAACACCGACTACTTAACACGTGTGAACATGAAGGTAAAGTCGGTGAGAAATACGTACTCCCCAAGCTTAGGCTTTTCACCTAAGTTGGTCTAGGGCCATGGATGGAAAGAGCTCTCTCCCGGATAATCAGGAGCGTCCTTAGTGTTCCATTGGTTGGCCAACTCCTGCGGCTCCCACTTAAACACTGGCTCCGGGTACGGATCAAGGGCTGGTGCCGGCTCTGGAGCCGGCAGTTGCGTCAAACCCCAATATCTGTAAATGTCTCCGGGCATAATGGTGTACCTTCCTGAGCGAATATCAAACAAAGAAGAAGCAGGGAAAGTAATAATTTCACAAGTACCCTGGCTAAAAACTAAGTTATAAATCAGCCTCCTATCATCATTTTTCTTAATAACATCATGTGCTACCATACGGTCATAATCTAAGGACTTCGAGGGTAGCAACCTCTCATCTTCCTCGTTAAGACTAATGGGTATCTCAAAGTGTTTGGCCAAACGAGATACATAGATACCTCCGAATATGGGCCCCTTCGAACTGTTGGTGTTCAACCGTTGGGCCACCATAGCGCCCAGACTAAAGGTTCTATCAACAAATAAAGCATGGCGCGGAATGGCGAGGTCAGGGGCACTAAGACCTCCACTCTCCCAATGACCAACTAAACATCTTCCCGCAAATAATGAATCATATCATAGCACAGGAAAAAGTAAACTAGCTGCTCTTGCCTTTGACACACCCCTCTCTTCCCCTACAGTGACTGCGGCAATAAAATCTTCCATGTCTCTAGGACGTGGTTCCCTGATGCTGCCCTCATAGGGTATTTTGCAAATTTTGCAAAACTCATAAAGGTTCATTTTCTTAGGCACATCATATAAGTGAAATTCTACTGTAGGAGGGTCTTCCCTAACATGAAAATGAAAATTTTACACAAAGGTATTCGTGAGCAAGAGGTAGGGTCACACTTATCGTTGAGGAAGTCGGTGAGGCCTGCATTCTCAGCCAAGTAACAGAAATCTTCATAAATACACTCCGCCCTCAAGAATTTGTCACATGGCCATTCACATGGCGGAACTTCTGCGACGCGAGGAAGATTATACTTGGGTCTATCCCTAATCTCATTTTCTCCCTCATTAGAACTCCGGCTTGAAGAGCCTCTTAACAACCGCCTCAGGATTTCCTTTTCTGAAAAATTCTCAAAATTTTAGTGACTCAAAATAAAGGTGAACAAAATTCAACAAAAACTCATAGCAACTACTCCCACAAGTGCCTAGAGGCTATATCATGCAACAGAACTACTTGGGGCCATAGAAATTTGAAATGCAAGCTCAAGAACAAGGCCACCACATCAACAAATATTTGCAATATATAAAGCACTAGAACAAAAACTAATTGGACCATTGGAGGAGTCACATATCGTAGAACAATCTCCCAAACAGTTTTGCAAATGAAGCTTTGCACAAGGAGATCGAAAATGGCAGCAAAATGAGATAGAACACGGGTTTGAGCAATGGTGGGATTTTTCTGTAGGAAGATGAAGTGGATGGGTGCTGGAATAAGTGAAGGGGGGCCACGTGGGACCCATAAGCCTGCTAGGCGCGACCAGGGGGTGGCCGCACCTTATGGGCTTGTGGCCCACTGGTGCAGCCCCATGCAGTGTGCTTAGTGCTAGATATTTCTAAATATTCCAAAAAAATCATACTCCATTTCCAGGACATTTGAAGAAATTTTATTTTCAGGTCATTTTTCTATTGCACGGGAAACTCAGAAAACAGAAAAATAATAGCATTTTTACTTAATTTAATCTTACTAACAGAAAGTAAAAAGTTGGGTATAGGAAGTTGTGCTTTCCAAATTCATCCATCTCATGCTCATAGAAAGGAATCCATCAATAAGTTTGATGAAGTCTTATTAAGAAACTACTTTTGAATAACATGAAACCGAAGAATTTTCGAATAGCACCAAGTTACCTCAATGGGGATATGCATGTCCCCAACAATAAGTATACCATATTTCTTCTTGACAGTAGGAAGAGGGAACTCAAAGTCTCCAATAATGATCGCTGGAATTTTTTCAATAGACTTGATATTGTGAACTTGAGGTTGTTTGTTCGGAAAGTGTACCATATGCTCATTACCATTAATATGAAAAGTGACATTGACCTTGTTGCAATCAATAACAGCCCCTGCAGTATTGAAAAGAGGTCTACCAAGGATGATCGACATACTGTCGTCCTTGGGAATATCAAGAATAACAAAGTCCGTTAAGATAGTAGCATTTGCAACTACGACAGGTACATCCTCAAATACCGATAGGTAGAGCAGTTGATTTATCAGCCATTTGCAAAGAGATTTCAGTAGGTGTCAACTTATTCAAATCAAGTCTACGACATAAAGAGAAAGGCATAACACTAACACCAGCTCCCAAATCACATAAAGCGGGTTTAACATAATTCTATTTTATAGAGCATCGTATAGTTGGTATTCCTGGATCTCCTAATTTCTTTGGTACTCCACCCCTAAAAGTATAATTAGCAAGCATGGTGGAAATCTCAGCTTCCGGTATCTTTCTTTTATTAGTCACAATATCTTTCATATACTTAGCATAAGGAGACAATTTCAGAATATCAATGAAGCGCATACGCAAAAAGACAGGTCTAAGCATTTCAACAAAGCGCTCAAAATCCCCATCATCCTTTTTCTTGGATGGTTTAGGAGTAAAGGGCATGGGTTTCTAAACCCATGGTTCTCTTTCTATATCATGCTTCCTAGCAATAAAATCTCTTTTGTCATATCTTTTATTCTTAGGTTGTGGGTTATCAAGATCAACAACAGGTTCAATCTCCACATCATTATCATTACTAGGTTGAGCATCAACATGAACGTCATCATTAATATTATCACTAGGCTCATGTTCATCACCACATTGTGTCTCAGCATCAGAAACAGAAATATCATTTCGGTTTTCGGGTGTATCAATAACAGGTTGACTAGAAGCATGCAAGATTCTATCATCATCCTTGTTCCTCTTATTACTAGATCGACGAGGTGCATCAATATTACTCATTTGAGAATCTTGCTCAATTCTCTTAGGGTGGCCCTCAAGATACAAAGGTTCCCGAGTCATTCTTCCACCTATAGTCACAACTTTAACAGAATGATCATTGTTCTTACTATTCATCTCATTAAGCAAATCATTTTGTGCTTTAAGTACTTGTTCTACTTGAGTAGTTACCATGGAACCATGTTTACTAATCAGTTTAAGATCATTGATAGTTCTACTCATATAATCACCTAAGCGATCAAGCATGAAAGCATTATGTTTCAGTTGTCTACAAACATAAGCATTAAAATTTTCTTGCCTAACAACGAAATTATCAAACTCATCCAAGCATTGGCTAGCAGACTTATTATAAGGAATATTGCTTTCATCAAATCTACGAAGACAATTTACCTCTACTACCTATGTCGGGTTATCAAGACCATGTATTTCTTCAATAGGTGGTAGATTCTTAACATCTTCAGCTTTAATACTTTTTTATTTCATAGATTTCTTTGCCTCTTGCATATATTCAGTACTGAGAAATATAATGCCTATTTTCTTTGGAGTTGGCTGTGGAGGTGGTTCGGGAATAGTCCAATCATTATCATTGCTCAATATATTATTCAATAGTATTTCAGCTTGTTCAACAGTTCGTTCCCTGAAAACACAACCAACACAACTATCTAGGTGGTCCCTAGAAGCATCGGTTAGTCCATTATAAAATATATCAAGTATTTCATTTTTCTTGAGAGGATGACCAGACAAGGCATTTAGTAATTGGAGAAGCCTCCCCCAAGCTTGTGGGAGACTCTCTTCTTCAATTTGCACAAAGTTATATATTTCCTGCAAGGCACCTTGTTTCTTATGGCCACGAAAATATTTTTTGGAAAAGTGATATATCATATCCTGGGGACTACGCACACAACTAGGAGCAAGAGAATTAAACCATATCTTAGCGTCACCCTTTAATGAGAAAGGAAACAACTTAAGGATATAGTAATAACGAATTTTTTCCTCATGAGTAAATAGTGTGGCGATATCATTCAGTATAGTATGATGTGCCACAATAGTTTCAGATTCATAGCCATGGAAAGGATTAGATTCAACCAAGGTAATTAACTCAGGATAAACAAAGAATGCATAATCCTTATCAGTAACAAAGATAGGTGAAGCGGCAAACTTAGGATCATATTTCATTCTGGCATTCAAAGATTTTTATTTCCACTTGCATAGTAATTTCTTAAGATAATCTCTATCCTTACAAGCAAGAAAGTCTCTAGCTACCTCTCCTTCCATAACATAACCCTCAGGAATATTAGGCAATTCATACCTAGGAGAGCTAGGTCTAGCAGGTGTCTCAAAGTTTTCACTTTCAACAATTTCATCAGTTTTAGAAGTATCATAATTTTCAGCATTGGCTCTAGCAATTTGTTCATTAAGAAATTCACCCAGTGGCACAGTATTATCAAGCAAAGTATCATCATAAGCATCATGCATAGCAGACATTGGCTCTAGCAATTTGTTCATTAAGAAATTCACCCAGTGGCACAGTATTATCAAGCAAAGTATCATCATAAGCATCATGCATAGCAGAAGTGGCATCATCAATTACTTGCGACATTTCAGAATTACTAGCAGGTGGTGGTGTCACAAACTTACTCATAACAGAAGGTGAATCAAGTGCAGAGCTAGATGGTAGTTCCTTACCTCCCCTCGTAGTAGAGGGATAGGTCTTGGTTTTTGGATCTTTAAGTTTCTTCATGGTGATAAGCAGATATAAATCCCAAGTGACTCAGAGAATAGAGCTATGCTCCCTGGCAACGGTGCCAAAAAAAGGTCTTGATAACCCACAAGTATAGGGGATCACAACAGTTTTTGAGGGTAGAGTATTCAACCCAAATTTATTGATTCGACACAAGGGGAGCCAAAGAATATTATTGAGTATTCGTAGTTGAGTTGTCAATTCAACCACACCTGAAAGACTTAATATCTACAGCAAAGTATTCAGTAGCAAAGTAGTATGAAAGTAACGGTAATGGTAGCAAAAGTAACAGTAGCAGTTTTGTTAGTGATTATAACAGTAGTAACGGAGAACTAACTTAGCAGAGACCAATATGTGGAAAGCTCGTAGGCAATGGATCAGTGATGGATAATTATGTTGGGTATCATTGATCATGCAACAGTTATGACATAGGGTGACACAGAACTAGCTCTAATTCATCAATGTAATGTAGGCATGTATTCCATATATAGTCATACATGCTTATGGAAAAGAACTTGCATGACATATTTTGTCCTACCCTCCCGTGGCAGCGGGGTCCTAATGGAAACTAAGGGATATTAAGGCCTCCTTTTAATAGAGAACCGGACCAAAGCAGTAGCACTTAGTGAATACATGAACTCCTCAAACTATGGTAATCACCGGAAAGAATCCCAGTTATTGTCACCCTGGGGGATGCGGATCATAACTCGTAATAGGTGTCTACAACTTACAAGATAGGATCAAGAAAACATATATATTCATGAAAACATAATAGGTTCAGATCTGAAATCATGGCACTCGGGCCCTAGTGACAAGCATTAAGCATAGCAAAGTCATAGCAACATCAATCTCAGAACATAGTGGATACTAGGGATCAAAACCTAACAAAACTAACTTGATTACATAATAAATCTAATCCAACCCATCACCGTCCAGCAAGCCTACGATGGAATTACTCACGAGTGGCATAGAAATAACACCAAGGAAATTCTGCTTAAAACAACGTCAGTCCGGGTTAGTTCCATTCAAATCATGCAAATTAGAGTCCAAAACAAGGGCAAAAGAGTTTGGAAAAGTAGATACGATGGAGACGTATCAATGAGGTTGTTGAACCGTCACTTCAGTTGGATAGTAGCATGAATCAGAAAGATGTTTCTGTGACGCCTACACCAAGTGAAGAGGAAGCAAATGATGATGATCATGAAGCTTTGGAACAAGTTACTACTGAACCTTGTGGGTCGACAAGGACTCGTTCTGCCCCTGAGTGGTGCGTCAATCATGTCTTGGAGGTCATGTTATTAGACAATAGTGAACCTATGAGCTATGAAGAAGCGATGGTGGCCAGGATTCCAACAAATGGCTAGGAGCCATGAAATCCGAGAAAGGATCCATGTATGAAAACCAAGAATGGACTTTGGTAGACTTGTCCATTGAACGACAGGCTATTGAGTACAAATGGACCTTTAAGAAGAAGATATACATTGATGGTAAATGTCACCATTTATAAAGCTCGACTTGACGCAAAGAAGTTTTCGACAAGTTCAAGTAGTTGACTACGATGAGACTTTCTCACCCGTAGCGATGCTAAAGTCTGTTGGAATTCTATTAGTAGTTGCTACATTTTTCAATTATGAAATCTGGCAGATGGATGTCAAAACATCGTTTCCTTAACGGTTTCCTTGAGGAGAGGTTGTATGTGATACAACCAGAAGGTTTTGTTAGTCATAAGGATGCTAAAAGGTATGCAAGCTCGAGCGATCCTTCTATGGGCTGGAGAAAGCATCTCGGAATTGGAATATACGCTTTGATGAGGTGATCAAAGTTTTTAGGTTTATACAAAGTTTATGAGGAACTTGTATTTACAAGAAAGTGAGTGGGAGCACTAAAGAATTTCTGATAAGTATATGTGGATGACATATTGTTCATCAGAAATGATGTAGGATTTCTCGAAAGCATAAAGGGTTGTTTGAAAGGAGTTTTCGAAAGGAAGACCTGGATAAAGCTACTTGAACATTGAGCACCAAGATCTATAGAGATAGATCAAGACGCGTGATAACATTTTTCAATGAGCACATACCTTGACAAGATTTTGAAAGAGTTCAAAATGGATCAGTTAAAGAAGGAGTTCTTGCCTGATTTGTAAGGCATGAAGTTGAGTAAGACTCAAAGCTCGACCACGACATAAGAAAGAGAAAGGACGAAGGTTGTCCCCTAGGCCTTATCCATAGGCTCTATATAGTATGTCATGCTGTGTACCGCACGTGTGTGTGCCTTGCCATGAGTCTGTCAAGTGGTACAAGAGTGATCCAAGAGTGGATCACTGGACAACGGTCAAAATTATCCTTAGTAACTAGAGGACTAAGGAAATATTTCTCGATTATGGCGGTGATAAAGAGTTTGTCGTAAAGGGTTACGTTGATGCAAGCTTTAACACCAATCCGGATGACACTAAGTAGCAATCCAGATATGTATAGTGGAGCAGCCATTTGGAATAGCTCCAAGTGAAGTGTGGTAGCATTATCTATAGTATGACATAGAGATTTGCAAAGTACACACGGATCTGAATGTCGCAGACCCCTTGACTAAAACCTTTCTCACATGAAAAACATGACCGAACTCTTCAACTCATTGGGTGTGAGATTGATGACAATGGAAATCACATAGCGATGTGAGCTAGATTATTGAATCTAGTGCAAGTGGGAGACTGTTGGAAATATGCCCTAGAGGCAATAATAAATTAGTTATTATCATATTTCTTGTTCATGATAATCGTTTATTATCAATGCTAGAATTGTATTGTTCGGAAACTCAAATACATGTGTGGATACATAGACAACACCCTGTCCCTAGTATGCCTATAATAGACTAGCTCATTGATTAAAGATGGTCAAGATTTCCTAGCCATAGACATGAGATGCCATTTGAGAATAGGATCACATCATTAGGAGAATGATGTGATGTACAAGACCCAAACTATAAACATAGCATACGATCGTATCAGTTTATTGCTATAGTTTTCTGCATGTCAAGTATCTGTTCCTATGACCATGAGATCATGCAACTCACTGACACCGAAGGAGTACCTTGTGTGTATCAAACGTCGCAACATAACTAGGTGACTATAAAGGTGCTTTATAGGTATCTCCGAGGGTGTTTGTTGTGTGGGCATGGATCAAGACTGGGATTGGTTACTCTTTGTGATGGAGAGGTATCTCAGCGCCCACTCGGTAATACAACATCACAATGAGCCTTCCAAGCAAAGTGACTAAAGAGTTAGCCATGGGATCTTGTATTACGGAACGAGTAAAGAGACTTGCCGGTAACGAGATTGAACTAGGTCTAGAGATACCGACGATCGAATCTCGGGCAAGTAACATACCGAAGAACAAAGGGAATATCATACGAGATTAACTGAATCCTTGACATAGAGGTTCAACCGATAAAGATCTTCCTAGAATATGTAGGAACCAATATGGGAATGTAGGTCCCGCTATTGGTTATTGACCGTAGAGGTGTCTCGGTCATGTCTACATAGTTCTCGAACCCGCAGGGTCTACACACTTAAGGTTTGGTGACGTTTTGGTAGTATTGAGTTATGTATGTTGGTGACCAAAGGTTGTTTGGAGTCCCGTATGAGATCTCGGATGTCACGAGGAGCTCCGGAATGGTCCGTAGGTAAACATTGATATATAAGAAAGTGGTATTTGGCTTCCGGAAAAGTTCGAGCACTTCCGGTAGTGTACCTGGAGTGACGAATGGGTTCCGGGGGTCCACTAAGTGGGGCCTACACACCCCAGGGGCCACATGGGCATAGGAGGTGGCGCACTAGCCCCTGGTGGGCTGAGCAGCCAACCCCTATAGGCCTATGCGCAAGGGGGTGGAGAGGAGGCCAAGTGGGAAGGAGGCCCACTAGGATTCCACCTCCCTTGTGGGAGGTGGACTCCTCCCTCTCTTGTGCGCCAAGCCCCTAGGGTTTTTCCTAGGGTGCCTCCCACCTACCCCTTATCCTCCTATATATATATTGGAGGGTATTTGAGGGCATCCCCAATTTGAAAAGCCACGTGCTGCCCTCCTCGCTCTAGATCATCTCTCTCATCTAGATCTGTTCGGTATAGCTTAGCGAAGCTTGTGGGGAATGTTGCATGGGAAACAAAAAAATTCCTACGCACACGCAAGATCTATACATGGTGATGAGCATCTACGAGGGGGAGAGTGGATCTACATACCCTTTTAGATCGCTAAGTGGGAAGCGTTAAGAAACGTGGTTGATGTAGTCGAACGTCTTCTCGATCGAAATCGCCGAGCGTCCCGCAATCCAATCACGATCCGTCTTGATCTAGCGCCGAACGGACGACACCTCCACGTTCAGCACACGTACAACTCTATGACGATCTCCGCCTTCTTGATCCAACAATAGGGATTAGAGAGGTTGATGAGTTCTTCGGCAGCGCGACTGCATGGCAGCGATGGTGGTGGAACTATTCCAGCAGGGCTTCGCCTAAGCAATTCTGAAACCGATCTAGAGGAGAAACTACGGACTAGAGGAGAGGGCAGCACGTGGCGAAATTTCCGTGTCAAAAACCCTCAAAACCTCTAGTATATATAGGAGGAGGGGAGGGAGGAGACTTGGCCCCCAAGGGGCCAGCCTTGGTTCGGCCGAAGTGGGAGGGAGGAGTCCTCCTCCTCCACTCCTAGTAGGATTAGGGCTCCTCCTTTTCCCACTTGGGCCTCTCTTTCCACCTTGGGTTTCCTTCCTAGCCGCATGGGCCTTCTGTGGGACTTCGGCCATCCCACTAAGGTCTTATATTCCTCCTCCCACAGCCCATGTAGCCTCTTGGTTCGAAATACCCCTCCCGATGGTCCCCCGGCACCCTCCCGACACTCCCTGTACACTACCGATGAGCCCGAAACTTTTCCGGTGACCAAAACAGGACTTCCTATATATCAATCTTTACCTCCAGACCATGCCGGAGCTCCTCGTGACGTTCGAGTTCTCATCCGGGACTTCGAACAACCTTCGTTCACCACCATACATAACTCTATACTACCGAAACATCACCGAACCTTAAGTGTGCATACCCTCCAAGTTCGAGAACTATGTGGACATGACCGAGACACTACTATGGTCAATAATCAATAGCAGGACCTGGATGCCCATATTGGTTCCTACATATTCTACGAAGATCTTTATTCGTTGAACCTCTATGTCAAGGATTCAGTTAATCCCGTATGTTGTTCCCTTTGTTCTTCGGTATGTTACTTACCCGAGATTCGATCGTCGACATCTCCATACCTAGTTCAATCTCGTCACTGGCAAGTCTCTTTACTCGTTCCGTAATACAAGATCATGTGGCTAACACTTGGTCACATTGCTTGCAAGGCTTGTTGTGATGTTGTATTACCGAGTGGGCGCTGAGATACTTCTCCGTCACACGGAGTAACAAATCCCAGTCTTGATCCATGCCAACCCAACAGACACCCTCGGAGATACCTGTAGAGCACCTTTATAGTCACCCAATTACGTTGCGATGTTTGATACACACAAGGCACTCCTCCAGTGTCAGTGAGTTGCATGATCTCATGGTCATAGGAACAGATACTTGACATGCAGAAAACTATAGCAATAAACTGACATGATCATATGCTACGTTTATATTTTGGGTGTTGTCCATCGCATCATTCTCCTAATGAGGTGATCCCGTCATCATGAACAAGGAAATATGATTATAACTAATTTATTATTGCCTCTAGGGAATATTTCCAACAAATACAAGAACCCATGGCTAACACTTTACTCATGTTGCTTGCAAGGCTTGTTGTGATGTTGTATTACCGAGTGGGCCCTGAGATACCTCTCCATCACACGATGTAACAAATCCCAGTCTTGATTCATACCCACTCAACAGACACTCTCGGAGATACCTGTAGAGCACCTTTATAGTCACCCAGTTACATTGCGACGTTTGATACACACAAGGCACTCCTCGAGTGTTACTGAGTGGCATGATCTCATGGTCATAGGAACAGATACTTGACATGAAGAAACACTATAGCAATAAACTAACACGATCATATGCTATGTTTATAGTTTGGGTCTTGTCCGTCACATCATTCTCCTAATGATGTGATCCCGTTATCAAATGACATCTCATGTCAATGGATATGAAACCTTGACCATCTTTGATCAACGAGGTAGTCTACTAGAGGCATACTAGGGACAAAATGTTTGTCTATGTATCCACACATGCAATGTGTTTTCAGTCAATAAAATTATAGCATGGATAATAAACAATTATCATGAACAAGGAAATGTAATAATAACCATTTTATTATTGCCTCTAGGGCATATTTCCAACAAAGATCTACCAGACCAGTCCCACCACCGCCGCCACCATGTCGTTGTGCTGCCAAAGAACTCATCTACCTCTCCACCTTCGCTTGCTGGATCAAGGAGGTGGAGATCATCATCGAACTGTATGTGTGCTGAACGCGGAGGTGCTGTCCGGTCGACACTAGATCAGAAGGATTGTGATTGGATTGCGGGAGGAATCATGATCGAATCGTGGGACAGATAGCGATTTGGATCGCGAAGACGTTAGAGTATATCAACCGTGTTTCTTAACGCTTCCTGCTTAGTGATCTACAAGGGTATGTAGATCCACTCTCCCTCTCGTAGATGCTCATCACCATGGATAGATCTTGTGTATGCGTAGGAATTTTTTTGTTTCACATGCAATGTTCCCCAACAGCTGAGTTGAATAATCGAGAAATAAAATTGATATTGCAAAACATTTCTAATAGATCTAGGAAGAATTTCTCTAAGAAATTAGATGATGTAGTTTGGGATTATAAAAGTCCTTATAAGAATGCTATGGGCATGTCTCCATACTAAATGGTCTATGGGAAGGCTTGTCATTTACCTTTTGAATTAGAACACGAAGCTTATTGGGCAATTAAGGAACCTAACTATGATTTTAAACTTGTTGATGAGAAGAGGCTATTTGACATTAGCTCACTAGATGAATGGAGAACACAAGCCTATGAAAATGCTAAGTTTTTTAAGAAAAGGTTAAAAGATGGCATGACAAGAGGATTAAAAAACGAGAATATAATGTAGGAGACTTAGTTCTTTTATACAATTCTCGTTTCAGATTTTTTGCAGGAAAAACCCTCTGCAAATGGGAAAGCCCATACGTTCTTGAGCAATTTTATCGCTCCGGTGCTATAAAAATCAATAGCTTCAAAGGCAAGAACCCAAGAGTGGTGAATGTGCAAAGAATTAAGCATTATATTTCAGGTGCACCGCACCTATTAATGAAGAAACGAATGTCATCCAAGTCATTACACTCGAAGAACACATCAAAGAGGTCTTCCAGAACACTCCAGAAACCTGAAAAGGGGGTAGGTATGTGGTATGGCAAGTAAACCGACTCCAAAAATTCCATAAAAATAATTTCTGTCGTTATTGGTATTAAAACAAATTAAAAAATAAAACGGAGTCGGAAGGACCCAGGCGGAGGCACAAGCCAATAGGGTGCGCCCCCTGGTGGCGCACCCTGATGGCTTGTGGGTCCCTCATGTACCCTCCGGACTCCGATTTCTTGCAGAACATATATTCTGACCTAGTAAAAATCATTATATATACTCCCGAATGTTTTGACCACTGCATCGTGGTATTTTCGTCTGTTCTTGTTTTGGGCTATTTTTCTAACAAATCTGGATCGCCATGACTTCCCCTAAGCCAACCAAGGACAAGTTCTTCGAGAAGCTCATCAATCCCTACTTGTGGAAGGTGATGAAGCACCCTCAAGCCATTGAGATGCGTGAGGGGGTGCTCCACATCCAGTTTGTTCAAGGCCCCAAGAAGGAGGGAAGCGAGAAGGCCAGGCTTGCAGAAGTGGAGCAAGAAACCTTCAAGTGTCAAGGGATTGTTGAACATGGCTTGACTGCTAATCACTCTATGATCACAGACTTCATCTGTGAAAACAAGATGGACAGAGAGAGCGTGGCGGGGGGCTCTCTTAGGGCTTCAAGAACGGATTGAGCATCTCCAAGATCAACTCTATGAACTCAAACTCCAAAACTGCGAATATGAATCTAGATTTAAAAGGATGAGCCTCGCTGCCAATTTCGGGACCGTGGAGACAAGAGTTTCTTTCTTTGATGGGGAACCTATGCCTTGGAAGATGTAGGATTACCACACACCACTACCATCACCTAAGAATACTTGAGTACATGGGTATGGGCACCACCCTTGGCTTGTTCCAAGCTTGGGGGAGATGCCTCGGCATCGTATCACCATTATCTATCTTAGTTTGATCTTCAGTTTTCGTGATTTAGGAAGTTAAAATTTCATATTTCTTTGTTTAGAGTTTTTTATTTTAGTTCTACCTATCCTTGTAATCGAGTGCGAGAGTTATATAAGAAAGTTAGTTAGGATCGTGTGCCTCTTCCTCACTTGTATTCATCATCTTAGCATGGGAATAAAAAGAATAGAAAAGAATCATATACCTATCTCTTGAGAAGTAATGACTTCACATAGAAAATAGGTATAAGCAATAAGAAGTGTTGTAAACTAACAAACATAATGTTAGTAATTAATATGATCTGTGCAAAAGTATTGTAGAGAAGAGGAGATTTACATTAAATATACTATCTTGAACACTTTCTATGATTGCGAGCTTCCATCAAAATATTACATGATGACCAAGTGTTGAAATGGGACATGGAAGACAACATAATGATTATGGTTGTCTACATTTTTATAGAAGTTATATGGTACTGAATCCTTTAACATGTGATGCTTGCTTAGGATCTTTTGCTATCCCAAAGATTCGCACTAAGTGGAGATACTACTTGTGCATCCATAACCCTAAAACCCAGTTTCTTGCCATGGGAGTCCACCATACCTACCTATGAGTTGAATAAGATCCTTCAAGTAAGTTGTTATTGTTGCACAAGGCAATAAAACTTTACTCTAATCATGTAAGATCTTTTATTGTAAGGGAAAGTAAGCTTTGTACGATCTTGTGATGGTGAAGCAATAAAAGAGACATAGTGCGTAATAAAGTTTGCTATCACAAGGGGCAATATGAAGTGATGTTACTTTGCATTAAGAGAATGAACATATTAAACAAATAAAAGCTCATGACAACCTCTGCTTCCCTCTGTGAAGGGCCTGTCTTTTACATTCTTACAAGTTTTATGTTTATGTAAGAGTCAATAATATTTCCCTTGTTCTTATTCTTCAAACTCTTTAGTGGTAAGCAATATGTGGCGAGGAAAGATTCAAACAAATATATCCATATGAATGTAGATGATCATATTCCATTATTGTTGACATTATCCTTGAGGTAAATAAGTTGCGTAGCAAGAACAGTAAGGCCCACATCTTCCTATGTGTCCCACGAAATCACTTGTTCCAAAAATATGCAATGTATGTTAGCAATCATAAGGCTACATAATAGTTGAATATGTGAACTTTCTATAAATATAAAGATCTTACATAAACTCTTATCTCGATTGCAAAAGTTATGATTATCTCAAGGACTAATTGTATTGCTTGTTGGTTCTCAATAAAGATTATGCTTCATATTTCTTTAGTTATGAATATATTGTTACCTTTTCATGAGAGGTTATATGATTGAAAACTTGCTGCTATGATAATATTCATGAATCTCTCATGTCTATATTCTATTTTTATCGACACTTCTCTCTCAAATTATGTAGCCATTATTTTAGAGTTCGACTTTCGCTTGAGGACAAGCGAGGCCTAAGCTTGCAGGATTTGATATGTCCATTTTGCATCATGAATTCTTATTATTATTTACTTCATTCTTGTCCATTCCACAATATCACACAATTATTATGTATTTTCTCTCTTAATATGCAAGGTAGATCATAAGGAGGAAAATATCTAGAAACTAGAATTCTCGACCAGAAAACCGAGAAAAAGGCAGAAAAATCACCAGTCTGAGAATGACCAATAACTTCATGGAGAATATTTTTGGAATAATTAAGAATTTCTAGAGCAAAAATATAATGGAGGGGGCTGCTAGCAGGGCACAAGCAAACAACCCCCTAGTGGCGTGCCCTGATGGCTTGGGGCCCCCCTGCTGGTCCTCCGACGCCCCTCTTCTCTGATGACCCACAAGTATAGGGCATCAATCATAGTCCTTTCGATAAGTAAGAGTGTCGAATCCAATGAGGAGCAGAAGGAAATGATAAGCGGTTTTCAGCAAGGTAATTTCTGTAGGCACTGAAATTGTAAATAACAAGTGTTTTGATAGCAATGTAATTTGTGGCGAGCAAGTAACGGTAACAACAAGTAAGGTGCAGCAAGATATCCCAATCCTTTTGTAGAAAAGGATAGGCCAAAAATATCTCCTATGATGAGCAAAGTGTTCTTGAGGGTACACGATAATTTCATCAAGTCACTTTCATCATGTTGGTTTGATTCATGTTCGCTACTTTGATAATTTGATATGTGGGTGGACCGGTGCCAAGGTGTTGTCCTTACTTGAACTAACAACGTACATATGATTAACCCCCTCGCAAGAATCCACAACTACGAGAAAAGTATTAAGACAAAGTCTAACCATAGCATTAAACATGTGGACCCAAATCAACCCCTTACGAAGTAGCGCATAAACTAGGGTTTAAGCTTCTGTCACTCTAGCAACCCATCATCTAATAACTACTTCACAATGCATTCCCTTAGGCACAAGGATGCTGAAGTGTCATGTAGTTGACGTTCACATGACACCACTTAGGGAATCACAACATACATATCATCAAAATATCAAACACATATCAAGTTCACATGATTATTTGCAACATGATTTCTCCCATGACCTCAAGAACAAAGGTAACTACTCACAAATAATATTCATGCTCAAGATCAGAGGGGTATTAAATATCATAATGGATCTGAACATATGATCTTCCACCAAATAAACAATATAGCAATCAACTACACAAGGTAATCAATACTACTAGTCACCCACACGTACCAATCTGAGGTTCCAGTACAAAGATTGAACACAAGAGATGAACTAGGGTTTGAGAGGAGATGGTGTTGTTGAAGATGTTGATGAAGAATGGCCTCCCCAAGATGATAGGGTTGTTGGCGATGACGATGGCTTCGATTTCCCCCTCCGTGAGGGAAGTTCCCCAGGCGGAATTGCTCCACTGGAGGGCAAAAGTGCTCCTGCCCAAGTTCCACCTCAAGGCGGCGCTTTGTCCCGAAAGTCCTCCCCTTTATTTTTTAGGGTTTTAGGATTTTATACCAGAAGAGGGGCTCTGGAGGTGGGCCTGGGTGCCCACGCTCCACCAGGGCACGCTAGGGGTGGCACCCACACCCTGGTGAGGCCTGGACACCTGGTGGCCCCCTCCGGTAGTTTCCAGCTCCAGTATTTTTTTATTTATTGAATAAAAAATCTCTGTAAATTTTCAGCTTCATTGGAGTTGTGAAGAATAGGTATCTCTAACGTATTTTTTCAAGGTGCTGAATTCCAGTTGCCAGCATTCTCCCTCTTGATGTAAACCTTGCAAATTGTGAGCGAAAAGGCATTAGAATCACTCCCAAGCATTATTATGCATAAAAACATTATAAATAACAGTAGTAAAACATGATGCAAAATGGACGTATCAACTCCCCAAGCTTAGACCTCGCTTGTCGTCAAGCGAAAGCCGATATCAAAGAACATGCCCACATGGTTTGAGAGAGAGAGGTGTCAATAAAAGAAAATACAAACATAGTAGCATCATGCTTATTATTATAACAACAACAAAAACTAACATAAAACTTTCTCATAAAACTTTTATTTCTAACGGCATCATATAACTTCTTATGAGCAAGTAACAATTCATCACAACGCGGAAGTATAAAGCATGAACCTTATTGGAAACCAACAAACTGTGTTCTCAGTCAACTTTGCAACTACAATTCATCATATTTTTAGGAAGGGTCTCATGTAGGAGACTTTTGGCAAGGCCACATACTCAACCATCATTTAGTCTTGTATGATTGCTAACACTCACAACATACCCATGGACAAAAAGTTTCAACCAGACACATAGAAACATAGGGGCTTATAATTTCGCCTCCCAACATATTCACCTCAAGGGCGATGTCAACAATAATAACTCATGCTCACTCATATCCAACTGGTCATATGTGCCTAGCTCTTTCCTCACCACATGATGCTTGCCAAAGAAGAAAAATAAAAAGGAATAGGAGAAAAACTTTGACTCTTGCATAAAAATAAGTACATAAAAGTAAAAGATAGGACCTTTGCATAGGGAAGCAGAGGTTGTCATGCGCTTTTAAGTTTGTATGCCAAATCCCTTAGCGCAAAAGAATGTCACGTTGCATTGCCCCTTGTGATAGCAACCTTTCTTATGCAGTCTGTCGCTTTTATTACTTTGCCATCACAAGTTCGTGCAACACTCAATTTTCTCTTACCCTAATTGATCCAACACTTTTAGAAGCAATTTTATTGCCTTGATGCACCAATGACAACTTACTTGAAGGATCTTATTCAATACATAGGTAGGTATAGTGGATTCTCAAACATGAGTTTGGGTTTTGGGTTTTTGGATGCACAAGTAGTATCTCTACTTAGTGCGGAATTTTTTGCTAGCAAACATATTGGGCAAGCACCACATGTTAAAGGATCGATGACAATATAACATCTTTGTGAATATGTCACAACCCTAGCTAGATATCCTAGGAATAGTATTGTGCTTGCATCATGTTTCATTTTGCATTAACATGAAATGGGGAACAAAAAGAAAACCCCAAGCTAACTTTGAATCAAAGCAATTCAAATTTGGTGAAAATTCAACAAATCCAAAATGCCCACTAAAAATGTTCCCTATGTCTCGTAAATTTGGGAATGATTATAAAAGGGACCATTCTAATTATTTGAACAATCAAAGTAATTCAAAAATAATGGATAAGGCTCCTGAAATCATTAAATAAATTACTATCATTATTTTTGTTTTCAAAATATCCTGAAACTTTTCACAAAAGTTTGAAATATTCAAACTTTAGTTTATAAAAATATTTGGGATATTATTAATTAGCATTTATACCTGAAAAAGAAAATAAACAAATGTTAGAAAAGGAAAAACAGAAAGAACTAAAAAGAAAAAGAAAAGAAAAGGAAGAGGCTAGGCCGGCCCACCTGGCCCAGGAGGTCATCGTCCTCCTGGCGGCCAGGCGGACAGGCGTGTGCTTGCCGCGCGCCCTCGCCGGAGCTGCCATGCAGCACCCTGCCTGCCTGCATCCTCTTGTCGCGCTGGCGAGAGGATGAGGACGTCGCTGCCGTCCCCATCTCTCTCTCTCTCGCTCGCATTCGCCCCCTGCCCTCTTCCTCTCTCCTCTGCCGCCATGGCCGAGGCCCTCCTCGCTGCGCCGCCGCCGTTCTAGCTGCTCCCCCTCGCCCTTGAGCCTCTCAATCGGACCACCTCGTTGCCCTCTCCCTCCTAGACGAGCCATGCACTGCCGGGAGCTCCCCATCGCTGCCTCCAGTCGCCGGAAGGGAAGTGAAGGCCGTCGCCGCTCCAGACCTTCCCCGAGACCGCTCTCGGCGCCCCTGCAATCGCCGTGAGCTCCTTCTCCTCTTCCCCCTCTTTACCCCTTCGATAGGGCCTGGTAGCATCGGATTTCCTCAAGCTCGAAAGCTCCTCGCCGCCGGCGAGACCGTGGCCGCTGTTGCAGCGACCCAAGCTCGCGTCTGAGCACACGGTCGTGCTCAGGATAGCCCCAGGCAGCCCTAGGAGGCATTAGTTGGCTCTTTTGAGCTTCGGCTCGACGAGCCCATGCTTGCCCGAGCTCCGGCAGGTGCCGCGCTCATCGCCGGTGTCGATTCCGTCCATCTCCGTCCATGTGAGGTGCTGGAATGGACGCGCACGTGAGCGTGGGTTCGATTGGTGCCCTCTGCCGTCCGTTTGGTCATCGGAGGCGCGTTCCGAAGAGCCTCCGCCGCGTCGGATGGTCGCCACCGGCCCCGCTCCGGTGGGCTCCGACATGGTCTTCATTAGGGGGCTAATCCCCCTAATTAGTTTAGCCCCTGCCACTGACCAGTGGGCCGTAGGGTGGGTCAAACCCCTGGTCAGCGCGGAGGTTAAGCCCCTGTCACTGACATGCGGGCCCTGCATGCTAGGTTTGACCTAGGACTGGTCAGTCGACCAGCTGACGCCATGATGACGTCACGCTGACGCCATTAAACCATTTTTAGTTTAAAATAAATCCAGAAATTGTTTAAAACTTCAAAAATTCATAAAAATTAAACTGTAAATCAGATGATTATAAGTTATATATGAAAATTTATCAGAAAAATTCAATGAATCCAATGGTGCTATTATCATGCATGTTAGAGCAATCTATATAGGTGAACATGGACATTTACTAATAGGTTAATGTATGGAATTTGAAATGAAGAAAGATTTTGAATCCATATTCAAATTGATTTCAAATCAACATGATCACTAGTTACATTAGCTCATCCATAGATGCTATCATGCCATGATCATGCATCATATTGTTGCACTTGCGTGTGTTGATTGTTTCTTATCTGCATTGCGGTACGCCCTGCTTCCGAGAATACCCCCGAGTATCTCGAGGAAGGAGAGAACCTTTTCGCTATCCAGCAAGACAAGCAACCTCTTTGATCATTCTGATAACATCCTACTCTCTCTCTCTCTCCTGCTCTTGTTTAGTGCATTAGGACAATCGATCACATGTCAGTCATACACGGTAGATGATCCTATTCTATTGCATATCTTGACATTGTCACAGTAAATAGCTAAACCTTGCAACCTAGCATACCTGGTAGATGCTTGTGACATGATGTGCTTAGGTTACTTGTCTGCTATGCTTGCTATGCTTAGAGTTGTGTCACGTCGGATTCATCTGGGTGATGAACTGAGTGAAACAATGTTGCCTGATGTAATGATGTTATGATCAACTCGATTTGGTAAAGGTAGCTATGAGAGGCTATGTAGGAGTACATAGCGGGTTGTCTCATTGGGACCGTTCTTAGGAACTGAGTTCCGTGTTTGTGATCCAAGACTAGTTACTACCACACGTTGGGATACTTAATTGACCCTCCCGACTCATCAGTCGCTTAGTCCTTAGTCCAATAGTTGCAAGTAGTTTCTGGTGTTTATAGTATGCTGGAGGCCGTGCGTAGCACTGACCCTAGGGGTGGGTTACGATGCGGTAGGCAATGGCACGGTGTACCAAGGGTCACCCGAATGGTGGGCTTGGGAACCCTGCGCACATCGTTTGGGGCCGTAGCCGAAACTTCGGTCGGACTTTCGTGCGGGTTCAGTCTCAAATAGGCGATAACCTGGACTATAGGTCTTATGTGATTGACGGTCGTGGCCGACTCCCTCGCTGGGCTTCCGCTTGAAGGTTGCCGACGTGCATGGTTTTATGAGCACACAACGATAAGTGGCGAGAGCGTGTGTGAAGAAGTACACCCCTGCAGGGTATGAAACTATTCGAATAGCCGCGTCCTCGGATATGGACTACTTGGAGAACTTATGCTATTCATAGATAATCTAATGGATACTCAATAGTGTGAGTATCGTGGATGGCACTCTTCCAGGAGGGAAGTGAATCCATGGTGGTGTATTGTTATGGAGTTAGTGGACTCATGTGCGATATCTAAAATGTAAACAAAGAGTTAAAATTGAGTAGTGTAGGTTAGCCATGAGTCAAAGCTAGCATTGCTGCATAACTCCACCTCCCCCTTTGTTGATACACGAGCATAGTTAGCCAAGTTCTGCTTTAAAGACTTGTTGAGTACATTTGTACTCATGTTTGCTTAATAAATGTTGCAGATGAGACCCAGGACCCTTCGGGTGGGTTCTTTCTACATATCGACTATGCCGAATAGCTGGTGTCCCAGCTACGACCTTTGCCCTGTGGCGGGCAGTAGATAGTCAGGCCATGTGCCTATACCCTGGAGCTGCAGAGCCGCTTCACTGGACTTATGGATTAGGCGTCACCATAGACATGGCAGTTTAGGAGGCCGCCTATACCATGTTGACTATCATGAGGTTTCACCATGGTCTGCTCCAAAACACGGAGTTCTGCTATGTTCCTGCTTCCATGGGAGGAGAGGATGGTTATCTTAGCGCAGCCTACTATGATCATTCCCATGAGGACCCTAGGCTACAGGTGACCGCTCAGATGTTGGAGAACAGGGATCGTGATGCATGTGCCCTTTGCATGGAGCTTTATGCTACCCGTGCACGCCTTTGGACAGCCCTAACATAGTTGGCACCTCTCGTGTAGACAGGCTATGGAGATTTGGAGATGTTGACCCCATCGCAGACTCATCTGCCAGCACACGTAGACTGGCCCGATGTTGGAGGCATCACCCCTCTTCGAGGACCGCTGTTGCCGCCGACAAGGGGACCAAGGCCACATCCGTGTCCTTATGGCTCCCAGGGATCACAGGCTAGAGTGTTTCCAGATCCTCAGGTTCAGCTCCCAGGTCATGGGGGTAACCTGTATGAGGCATTCTACGGCGCTGCTTGAGTACATGGATGTTAGTTCTAGTATGGTAGTAATCGTGTCACCACAGTCCTGCGTGTCTTGTGGGATATGATGAGGTTGAGAGTTGAGTTCCAAAGGTGTAGATACATAATCTATAGGAAGCTTGTAATGCCCCCGATGAGTTGTGTCATCTCTTCGTAGTTATATTTCAGTTTGGCTTGTACTGAACTATGTCATGGTGTGTATGAATCATGGTGTTCATATGGAAGTTGTTTTACCATGTTGATTGGTATTTACCCTGCATGCCATGTTGTCCAGTACATTCCTTATCCTATGTCTTAGAGTTGTTGTTCCCTATGATTAAGTTGTGGGTTTGTTTTCCCAGGATGGTGGCAACTAGGAATAACCCTGTGCCTGCCCCTGAGCAGGGCGAGGGAAGCCAACCAAGGCAAGAAGATCTGCCACATGCGCCTTCTCTGGCGGAAGTAATGCTAGAAGCTGAAAGGAATAAGAGGGAGACCAATAGGCTGTTGGAAAGAATCGAGCAGAACACAGCACGTGCTCCCCGCAATAACCTCAATGATGGCATATTACTTGGTGATTTCATCAGACTGAGCCCACCCAAGTATCATCATTCAGTCGACCCACTCGACGCGGATGACTGGCTGACTAGCATGTATCGCAAGATCCGGGCTGACAATGTGACTGAAGCCAACAAGGTGACCTTTGCAACTTATTTTCTAGAAGGTCCCGCCAATCTGTGGTGGGAGAATTTTGAAGCCATGCGTCCCGTAGGCCCCACACCAACTTGGGCAGAGTTCAGTGCTGCATTTCGTACCCATCACATCCCGGAAGGGCTGATGGATCGTAAGAGGGAGGAATTCTGTGCCTTCACCCAGGGCAGACTGTCAGTGGATGCTTATAGTCGTGAGTTTGGAAACCTTGCTCGCTATGCTCCTGAGGAAGTTTCTACTGATGCCAAGAAGCAGGCTAGGTTCCGCAAGGGACTTAACCCTGAGCTCCGTTGAGACCTGCGCCTGCACGAGTGCGCCACTTTCCAGGCTCTCGTCAACAAGGCTATCAATGCCAAGACCGGACAGACTGATTATGAGGCCACGAGAAAGCACAACCGTGACTTCAACCCCGCATCTGGCTCGGGCTCCAATAAACGCCGGATCTAGGTGCCTAATGCAGCTCTGCCGCCAAAATACAATGTGAGGCCATCCTTTCAGGCGCCTCACCCAGTTCAGCCCAACCCTCCAGTCAGACCATTTGGAGGACTGCCTGCAAATGTTGCTCCTCGTGCCACCGTAGTTTGCTATAAGTGTGGAGAACCAGGACACTACTCCCGTGAGTGTCCCTATAATAATGTTAAGCCCACTGGATGTGGAAAGCCAGGAAAAGCCTTCTTCATGAAGCCAGCTCCTGCTCGTGGACGAGTGAACTATGTGTCTGCCGAGGAAGCTCTTGAGGATCCAGATGTTACCCTAAGTACGCTCCTTGTCAATAGTCATCCAGCATCTGTTGTATTTGATACTGGTGCATCTCATTCCTTCATCTTAGAAAGTTACGCATAGTTGCATAACATGTCTTTCTATGATATGCCTACTCCTTTAGTAGTGCAGACTCCGGGTTCAAAATGGCAAACTTCTAGAGTGAGCCATGATAATGAGATTTTGGTGGATAGATTAGTCTTCCTAGCATCTTTGATATCCCTCAAGTCTTCGGACATCAATATCATTCTAGGTATGGATTGGATGAAAGCCCACTATGCCAAGATTGATACTCATTCTAGGAATGTTCAACTTACACATCCATCGGGCGAGATAGTTAATGTCTCCACTCAAACAACCAAGCGCCAACTCTATTCCCTCAATGCTAGCCCTCTTCCAGAGTTAGAAGAAATTTTGGTAGTCCGTGACTTCCGGATGTCTTTCCAGAAGAACTGCCAGGAATTCCTCCTGTCAGAGATGTTGAGTTTGTGATAGAGCTCATTCCAGGGACTGTCCCAATAGCCAGAAGACCCTATAAGATGGCACCCTTAGAACTAGCTGAACTTAAGATCCAACTCGATGAGGCTTTGAAGAAAGGTTTCATCCATCCCAGTTCTTCTCCTTGGGCTGGTCCCGTTCTCTTCATCAAGAAGAAGGATGGTTCGGATCGGATGGTGTTGGACTATCGGCCAGTGAATCTGGTCACCATAAAGAACAAGTATCCGCTCCCTAGGATCAACGATTTGTATGATCAACTCGCTGGATCATCTGTCTTTTCCAAAATGGATTTGAGGTTGGGATACCATCAAATCAGAATTAGGAACGGGGACATTCCAAAAACGGCTTCTGTTACTCGTTATGGCCAATACGAGTACACCGTCATGTCCTTCGGTTTAACCAATGCCCCAGCCACCTTCTCTCGCTTGATGAATTCGATCTTCATGGAGTATCAAGATAAATTCGTCGTGGTTTACCTCGACGATATACTTATCTACTCAAAGAACGAACAAGAACATGCCGAGCATCTAAGGCTGGTATTGATGAAACTTTGAGAGCACCGCCTGTACGCCCAATTCTCCAAGTGTGAATTTTGGTTGCCAGAAGTAACCTATCTGGGCCACATGATTTCTGGTAAAGGTATTGCTATCAATCCCGAGAGAGTTCAAGCCGTCCTTGATTGGACTCAGCCTGAATCGGTTAAGCAAGTTCGGAGTTTCCTTGCCTTAGCGAGCTATTGTTGCCGCTTTGTCGAGAATTTTCCAAAGTTGCAAAACCTCTGACTGAACTCCTCAAGAAAGATAAAAAAGTTTGAGTGGATGCCACAATGCGAGCATAGTTTTCAGGAGTTGAAGAGACGACAGACCTTTGCTCCCATTCTGGTGCCACCTGATTTCTCTAAGGACTTTGTTATCTATTGTGATGCCTCGCGACAAGGATTAGGTTGCATTCTCATGCAAGATCGTCATGTGATTGCATACGCATCTCGACAGTTGCGTCCACATGAGGATAATTATCCAACGCATGATCTTGAGCTCGCAGCTGTAGTCCATGCTCTGAAAACCTGGAGACATTACCTTCTGGGTAATTATTGCGAAATTTACACTAATCTCCAAAGTCTAAAATATATATTCACCCAGCCGGATTTGAATCTCAGGCAAAGACGGTGGGTAGAGTTGATTACAGATTACGACTTAGGGATAACTTACACCCCGGGGAAAGCCAATGTCATGGCCGATGCACTAAGTTGTAAGTCTTATTGCAACAACCTGATGTTACAACAAGGTCAACCACTTCTCCATGAGGAATTTTGGAAGTTAAACCTTCACCTTGTTCCTCAAGGATTTCTATCCAACCTGGTGGTGGAACCTAATCTTAAGGATCAAATAGTAGCTGTCCAGAAATATGATAAGGGTATATCTCGGATCAAGGGGAATATTGCTAGCGGAAACGCTAAAGAATTCTCCAAGAATGATGAAGGTGTTGTGTTCTTTCAGAACCAGTTGGTGGTTCCCAAGAGCACACGCTTAAGACAGCTGATCCTTAAGGAGGCTCATGATTCTCCTCTCACAATTCATCTGGGTAGTACCAAAATATATCAGGACCTACGCCAGAGGTTCTGGTGGACTAGGATGAAGAGAGAAATTGCTCAGTATGTTGCTAACTGCGACGTTTGCCGTCGCGTGAAAGCAGAACATCAAAGGCCTGCTGGCACCCTTCAACCATTAGCTATTCCGGAATGGAAATGCGATAAAGTCGGTATGGATTTCATTACCGGATTTCCCATGACTAAGAGAGGGAATAATGCTATATTTGTGGCCATTGACCGTCTTTCCAAAGTGGCTCATTTTCTTCCTGTTCGGGAAAGTATAACTGCTAGCCAGCTAGCGGAGTTGTATGTTTCTCGAATAGTTTCTCTTCATGGTGTTCCTTTGGAAATTAACTCAAACCGTGGAAGTATCTTTACTTCCCAATTTTGGGAAAGTTTTCAAACCGCTATGGGGACTCATCTATCCTTTAGCATTGCTTTCCACCCGCAATCAAGTGGTCAAGTTGAGCGAGTCAATCAAATTCTCGAAGACATGCTCCAAGCTTATGTTATATCTTTCGGTATGAGCTGGGAGAAATTTCTTCCATTTCCCGAGTTCGCATATAACAATAGTTATCAATCAAGCTTGGGCAAAGCCCCTTTTGATGTTCTCTATGGACGAAGGTGTCGAACACCTCTTAACTGGTCAGAAACTGGAGAGAGGCAACTCTTTGGTCTGGATATGATCCAGGATGCAGAGGAGCAAGTTTGCATTATTCGTGAAAAGTTGAAAACAAACAATCTAGTCAAAAGAGCCAATATGATCACCATCATAAGGCTGTGACCTATAAAATTGATGAGAAGGCTTACCTTCGGGTTACACCTCTGAAGGGTACCCATCAATTCGGTGTCAAGGTCAAGTTGGCTCCTCATTACATTGGACCTTTTCGCATTCTTGCCAAACGAGGAGAGGTTGCCTACCAATTGGAACTTCCGCCGCAGCTTTCCAAGGTTCATGATGTCTTCCACGTCTCGCAACTCAGGCGTTGCTTCTCGGATCCTATCCGTGAGGTAGACCACATAGCGCTTGATCTCCAAGATAACCTTACATATCGAGAATACCCTGTTCGTATTCTTGATCAAGCTGAGCGTATCGCTCGGCGTCGAAACATCAAGTTTCTTAAGGTTCAGTGGCCGCACCATTCGGAAAAGGAAGCGACATGGGAAGGAGAAGATCGTCTTTGACTAGAGTACCCCGCGCTCTTCCCGACGACTTCAAAATCTCGGGACGAGATTCTTTTGAGTGGGGGTGAGTTGTCACAACCCTAGCTAGATGTCCTCGGAATAGTATTCTGCTAGCATCATGTTTCATTTTGCATTAACATGAAATGGGGAACAAAAAGAAAACCCCAAGCTAACTTTGAATCAAAACAATTCAAATTTGGTGAAAATTCAACAAATCCAAAATGCCCACTAAAAATGTTCCCTATGTCTGGTAAATTTGGGCATGATTATAACAGGGACCATTCTAATTATTTGAACAATCAAAGTAATTCAAAAATAATGGATAAGGCTCTTGAAATCATTAAATAAAGCACTATCATTATTTTTGTTTTCAAAATATCCTGAAACTTTTCAGATAAGTTTGAAATATTCAAACTTTAGTTTCTAAAAATATTTGGGATATTACTAATTAGCATTTGTACCTAAAAAGAAAATAAGCAAATGTCAGAAAATGGAAAACAGAAAGAATTAAAAAGAAAAAGAAAAGAAAAGGAAGAGGCCAGGCCGGCCCACCTGGCCCAGGAGGTCATCGTCCTCCTGGCGGCTAAGGGGATAGGCGTATGCTCGCCGCGTGCGCTCGCCGGAGCTACCACGCAGCACCCCACCTGCCTGCATCCTCCTGCCGCGCTAGCGAGAGGATGAGGACGTCGCTGTCGTCCCCATCTCTCTCTCGCTCGCATTCGCCCCCTTCCCTCTTCCTCTCTCCTCTGCCGCCATGGACGAGCCCCTCCTTGTCGCGCCGCCGCCGTTCTAGCTGCTCCCCCTCGCCCCTGAGCCTCTCAACCGGATCGCCTCATCGCCCTCTCCCTCCTAGCCGAGCCACGCACCGCCGCGAGCTCCCCATCGCTGCCATTGCCGTCGTCTTCAACCTCCGGTCGCCGGAAGGGAAGTGAAGGCCGCCACCGCTCCAGACCTTCCCCGAGCCCGCTCTCAACGCCCCTGCAATTGTCGTGAGCTCCTGCTCCTCTTCCCCCTCTTTCCCCATTCGATAGGGCCTGGTAGCACCGGATTTCCCCAAGCCCGAAAGCTCCTCGCCACCGGCGACACCGTGACCGCCGTTGTAGCGACCCAAGCTCGCGTCTGAGCATGCGGACGTGCTCAAGATAGCCCCAGGCAGCCCTAGGAGGCATTAGTTAGCTCTTTTGATCTTCGGCTCAACGAGCCCGTGCTTGCCCGAGCTCCGGCAGCCCCCGCGCTCATCGTCGGCGTCGATTCCATCCATCTCCATCCATGGGAGGTGCCGAAATGGATGCGCGCGTGAGCATGGGTTCGATTGGTGCCCTCCGCCATCCGTTTGGTCGCCGGAGGCGCGTTCCGGTGAGCCTCCGCTGCGTCGGATGGTCGCCGCCGGCCCCGCTCTGGTGGGCGCCGACATGGCCGTCATTAGGGGGCTAACCCCCTAATTAGTTTAGCCCCTGCCACTAACCAGTGGGCCCTAGGGTGGGTCAAACCCCTGGTCAGCGCGGAGGTTAAGCCCCTATCACAGACATGCGGGTCCTGCATGTCAGGTTTGACCTGGGACTGGTCAGCCGACTAGCTGACGCCTTGATGACGTCAGGCTGACGCCATTAAACCATTTTCAGTTTAAAATAAATCCAGAAATTGTTTAAAACTTCAAAAATTCATATAAATTAATCTGTAAATCAGATGAAAATAAGTTATATATGAAAAATTATCAAAAAAATTCAATGAATCCAATGGTGCTATTATCATGCATATTAGAGAAATCTATATAGATGAACATGGACATTTACTAATAGATTAATGTATGGAATTTAAAATGAAGAAAGATTTTGAATCTATATTCAAATTCATTTCAAATCAACATGATCACTATTTGCATTAGCTCATCCATAGATGCTATCATGCCATGATCATGCATCATATTTTTGCACTTGCGTGTGTTGATTGTTTCTTATCTGCATTGCGGTAGGACCTGCTTTCGAGAATACCCCCAAGTATCCCGACGAAGGAGAGAACCTTTCCGTTATCCAGCAAGACAAGCAACCCCTTTGATCATTCTGGTAATATCCTACTCTCTCGCTCCTGCTCTTGTTTATTGCATTAGGACAATTGATCACATGTCAGTCATACACGGTAGATGATCCTATTCTGTTGCATATCCTGACATTGTCACAGTAAATAGCTAAACCTTGCAACCTAGCATACCTGGTAGATGCTTGTGCCATGATGTGCTTAGCTTACTTGTCTACTATGCTTGCTATGCTTAGAGTTGTGTCAGGTCGGATTCATCTAGGTGATGAACTGAGTGAAACAATGTTGCCTGATGTAATGATGTTATGATGAACTCGATTTGGTAAAGGTAGCGATGAGAGGCTATGTAGGAGTACATAGCGGGTTGTCTCATTGGGACCGTTCTTAGGAACTGAGTTCCATGTTTGTGATCCAAGACTATTTACTACCACACGTTGGGATACTTAATTGACCCTCCCGACTCATCAGTCGCTTAGTCCTTAGTCCAGGAGTTGCAAGTAGTTTCTGGTGTTTATAGTATGCTGGAGGCCGTGCGTAGCGCTGACCCTAGGGGTGGGTTACGATGCGGTAGGCAGTGGCACAGTGTACCAAGGGTCACCCGAATGGTGGGCTTGGGAACCCTGCACACATCGTTTGGGGTCATAACGGAAACTTCGGCCGGACTTCCGTGCGGGTTCAGTCTCAAATAGGCGATAACCTGGACTAGAGGTCTTATGTGATTGACGGTCGTGGCCGACTCCCTCGCTGGGCTTCCGCTTGAAGGTTGCCGAGGTGCCTGGTTTTATGAGCACACAACGATAAGCGGTGAGAGCGTGTGTGAAGAAGTACACCCCTGCAGGGTATGAAACTATTCGAATAGCCGCGTCCTCGGATATGGACTACTTGGAGAACTTATGTTGTTCATAGATAATCTAATGGATACTCGTAAAAATACCAAGACAAGTGTGAGTACCGTGGATGACACTCTTCCAAGAAGGAAGTGAATCCATGGTGGTGTATTGTTATGGAGTTGGTGGACTCGTGTGCGATATCTAAAATGTAAACAAAGAGTTAAAATTGAGTAGTGTAGGTCAGCCATGAGTCAAAGCTGGCATTGCTGCATAACTCCATCTGCCCCTTTGTTGATACACGAGCATAGTTAGCCTAGGTCTGCTTTAAAGACTTGTTGAGTACATTTGTACTCATGTTTGCTTAATAAATGTTGCAGATGAGACCGAGGACCCTTCGGGTGGGTTCTTTCTAGATGTCGACGATGCCGAATAGCTAGTGTCCCAGCTACGACCTTTGCCCTGTGGCGGGCAGTAGATAGTCAGGCCATGTGCCTTTTTACCCCTTTCATCTGTCTGTACTCAGACAGCTTTATGCTTCCGCTTGGTTTGTATGAACATGTTTGTATGATTTGAGTGTCAGGTCATGTGACCCCTATCTGTAAGAGCATATTATGCAAGGCTCATCTAAGCCTCTTAAATAAAAGTCATGTTATTGTATGGTTATGTTGTGATGCCATGTTTGTATCTATGCATATCGGTCATGTCGTGTGTACGTGTGACATGCAACGGTATGTATGGGATCCGACACCTAGTTGTGTGCCTTTAGCAGTACTCTTTACGGGAAACTGCCTCTTTGTGTTTCCACCGAGCCATGGTAGCTTGCTATTGCTCCGGACACATTGATTGACCGGCATGTATCCTTCTTTGATGTTGTGTCTGTCCCTTCTGGGAAATATCTCGTAGTGTAATGGAGTCCCTGTAGCCTGCTACGACTCGTCTACGTGCAGTGATGGCATTTATGTCTCATGGTGTAATGATTCCTTGTAGCTTTCTATGACTTGTCTACACACGCTTGAGGCCGACACCTGCATTGCTGGGTTACGTATGCCTGTTTCTGTACGGATGTGCCACTTGGGTTCTATGACTAGTCATGTCGGCCCAGGTTCTCTGTCGTTTGATTGCCAGCGACATGTTCACATACGTGAGCCAAAAGACGCAAATGGTCCCGGCTAAGATAAGGCTGCAGCCGTGGAGCTTACCGTGCGTGAGGCTGCAAAGGGATGTGATATGTTACAGTCTGGATTCATATGACTTAGGATCGGGGTGCCGACAGAATATGAACAGGCATAAATCATTACGTTGTCTTCCTTGTCCAACATCAACAACTTTGGCATATAATATTTAATGGGGGCTCACAATCATAAAAGATGTCATGATAGTGTAATTGCATATGAATCTTCTCTTCCGTAATTTATTCTTTCATGAATTGCATCATTAACTAATGCTATGTTTGCCAATCTTCAACAAATTTTACCACTTATACTTTTCTTTATTGTGATGTCATTACTCACCATAAGATTAGCATATGATCTTTTCTCATTTTTTTCTTTTATCATGGTTGCAACAAGAAAGTAAAGGGGCAAAGGCTCAAACTAAACTTTATTATATAACTCTTACTCGATTACATAGATAGATAGATAGATCACAAAACTAACACTCGAAAACAGATCACACTAAAATTTTATTCAACTAAATCATGAAAAGTCTAAGGATCGAAATAAAAAAGCAAAGGTAAAAAGTGATGTTGATATGATACCGGGGCACCTCCCCCAAGCTTGGCTCAATCCAAGGGGAGTGCCCATACCCGTGTACTCAGGTCTCCTTTGGTGGTGGTGATGATGAAGGGTGGTGGTGATGAACCGGTAGTAGGTTTGTCTTCCGGCTTCCACGGTATCACCATTAAAAGTTGATGCACTAGTCCCTGGAGTCCTGCAATTTGCACTTAAACTCATACCCTTAAATCTCGCTTCATATTCAAAAACCTGATTTTGGAGACCGTAAATTTGACTCTGAAGAAAGTTGATTTGCTCGTTGAAGTTCAAGACTATGTATTTCATGGACTATCCATCCACCATGTGGTCACAGGTGAATTCCGTGAGCATGGAGTGGTTGGCACTGAGTCCACGTTCAATCATCCCCTTGCACTTGAAGACGTCTTGTTCCATAGCTTCCAGCCTAGCCTCCAAGCTTCCCGTCTTCTTGGGCACCTGAACATCCTGGATGTGGAGCACTCCCTCATGCATCTCAATGGTTTGAGGGTGCTTCATCGCCTCCAGCAGGTACGGGTTGATAACCTTCTCGAAGAACTTGTCCTTTGGGGAAGTTGAGGAAGCCATGGGAATTTAGATCTGGCAAGAAAACAACACGAAACAAGAAAAGAGGATAATCTCGTGATATGGTTGTCAAAACAGTCGAGGATATATATAGATAATTTTTATTCTTGAAAACCAAGCAAACGAAAGGAAAATGGAGTCGGGAAGGTTCCCGAGGTGGGCACACTCCACCAAGGCGCGCCAGGGATGGCAACCGTGCCCTGATACTTCGTGCCCTCCTCGGTTACCTTTCGGTTTATTTTTTTAATTCCTAAAAATCATAAATATTCCAAATCTAATAAAATTTATTTTTGCGAATTTTTCAGAGACTATTTACTCATTGTATCATGTACCTATTTATTTTCATGATTCTGGAGTGTTCCAGAAGGTTTCTTTTATGTGTTCCTCCAGTGTCATGGTTTGGATAACATTGCTTTCAACATTAATAGGCATACCTGAGATATAGTGTATACTTATTTCTCCATTGACCACCTTTAGGTTGGTACCTTCTGCATTATTAATCTTAATAGCTCTAGAGCGGTAAACTTCTTCGATAATATAGGGTCCTTCCCATTTGGAGAGAAGTTTTCCTGCAAAAACTCTGAAACGAGAATTATACAAAAGAACATGTTCTCCAACTTTGAATTCTCGCTTTGGATTCTTTTGTCATGCTATATTTTAACTTTCTCTTTAAATAACTTGGTATTTTCATAAGCTTGGGTTCTCCATTCACCTAATGAGCTAATATCAAATAACCTCTTTTCACCAGCAAGTTTGAAGTCATAATTTAGTTATTTAATTGCCCAAAATGCTTTATGTTCTAATTCCAGAGGCAAATGACAAGCTTTCCCATAAACCATCTTATATGGAGACATACCCGTAGGATTTTTATAATCTGTTCTATAATCCCAAAGTGCATCATCTAATTTCTTAGACCAGTTCTTTCGATACCTATTGAATTTTTTTGTAATATCAATTTTATTTACCTATTGCTAAGTTCAACTTGACCACTAGATTGAGGATGATAGGGTGATGCAAATCTATGATTAACATCATATTTAGCAAGAATTTTACGGAAAGCACCATGAATAAAGTGTGAACCACCATCAGTCATTAAATATCTAGGGACTCCAAACCTCGGAAAGATAACTTCTTTAAGCATTTTAATAGAAATATGATGATCATCACTGCTAGTTGGCATAGCTTCTACCCACTTAGTGACATAATCAACAACAACCAAAATATGAGTGTACCCATTAGAGGAAGGAAAAGATCCCATATAATCAAAACCCCAAACATCAAATGGTTCAACAACAAGTGAATAATTCATAGGCATTTCTTCACGCTTACCGATATTACCAATTCTTTGACATTCATCACAAGATGGGACAAACTTACGAACATCCTTGAAGAGAGAAGGTCAACAAAAACTAGATTGTAATACCTTGTGAGCAGTTCTATCTCCAGCGTGATGTCCTCCATAAGCTTTGGAATGACATTTCCATAGGATTTATTCCTGTTCGTGCTCAGGTACACAACGTCTAATAATACCATCTACGCCTTCTTTATAAAGATGTGGGTCATCCCAAAAGTAATGGCTTAAGTCATAGAAGAATTTTTTTTCTTCTTTTGTTGGTATGTGAAACTAGGTGGAATATATTTAGCAATGATGTAATTAGCATAATCAGCATACCATGGAGTGTTTTGAGAGACATTTATTGCAGATAGTTGTTCATCAAGGAAACTATCATCAATAGGTAGTGGGTCATCAAGAATATTTTCTAACCTAGACAGGTTATTAGCTACGGGGTTCTCAGCTCCTTTCCTATCAACAATATGTAAATCAAATTCCCTAAGAAAAATACCCACCTAACGAGTCTAGGTTTGGCATCTTTTTTTCCATAAGATATTTTATAGAAGCATGATCAGTATGAACAATAACTTTGGAATCAACAATGTAAGGTCTGAATTTATCACAAGCAATCACGAGTGCTACAAATTCTTTTTCAGTGGTAGAATAATGTTTTTGGGTAGTGTCTAGAGTTTTGCTAGCATAATGGATAACATTTAATTTCGTATCAACTCTTTGGCCTAGAATAGCACCAACAACATAATCACTAGCATCACACATAATTTCAAAAGGCAAGTTCCAGTCAGGTGGTTGAACAACAGGTGCAGGGGTTAAGGCTTTCTTTAGTGTTTCAAAGGATTCTATGCAATCATCATCAAAAACAAAGGGAAAATCCTTTTGAAAAAGATTAGTAAGAGGCCTAGAAATTTCTAAGAAGTCTTTAATAAACCTCCTATAGAAAGCAACATGGCCACGGAAACTTTGAATACCTTTGTTATCTTTTGGACATGGCATTTTCTCAATTGTATCAACTTTAGGTTGATCCATCTCAATACCTTGTTCGGAGACCTTATGGACAAAGACAATACCTTCATTAACCATAAAGTGTCACTTCTCCCAATTCAAGACAAGATTAGGCTGTTCCTGCAAAACTCGATCAAGGTTGCTTAAGCAATCATCAAAAGAAGTTCCGTAAATGGAAAAATCGTCCATGAAAACCTCCACAATCTTTTCACAAAAATCAGAGAATATAGCAATCATACATCTTTGAAAGACAGCAGGTGCATTGCATAAACCAAAAGGCATACATCTATAAGCATAGGTTCCAAAAGGACAAGTAAAGGTCGTTTTCTCTTGATCAGCTTGTGACACGGGTATTTGAGAGAAACCAGAATATCCATCTAGGAAGCAAAAGTGTGTGTGATTAGATAATCTTTCAAGCATTTGATCAATAAAAGGCAAGGGGTAATGATCTTTTCTAGTATTGTTTAATTTTCTAAAATCAATTACCATCCGATAGCTAGTAACAATTCTTTGTGGAATAGGCTCATTTTTATCATTAGGAACAACAATAATACCTCCTTTCTTAGGGAAACAATGAACAAGACTCACCCACCTACTATCATCTATGGGATAGATTATACCTGCTTCCAGAAGCTTTAATATTTCAGTTCTTACCACTTCTTTCATCTTGGCATTCAATTGTCATTGGTGATCAACAACGGGTTTAGCATCAGGTTCCTTATTAATATTATGCTGACATAGAATGGGACTAATGCCCTTAAGATCATCAAGAGTATATCCAATAGCAGCCCGGTCCTTCCTCCAAATTTTCAATAGTCTTTCTTCTTCATGTTCTGAAAGGTTAGCACTCATAATAACAGGATATATCTTTTTCTCATCAAGATAAGCATACTTCAGAGTGTCAGGCAATTGTTTTAGTTCAAACACATGATCAACCTTCGGTGGAGGAGGACCTCCAAGAGTTTCAATAGGCAAATTGTGTTTCAGTAGAGGTTGTTGTTAAAACAAAATTTTATCTATTTCATTTCTTTCGTGAAAGTGCATATCATTTTCATGGTCTAGCAAATATTGTTCTAGTGGATCAGTTGGGGGAACGACAATAGACGCAAGACCAATTATTTCATCCTTACGTGGTAGTTCTCTATCACGAGGTTGTCTACTACACATGGAAAAATTAAACTCATGAGACACATCACCAAATTCAACACTGACAGTTTCCTTTTGACAATCTATCTTAGCAACAGTGTTCAAGAAAGGTATACCAAAGATAATGGGACAAAAGTCATCTTGTGGGGAACCAAGAACTAGAAAATCAGTAGGATATTTTATTTTCCCACGTAATACTTCAACATCTCTAACAATCCCAAGTGGTGTGATGGTGTCTCTGTTAGCATGTTTAATAGTAACATCAATATCTTCTATTTCAGCGGGTGCTATGTCATTCATAATTTCTTGATATAAGGTAAAAGGAATAGCACTCACACTAGCACCCATATCACATAAGCCATGATAACAATGATCTCCTATTTTAACTAAGATAACCCGCAAGCCAACTACGGGTCTATGTTTGTCTTTTCATCGGCTTTAGCAATTCTAGCAGCTTCATCACAGAAGTAAATGACATGCCCATAAATATTTCCTACCAAGAGATCTTTAACCATAGCAACACTAGGTTCTACCTTAATTTGTTCAGAGGGATTAGGTGCTCTAATATTACTTTTGCGAACCACAATTCATACCTTAGCATATTCCCTTATCCTAACAGGGAAAGGTGTTTCCTCAATGTAAGTAGTAGGTACAACTGGATCAACATTGTAAATAATAGTTTCTTCTTTAGCTATGACCAGTTCTTTAATTTCTTCTTTGATAGGGGGATGCTATTTAAACCACTTCTCTTTAGGGAGATCAACATGAGCAGCACATGATTCACATAAAGAGGCTACTATCTCAAAGTCAAGTCCATATTTGGTGTCAAACTTGTGAAAAGCATTGGTATTCATAAAAGATTTAACACAACCAAATTCAAGCTTAATACCTGACTCATTACCTTCTTCGAGTTCCCAATCTTCAGAGTTGTGTTTAATTCTTTCCAAGAAATCCCACTTGAGTTCAATATTCTTCTTCATGAAAGAACCAGTACAAGAAGTATTGAGCATGGTTTGATCATTGTGAGAAAGCCGACATAAAAATTCTGAATAATAACTTCTCTTGGAATATCATGGTTAGGGCATGAGTATAGCATTGACTTAAGCCTCCCCAATCTAGAGCGATACTTTCTCCTTCACGAGGTCAAAAATTATATATAAAGTTCCGATCATGATGAACTAGATGCATAGGATAAAACTTTTGGTGGAATTCCAATTTCAAGTGATTCCAGTTCCATGATCCAATATCATCACATAGCCTATACCACGCCAATGCTTTTTTCCTTCAAATATAAAGGTAATACCTTCTTCTTAACTTCATCTTCGGGTAAACCTGCAAGCTGAAATAGTCCACAAATTTCTTCCACATAGATTAGGTAAATATCGGTATGTTCAGTTTCATCTACTCCATAAGGACTAGGTAGTAGTTGTTCTAACATACTCGAAAGAATTTCATAACCAATATTTTCAGTAGGTGTTGTAGGTTGAGGGGCAACTAATTGTGGTTCCGGTCGAGGTGAAGATACCCTGAACAAACCCCTCAAAGGATTACTTTCCATCATAACAAGTGACAATAAATTTCAGCACGTAGTATAAATTTTTCCTTACCAATTTCTACTTACCAAGAGCGCTTCACTCCCCAGCAACAACGCCAAAAAAGAGTCTTAATGACCCACAAGTATAGGGGATCAATCGTAGTCCTTTCAATAAGTAGGAGTGTCAAACCCGACAAGGAGCAGAAGGAAATGATGAGCGGTTTTTAGCAAGGTAATTTCTGAAGGCACTAAAATTGTAAGTAACAAGTGTTTTGATAGCAAGGTAATTTGTAACAACCAAGTAACGGTAACAATAAGTAAGGTGCAGCAAGGTAGCCCAATCCTTCTGTGGCAAAGGACAGACCAAAAGTATCTCGTACGATGAGCAAAGTGTTCTTGAGGGTACTAGGGAATTTCGTCTAGTCACTTTCATCATGTTGGTTTGATTTGTGTTCGCTACTTTGATAATTTGATATGTCGGTGGACCAGTGCTAAGGTGATGTTCTTTCTTGAACTAACAACCTACTTATGATTAACACCCTCGCAAGCATCTGCAACTACGAGAAAAGTATTAAGACAAAGTCTAATCATAGCATTAAACATGTGGACCCAAATCAGCCCCTTATGAAGTAGCGCATAAACTAGGGTTTAAGCTTCTGTCACTCTAGAAACCCATCATCTAATAACTACTCCACAATGCATTCCCTTAGGCCCAACGATGGTGAAGTGTCATGTAGTCGACGTTCACATGACACCACTAAGGGGATCACAACATACATATCATCAAAATATCGAACACATATCAAGTTCACATGATTACTTGCAACATGACTTCTCTCGTGACCTCAAGAACAATGGTAACTACTCACAAATAATATTCATGCTCGAGATCAGAGGGGTACTAAATAGCATAATGGATCTAAACATATGATCTTCCACCAAATAAACCATATATCAATCAACTACAGAAGGTAATCAACACTACTAGTCACCCACAGGTACCAGTCTGAGGTTCCGGTACAAAGAGATGAACTAGGGTTTGAGAGGAGATGGTGTTGTTGAATATGTTGATGAAGAATGGCCTCCCCAAGATGAGAGGGTTATTGGTGATGACGATGGCTTCGATTTCCCCTCCGGGGGGAGTTCCCCCGGCGGAATTGCTCCGCCGGAGGGCAAAAGTGCTCCTGCCCAAGTTCCGCCTTGAGGCGGCGGCGCTTTGTCCCGAAAGTCCTCCCCTTTATTTTTTAGGGTTTTAGGATTTTATACCAGAAGAGGGGCTTCGGAGGTCGGCCTGGGTGTTGACGCTCCACCAGGGCGCCAAGGGCGGCACCCACGCCCTGGTGGGGCGTGGCCACCTGGTGCCCCCCCTCTGGTAGTTTCTAGCTCCAGTATTTTTTATTTATTGAATAAAAAAATTCCGTAAATTTTCAGCTTCATTCGAGTTGTGCATAATAGGTATCTTTGACGTGCTTTTTCAGGGTGTTGAATTCCAGTTGCCGGCATTCTCCCTCTTGATGTAAACCTTGCAAATCGTGAGAGAAAATGCATTAGAATTACTCCCTAAAGCATTATTATGCATAAAACATTACAAATAACACTAGTAAAACATGATGCAAAATGGACATATCATTCTCATATATGGTGTGTTTTACCCTAGAAAAAAATCATAAGAAACCTTTTGGGACGAAGCGCTGACGTATCGATGCAAAAACCTGGGCAGAGGCCCTTTTGCACTCCGGCAATCAGATTTTGTCGGGTAAATCCCTCTCCAGGAGGGGGAGATCAAAGCCATCATCATCACCAACGCTTCCCCTTCATGGGAGGATTAGTCTTCATCAACATCTTCACCAGAACCATCTCATCTCCAAACCTAGTTCATCTTTTATATTCAATTTTTCTCCCAAAACATCAGATTGGTACCTGTGGGTTGCTAGTTGTGTTGATAACATCTTGTAGTTGATGCTTGTTGGATTACTTGGTGGAAGAGATTATGTTCAGATCCTTAATCATCATTATTACACCTCTGATCTTGAACATGTTGATGATGTGTGAGTAGTTACTATTGTTCCTAAGGACATTAGAGAAGTCTTGTTATAAGTAATCTTGTGAAGTTGGTATGCGTTCGATATTTTGATGATATGTATGTTGTTCCTTCTCTTAGTGGTGTCATGTTAACGTCAACTACATGACACTTCACCATGCTATGGGCCTAAGGGAAGTCATTGTGGAGTAACAAGTAGATGATGGGTTGCGAGAGTGACAGAAGCTTAAACCCCAATTTATGCGTTGCTTCATAAGGGGCTGATTTGGATCCACATGTTTCATGCTATGGTTAGATTTATCTTAATTCTTCTTTCGTAGTTGTGGATCTTGCGAGAGGGGTTAATCATAAGTAGGTTGTTAGTTCAAGTAAGAACAACACCTTAGCACTGGCCCACCAACATATTAAATTATCAAAGTAGCGAACGTGAATCAACTCAACATGATGAACATGACTAGACGTGAATTCCCATGTGTCCTAGGGAGCACTTGCTTAATATAAGAGTACTTTCAGGCCCGTCCTTTGCTACAAAAAAGGATTAGGCTACCTTTCTGCAACTTTGTTACTATTGTTCCTTGTTACTTGTTACAAATTACCTTGCTACAAAAATATCTACTACTCTTACTCACAGCACTTGTAGAGAATACCTTGCTAAAAACTGCTTATCATTTCCTTCTGCTCCTCGCTGGGTTCGACACTCTTACTTATTGAAAGGACTATGGTTGATCCCCTATACTTGTGGGTCATTAATGTCAAAGATGGTATATTTATATGTGAAATATCTCTTCCTTCAATATTCTTTCATTAATTGTTCAAGTGACCAATGCTCTATTTACTAACTTCCAATAAATTTTACCACTCATACTTCTTGTATGTGAAGTCATTACTCCCCATGGGATAAGCATATGAAGCATATTAATTTCATATTTATGACATTCGATTCATTCAAATTTTTTATCTTAGGATAGAAGTGAATAAGAAGGGTAAACATCAAACTACTCTCAAAAAATATAAGTGAAGATCAACGAGTAGTCAAACAATTAAGTAGCTATGTGAAGATTCTATCCATATGAGGATTTCTGATCCAAGATTTATTTCCGACAGAAAAAAAACAAAAAAATTACACTCCAAGAATAACACATATCAAGTGAACAAATCGAAACTTAGGATCAACATAGGCTAACCGATAGTTGTTGATGAAGAGAGGTGGGATGTGTAGCATCCCCAAAATTAGATGCTTCAGACTTCTTGTAATATTAGCTTGGGGAGCCTTGGGAATTGATACTTTTAATCTGCATTGGGTTTTCCATGAAGAGGAACGGGTAATTGCAGCAAAATACGGGTAAGTATTTCCCATAGTTAAGAAACCAAGGTTTATCGAACCAATAGGAATATCAATCCACAACCGTCTTCAGCGGCTACACACAAAAGAGCAAACAACTTGCACCCAACGCGACAAGAGGGTTGTTGATACATCTCTAATGTATCTATAATTTTTGCTTGTTCCATGCTGATTATCATTCTTGGATGTTTTACCATCATTTTATTACCACTTTATATCATTTTTTGGGTCTAACCTATTGACATAGTGCCAAAGTGCCAGTTGTTGTTTTTTACTTCGCAGAAAATCAATACCAAACGGATTCCAATAGTGACGAAACGTTTTGGAGATTTTTTCAGGACCAGAAGACACCCAATGGACCAAAGAAGTGACGGGGGAGTGGGCCGAGGAGACCACAACCCACCAGGCCGCGCCAGGGGGGCCCGGCGCTCCTTGATGGGTTGCGCCCTCCTCGGTACCCCTCTCCACCGCCTCTGATGCCTATAAATTCCCAAATATTCCCAAAACCCTAAGGGAGTCGATGAAACACAATTCCAGTCGCCGCAAATTCCAGAACCTTGAGATCCAATCTAAACACCATCACAGAGGGGTTCATCTTCATCATAGGTGCCTCTCTGATGATGCACGAGTAGTCCACCATAGACCTACTGGTCCGTAGGCAGTATCTAGATGGCTTGCTCTCTCTCTCTCTCTTATGATTCTCAATACAATGGTCTCTTGGAGTTCTATTTGATGTAAACTTTTGCGATGTGTTTGTTGGGATCCGATGAATTTGAGTTCATGATCAGTTTCTATCCTTGAATATTATTTGAGTCTTCTTTGATGTCTTATAGGCATGATTGCTTATAGCCTCGTATTTATTCTTCGCATCTTTGGTTTAGTTAGGCCAACTAAATCGATTTTTATTGCAATAGGAAGAGGTGCTTTGTGATGGGTTCGATCTTGCGGTATTCATTCCAGTGAAAGAAAGGGCAGCAAGACACGCATGTATCGTTGCTATTAAGGATAACAAGATGGGGTCTATTCCTACATGAATAGATCTTGTCTATATCATGTCATCGTTCTTATTGCATTACTCCATTTTTCCATGAACTTAATACACTAGTTGCATCCTGGATAGCGGTCGACGTGTGGAGTAATAGTGGTAGGTGCAGGAAGGAGTCGGTCTACTTACCTTGGACGTGGTGCCTATATAATGATCATTGCCTTGGATATTGTCATGACTATTCGATTTTCTATCAATCTCCCAACAGTAATTTGTTCACCCACTGATACATCTCCAACGTATCTACTTTTCCAAACTCTTTTGCCCTGATTTTGGACTCTAATTTGCATGATTTGAATGGAACTAACCCGGACTAACGTTGTTTTCAGCAAAATTACCTTGGTGTTATTTTTGTGCAGAAACAAAAGTTCTTGGATTGACCTGAAAATTTACGGAGATTTTGGAATTAATAAAAAATATTGGCGAAAGAATCAACTGCAGGGGCCCCACCACCTGGCCACAAACCTGGTGGCCGCGCCCACCCCCCTAGGGCGCACCCCTATGGCTTGTGGGGCCCCTAACGCTCCTCCGACCTCGTTTCCACTTCTATATATTCCTATTCGGGGAGAGAAAAATCAAGGAGAAGAGTTTGTTGCGTTTCACGATGCGGAGCCCGTTTTGGGCTCCGGAGAGGGGAAATCGACGCCTTCGTCATCACCAACCATCCTTCGTTGACAATTCCATGATGCTCTCCACTGTTCGTGAGTAATCTCATCATAGGCTTGCTGGACGGTGATGGGTTGGATGAGATTTATCATGTAATCGAGTTAGTTTTGTTAGGGTTTGATCCCTAGTATCCACTATGTTCTGAGATTGATGTTGCTATGACTTTGCTATGCTTAATGCTTGTCACAAGGGGCCGAGTGCCATGATTTCGTATCTGAACCTATTATGTTTTCATGAATATATATATGTGTGTGTTCTTGATCCTATATTGCAAGTTGTAGACACCTATTACAAGTTATGATCCGCATCCCCCAGGGTGACAATAACTAGGACTCTTTCCGGTGATTACCGTAGTTTGAGGAGTTCACGTATTCACTAAGTGCTAATGCTTTGGTCTGGTTCTCTATTAAAAGGAGGCCTTAATATCCCTTAGTTTCCAATAGGATCCCGCTGCCACGGGAGGGTAGGACAACAGATGTCATGGAAGTTCTTTTCCATAAGCACGTATGACTATATATGGAATACATGCCTACACTACATTGATGAATTGGAGCTAGTTATGTGTCACCCCATGTTATAACTGTTGCATGATGAATGCCATCTGACATAATTATCCATCACTGATCCATTGCCTACGAGCTTTCCATATATTGATCTTTGCTAAGTTACTTTTCTGTTGCTATTGTTACAAACACTACAAAACTGCTACTATCACTTTTGCCGCTGTTACCGTTACTTATGTACTACTTTTCTACTGAATACTTTGCTGCAGATATTAAGTCTTTCAGGTGTGGTTGAATTGACAACTCAGCTTCTAATACTCGAGAATATTCTTTGGCTCCCCTTGTGTCGAATCAATAAATTTGGGTTGAATACTCTACCCTCGAAAACTGTTGCGATCCCCTATTCTTGTGGGTTATGAAGACCTTTTTCTGGCACTGTTGCCAGTGAGCATAGCTCTATTCTCTGAGTCACTTGGGATATATATCTGTTGATCACTATGAGGAATCTTAAATATCCAAAAACCAAGATCTACCCCTCAACTACGAGGATAGGTAAGGAACTGCCATCTAGCTCTGCACTTGATTCACCTTTTGTTATGAGTAAATTTGCAACACCACCACCTGCTAGTAATTCTAATATGCCGCAAGTAATTGATGATGCTACTTTTGCTATGCATGATTCTTATGATGATACTTTGCTTGATGATATTGTGCCACTGGGTGAATTTCTTGATTAACAAATTGTAAGAGCCAATGCTGAAACTGATAATATTTCTGAATTTGGTGAAATTATTGAAACTAAACACTATGATACACCTGCTAGACCTAGCTCTCCTAGATATGAATTGCCTGATATACCTGAGGGTTATGTTATAGAAGGAGAGGTAGCTAGGGACTTTCTTGCTTGTAAGGATAGAGATGATCTTAAGAAATTGCTTCGCAAGTGGAAGGAAAAATCTTTGAATGCTAGAGTGTAATATGATCCTAAGTTTGCTACTTCACCTATCTTTGTTACTGATAAGGATTATGAATTCTCTGTCGATCCTGAGTTAATTACCTTGGCTGAATCTGATCCTTTCCATGGTTATGAATCTAAAACTGTTGTGGCACATCTTACCAAATTGAATGATATATCCACCCTATTTACTCATGAGGAAAAAATTCACTATTACTATATTCTTAAGTTGTTTCCTTTATCATTAATGGGTGATGCTAAGATATGGTTTAATTCTCTTGCTCCTAATTTTGTGTGTGTAGTCCCAGGACATGATTTCCTGTCCATAAGAAACAAGCTGCCTTGCAGGAAATATTTAACTTTGTGCAAATTGAAGAAGAGAGTCTCCCACAAGCTTGATGGAGGCTTCTCCAATTACTTAATACTTTGCCTGATCATCCTCTCAAGAAAATGAAATACTTGATGTCTTTTATAATGGACTAGCCGATGCTTCTAGGGACCACCTAGATAGTTGTACTGGTTCTGTTTTCAGGGAACGAACTATTAAACACGCTGAATTACTATTGAATAATATATTGAGCAACGATAATGATTGGACTATTCCCGAACCACCTTCAAAGCCAACTCTGAAGAAAAGAGGTATTTTATTCCTCAGTCCTGAAGATATGCAAGAGGTAAAGAAATCTATGAAAGAAAAGGGTATTAAAGCCGAAGGTGTTAAGAATCTACCACCTATTGAAGAAATACATGGTCTTGATAACCCGACACAGGTAGTAGAGGTAAATTCTCTCCGTAGATTTGATGACAGAGATATTCCTTATAATAAGTCTACTAGCCAATGCTTGGATGAATTTGATAATTCTATAGTCAATCAAGAAAATTTTAATGCTTATGTTAGTAGACAATTGAAACATAATGCTTACATGCTTGATCACTTGGGTCATTATCCAAGTAGAACTGTCAATGACTTTAAGCTTATTAGTAAACATGTTTCCATGGTAACCACTCAAGTAGAACAAGTACTTAAGGCTAAAAATGTTTTGCTTAATGAGATGAATAGTAAAGACAGTGATCATTCGTTCCAATAAGAGTAGGAAAAATAATGATGATAGTACTTTGCATGCTGCTAGTGAGCCTGTTGAAGATACATCTAAGAATCCAAATGATATTTCTATTTCCGATGCTGAGACCCAATCTAGTGATGAACACAAGCCTACTGATAACACTAATAATGATGTTCATGTTGATACTCAACCCAGTAATGATAAATATGTGGAGATTGAACTTGTTGATGATCTTGATAACCCACAACCTAAGAATAAAAGATACGATAAAAGATACTTCATTGCTAGGAAACATGGTAGAGAAAGAGAACCATGGGATCATAAACGCATGCCTTTTCCTCCTAAACCATCCAATAAAAAGGATGATGAGGATTCTGAGTGCTTTGTTGAAATGCTTAGACCTGCCTTTTGCGTATGCGCTTGACTGATATTTTGAATATGTCTCCTTATGCTAAGTATATGAAAGATATTGTGACAAATAAAAGAAAGATATCGGAAGTTGAGATTCCCACCATGCTTGCTAACTATACTTTTAAAGGTGGAATACCTAAGAAACTAGGAGATCCCGGAGTACCTACTATACCATGCTCTATTAAAGGAAATTATGTTAAAACTACTTTATGTGATCTTGCAGCTCCTGTTAGTGTTATGACTTTCTCTTTATACCGTAGACTTGATTTGAATAAGTTGACACCTACTGATATCTCTTTGCAAATGGCTGATAAATCAACTGCACTGCCTATCGGTATTTGTGAGGATGTACCTGTCGTAGTTGCAAATGCTACTATCTTGACGGACTTTGTTATTCTTGATATTCCCGAGGACGACAGTATATCGATCATCCTTGGTAGACCCTTTTCGAATACTGCAGGGGCTGTTATTGATTGAAACAAGGGCAATGTCACTTTTCATATTAATGGTAATAAGCATACGGTACACTTTCCCAAGAAACAACCTCAAGTTCATAGAACCAACTCTATTGAAAAAATTCCAACGATTATTATTGGAGACTTTGAGTTCCCTCTTCCTGTTGTCAAGAAGAAATACGATATAGTTATTGTTGGGAAAATGCATATCCCCATTGAGGTAACTTAGTGTTATTCAAAAATTCTTCGGTTTCATGTTATTCGAAAGAAGTTTGTTAATAAGACTTGATCAACCTTATTGATGGATTCCTTTTGATGAGCATGAGATGCATGAATTTAGAAGGCACAACTTCCTGTACCTAAATTTTACTTTCTGTTACCTAGATGAAATAATTTAAAAATGCTACTATTTTTCTATTTTCTGAGTTTCCCATGCAATAAAAAAGTGACCTGGAAATATAAGTTCTTCAAATGTCCTTAAAATGGAGTATGATTTTTTCTGGAATATTTAAGAATTTTTGGCACTGAGTATGCATCAGGGGGCCGCATGATACGTCTCCAATGTATCTATAATTTTTTATTGTTCCATGCTATTATATTATCTGTTTTGGATGTTTTATATGCATTAATATGCTACTTTATATTATTTTTGGGACTAACCTATTAATCTAGAGCCTAGTGTCAGATTCTGTTTTTTCCTTGTTTTTGAGAATTGCAGATAAGGAATATTAAACGGAGTCCAAATGAAATAAAACCTCGGGAATGATTTTTCTGGACCGAAAGGAAACCACCAAGCTTGGAGACCAAGGACGGAGAGCCATCATGGGGCCACAAGCTCTAAGGGTGCGCCCCACAGGCTTGTGGGCTCACGGTAGACCTCCTAACCCTAATCTTCGGCCTATAAATTCCCAAATATTCCATTATTATCAGAACGAGCCATGAAAACACTTTTCCACCGCTAGAAGCCTCCGTTCCCAAGAGATCCAATCTTGGAGCCTTTTCCGGTAATCTGCTGGAGGGGGATTCGATCACGGAGGGCATCTACATCAACTCCATTGCCCCTCCGATGATGCGTGAGTAGTTCACCACAAACCTTTGGGTCCATAGCTAGTAGCTAGATGGCTTCTTCTCTCTCTTTGATCTTCAATACCATGGTCTTCATGATCTTCATGGAGATCTATCCGATGTAATACTCTTTTGTTGTGTGTTTGTCGAGATCCGATGAATTGTGCGTTTATGTTCAAATTGTCCATGAATATTATTTGAGTCTTTTTTTTAATTCTTATACGCATGATTTCATATCTTTGCAAGTCTCTTCGAGTTATTGGTTTGGTTTGGCCAACTAGATTGGTAATTCTTGCAATGGGAGAAGTGCTTAGTTTTGGGTTCAATCTTGCAATGTCCTCACCCAGTGACAAAGTAGGGGTAGCGAGGCACGTATTGTATTGTTGCCATTAAGGATAACAAGATGGGGTTTTCATCATATTGCTTGAGTTTATCCCTCTACATCATGTCATCTTACTTCATGCGTTACTCTATTCTTCATGAACTTAATACTCTAGATGCAGGCAGGAGTCGGTTGATGTGTGGAGTAATAGTAGTAGATGCAGAATCGTTTTGGTCTACTTGACATGGACGTGATGTCTATATGCATAATCATTGCCTTGGATATCTTCATAATTATTTTCTTTTCTATCAACTACTCGACAATAATTTGTTCACCCACCATAATACTTGCTATCATGAGAGAAGCCTCTAGTGAAACCTATGGCCCCGGGTCTATTTTCCGTCTTATACTTTCAGATCTAAACCAAAAATACCAAAATTAATTTTCTGAATTATTTTTACCTTTTGTTTTACTTTTCGTTCAAGCAATCTATCTCTATCAGATCCCAAACTTGCAAGTAACCTTAAAGGGCTTGACAACCCCTTTATAGCGTTGGGTGCAAGAGTTTGATTCTTTGTGTAGGTACACCTATTGGGGACTTGCTTGTGTCTCCTACTGTATTGATACCTTGGTTCTCAACAACTGAGGGAAATACTTATCTACTTTGCTGCATCACCCGTTCCAATTCATGGAAACCAACGCATGCTCGAGAAGTAGCACCGCACCAGTGGGCCACAAGCCTACAGGGCGCCCCCCTTGGGCACGCCCTGGTGTCTTGTGGGTCCCGTGGCCCTCCTCCACCTATTCCAGCACCCATTTACTTCATCTTCCTCGAGAAAAAATCCCACCATTGATCAAACCCATGTCCTAGCTCATCTTGCTGCCATTTTGGATCTCCTTGCTCAAAGCTCCATTTGTGAAACTGTTTTAGGGGATTACTCATCGGTATGTGACTCCTCCAATGGTCCAATTAGTTTTTGTTCTAGTGCCTTATATATTGCAAATTTTTGCTGTTGTGGTGACCTTGTTTCTGAGCTTGCATGTAAAATTTGTAATGTCCCAAGTAGTTTTGATGCATGATATAGTCTCTAGGCACTTGAGGGAGTAGTTGCTATGAGTTTTGTTGAGTTTGGTTCACCTTTATTTTGTTTCACTAAAAAAATCAGAAATTTTTCAGAGAAAGAAAAGATGTTGAGGAGAATGTACCAAGATGGTTCCTCGAGCAAGAAAACTCCGAGACTCGCGTTACATGAGCCTGATTTTGAACCACCGAGGGAAGCTCGAGTGATGCCTTGTGAATGGCCATCGGATCAATTCATGGACAATGTCGGTTTCAAGGAAGAGTTTTATGCGTACACAAGGAATGCTATCCTTGAGGATTTTATTTCAAACCGATGCAAGCAATATTATCAACTCACTGATTCTTTTGTAAGGAGGTTTGAATTTGCATCCACGCATAATTCTCATTCTGTCCTATTTAATCTTTATGATAAGTCCTACACCATGGACCTAGAGGATTTCAAAGATGCATGCAAATATCCACAGTGGGGTAACCATAGCGATCCTCATAACAATGAATATAACGATTTCCTTGCTAGCATCACAGTGGGAGAAACTAGGATCATTGCGCAAACTACTTTGGGGAGCATTCACTTTCCGGCTATAAATTATTTTGCTCTCTTCATAGGTAGATGTATTAATGGTAAACATGAGCATATCCACCTTTGCATGCCTGATCTGAGTATTGTTAAGAGTTTTGTAATAGTAGATAGACGATATAACTTGGGGGCTATTATTGCTAGGAGGTTACATCATAATGCTAAGGATGGAGATTTCTTTGGTGGAATTTATGCCACCCGCGTAGCTAAGTATCTTGGGGTACCCATAAGAGAGAATGACACTCAGTTACCCCTTGCTTTTCTTGATTATGAGGCTTTGGTGCGCTACCAGTTCTTGAAAGGAACGAACAATCCCTCCAGTACCGATCAATTTTTGACACATGACATGCTGTCCATGTTACCCTTCCTGCTCCTGCCTTCTTTAAGTTTCAGGAAAAATAGAGATACTTTATAACCAGAGAGGAGGCAAACGAGTATGAGAGGAACACAGAATTAGCTTGCCTTCACGCTGCAGTCGTTCAGGCGGTAGCCGTCGCAGCCCAGTACAACCCCAACTATGACTTCGGATATTATCCGGGCCAGTCATGGCCCTAGACCAACTTAGGCCAAAAGCCTAAGCTTGGGGGAGTACGTATTTCTCACCGACATTACATTCATGTTCACGCACTCATTTCAGTTGTCGGTGTTCATACTTTTTCATTGTACTATCCATGGTAGTTTACTTCTTCTTTGTGCTTTCTTCTTGTGTGTTTGACTAATCTTTAAGAAAATCCAAAAAACAAAGAATTTAGTTCTAGCTTTACCATCTGGTTTGTTTTAGTTGTAGCATTAAAATAAAACCCAAAAATATTTCTCATTCTTCTTTTGCTTGTTGGGAGCTTTCCCGTGTAAATAATTTTCCTTTCTTTTCTTTGGGTCGTAAGGAGAAAACCACGATGACATGTTGAGTGGATCTCATATGCATTATTGTTTATCTTATATAGAGCCCATATTTCTTTGCCTTCCCTTTTGAGTTATTGTTTGCAAATTCTAGCTTAGTCCAATGCACGTGCACTCTTATTATTCACATCATTCGGTCGTGCAAGTGAAAGGCAATAATGACAATATATGATGAACTGACTGAGATGGAGAAAAGTTGGTATGAACTCGACCTATCTTACTTTTGTAAGTATGATTAGCTCATCATTCTTAATTCAGCCCATTATAGATGAAACATGTTTGCAATGACAATTAGAGATTATAGTTGATCATACAATGCTTAATTGGCTAAGAGTGGATAATGGTTTGTCTTAAGCGCCAACATGCATATTAAAATGGTTGTGATGTAGTATGATAGAATGGTATCCTCCCCTAAATGATTCGAGTGGCTTGACTTGGCACATGTTCATGCATGTAGTTGAAACAAATCAAAATAGCCTCCACGACATTTATGTTCATAGGGAATTATATCCTACTCATGCTTGCATTCAATGTTAGTTAATCTCAAAGCATGTTGATGACTGTGTCACTCTCTAGTAGGTCGCTCCCCAGTCTTTTGCTAGCCTTCACTTATACTAAGCGGGAATAGTGTTTGTGCATCCAATCTCTCAAACCCAAAGTTGTTTCATATGAGTCCACCATATCTACCTATATGCAGTATTTACCTGCCGTTCCAAGTAAATTTGCATGTGCCAAACTTTAAACCTTCAAATAAACATTCTATTTTGTATGCCCAAATCGCTCATGTGGCGACTAGGGGCTGTCAGTATCTTCCATGCTAGGTGGGTTATTGTCACGGTATGTGTTGATTCACTATCATTCACGAGAAAGTGGCTGGTAATCGGTATGCCCGGTTCCATGCTCGAAATAAAAAGAAAAATATAATTAAACAAAACTCCCCCAGGACTGTGTTTGCATGGACGGTACCCATGGATTCGGCTCGCCGTGGAGTGTGACTGATTGGTGGATGGGGAGTAAAAACTTTACTATTCTATTTGGGAACCGCCTATAATGTATCTAGCATGGAAGATATTGAAAACCTCTTGGTCGTTATGTGAGCAATGAAAGCATACCACTCAAAAATCATTACTTATCTCTGTTTTAAAAACTCGAGATCTGGCACCTCTGCAAATAAATGCTTCCCTATGCGAAGGGCCTTTCCATTTACTTTATTGTTGAGTCATCATCTTCTAATAAAAGGCGCCAGTTAGAGAGCACCACCATCATTTGTATGCTTGATGTAAATTGATATTGAGTACGAGCATGACTGGATCTCTCTCACCGTGAATTACAATCTTTAGTCAGTCCTTGTTCCCTGGAGGTGCTCTGCATTCATATTTATGACATTCAATTCATTCAACATTTTATCTTATGATAGAAGTGAATAACAAGGGTAAACATCAAACTACTCTCAAAAGATATAATTGAAGATCAACGAGTAGTCAAACAATTAAGTAGCTATGTGAAGACTCTATCCATATGAGAATTTCTGATCCAAGATTTATTTTCGACAGCAAAAAATCAAAAAAATACACTCCAAGAATAACACATATCAAGTGAACAAATCGAAACTTAGGACCAACATAGGCTAACCCATAGTTGTTGATGAAGAGAGGTTGGATGCGTAGCATCCCCAAGCTTAGATGCTTGAGACTTCTTGTAATATTAGCTTGGGGAGCCTTGGGCATTGATACTTGTGATTGGGTTTTTCGTGAAGAGGAACGGGTAATTGCAGCACAATACGGGTAAGTATTTCCCTTAGTTAAGAAACCAAGGTTTATCGAACCAATAGGAATATCAATCCACGATTGTCTTCAACAGCTACACACAAAAGATCAAACAACTTGCACCCAACGTGACAAGAGGGTTGTTGATACGTCTCCAACATATCCATATTTTTTTGCTTGTTCAATGCTGTTATATTATCATTCTTGGATGTTTTATGATCATTTTATTACCAGTTTATATCATTTTTTGGGACTAACCTATTGACATAGTGCCAAAGTGCTAGTTGTTGTTTTTGGTTGTTTTTTACTTCGCAGAAAATCAATACCAAACGGATTCCAATAGCGACGAAACTTTTTGGAGATTTTTTCTGGACCAGAAGACACCCAATGGACCAAAGAAGTGCTGGGGGAGTGGGCCAAGGAGACCACAACCCACCAGGTCGTGCTAGGGGGGCCCGACGCGCCTTGATGGGTTGCGCCCTCCTCGGGACCCCTCTCCACCACCTCTGATGCCTATAAATTCCCAAATATTCCCAAAACCCTAAGGGAGTCGACGAAACACAATTCCAGCCGCCGCAAATTCCAGAACCTTGAGATTCAATCTAAACACCATCACGGAGGGGTTCATCTTCATCATAGGTGCCTCTTCGATGATGCGCAAGTAGTCCACCATAGACCTATTGGTCCGTAGGCATTATCTGGATGTCTTCCTCTCTCTCTATCTCTCTCCCTCTATCTTATGATTCTCAATACAATGGTCTCTTGGAGATCTATTTGATGTAAACTTTTGCGGTGTGTTTGTTGGGATCCGATGAATTTGAGTTCATGATCAGTTTATATCCGTGAATATTATTTGAGTCTTCTTTGATGTATTATAGGCATGATTGCTTATAGCCTCGTATTTCTTCTTCGAATCTTTGGTTTAGTTAGGCCAACTAAATCGATTTTTATTGCAATGGGAAGAGGTGCTTTGTGATGGGTTCGATCTTGCGGTGTTCATTCTAGTGAAAGAAAGGGCAGCAATACATGCATGTATCGTTGCTATTAAGGATAACAAGATCGGGTCTATTCCTACATGAATAGATCTTTTTTATATCATGTCATCGTTCTTATTGCATTACTCAGTTTTTCCATGAACTTAATACACTAGATGCATGCTGGATAGCGGTTGATGTGTGGAGTATTAGTGGTAGGTGCATGTAGGAGTCGGTCTACTTATCTTGGCCGTGATGCCTATATAATGATCGTTGCCTTGGATATCGTCATGACTACTCGATTTTGTATCAATTGCCCAACACTAATTTGTTCACCCACTAATACGTCTCCAACGTATCTACTTTTCCAAACTCTTTTGCCCTTCTTTTGGACTCTAATTTGCATGATTTGAATGGAACTAACCCGGACTGACATTGTTTTCAGCAGAATTGCCTTGGTGTTATTTTTGTGCAGAAATAAAAGTTCTCGGTTTGAGCTGAAAATTTATGGAGAATAATTTTGGAGTTAATAAAAAATATTAGCGAAATAATCAACTACATGGGGCCCACCACCTGGCCACAAGCCTGGTGGGCGCGCCCACCCCCCTAGGGCGCGCCCCTGTGGGTTGTGGGGCCCATGACGCTCCTCCGACCTTGTTTCCACTTCTATATATTCCAATTCGGGGAGAAAAAATCAAGGAGAAGAGTTCATCGTGTTTCACGATACGGAGTTACCGCCACCTCATGTTCTTCCTCGGGAGACGGGATCTGGAGTTCGTTTTGGGCTCTGGAGAGGGGAAATCGACGCCTTTGTTATCACCAACCATCTTTCATCACCAATTCCATGATGCTCTCCACCGTTCATAAGTAATCTCTTCGTAGGCTTGCTGGACGGTGATGGTTTGGATGAGATTTATCATGTAATCGAGTTAGTTTTGTTAGGGTTTGATCCCTAGTATCCACTATGTTCTGAGATTGATGTTGCTATGACTTTGCTATGCTTAATGCTTGTCATTAGGGCCCGAGTGCCATGATTTCAGATCTGAACCTATTATGTTTTCATGAATATATATGTGTTCTTGATCCTATCTTGCCAGTTGTAGACACCGATTACGACATCTGATCTGCATCCCCCAGGGTGACAATAACTGGGATTCTTTCCGGTGGTTACCGTAGTTTGAGGAGTTCATGTATTCACTAAGTGCTAATACTTTGGTCCGGTTCTCTATTAAAAGGAGGCCTTAATATCCCTTAGTTTCCAATAGGACCCCGCTGCCACAGGAGGGTAGGACAAAAGATGACATGCAAGTTTTTTTCCATAAGCATGTATGACTATATATGGAATACATGCCTACATTACATTGATGAATTGGAGCTACTTCTGTGTCAACCTATGTTATAACTATTGCATGATGAATGCCATCCGACATAATTATCCATCACTAATCCATTGCCTACGAGCTTTCCATATATTGATCTTTGCTAAGTTACTTTTCTGTTGCTATTGATACGAACACTACAAAACTGCTACTATCACTTTTGCCGCTGTTACCATTACTTCCGTACTACTTTTCTACTGAATACTTTGCTGCGGATATTAAGTATTTCAGGTGTGGTTGAATTGACAACTCAGTTGCTAAGACTCGAGAATATTCTTTGTCTCCCCTTGTGTCGAATCAATAAATTTGGGTTGAATACTCTACCCTCGAAAACTGTTGCGATCCCCTATACTTGTGGGTTATCAAGACCTTTTTCTGGCGCCGTTGCCGGGGAGCATAGCTCTATTCTCTGAGTCACTTGGGATATATGTTTTTTGATCACTATGAGGGATCTTAAAGATCCAAAAACCAAGATCTACCCCTCAACTACGAGGACAGGTAAGGAACTACCATCTAGCTCTGCACTTGATTCCCCTTCTGTTATGAGTAAATTTGCGACACCACCACCTGCTAGTAATTCTGATATGTCGCAAGTAATTGATGATGCTACTTCTGCTATGCATGATGCTTATGATGATACTTTTCTTGATGATACTGTGCCACTTGGTGAATTTCTTGATGAACAAATTGCTAGAACCAATGCTGAAACTCATAATATTTCTGAATCTGATGAAATTATTGAAACTGAACACTATGATACACCTGCTAGACCTAGCTCTCCTAGATACGAATTTCTTGATATACCTGAGGGTTATGTTATGGAAGGATAGGTAGCTAGGGACTTTCTTCCTTGTAAGGATAGAGATGATCTTAAGAAATTGCTCCGCAAGTGGAAGGAAAAATCTTTGAATGCTAGAATGCAATGATCCTAAGTTTGCTAGTTCACATATCTTTGTTACTGATAAGGATTATGAATTCTCTATCGATCATGAGTTAATTACCTTGGTTGAATCTAATCCTTTCCATGGTTATGAATCTGAAACTCACCCTATTTACCCATGAAGAAAAATTTCCCTATTATATATTATTAAGTTGTTTCCTTTTTCATTAAAGGGTGATGCTAAGATATGGTTTAATTCTCTTGCTCCTGATTGTGTGCATAGTCCCCAGGACATGATTTATTACTTCTCTAAAAAATATTTTCCTGCCCATAAGAAACAAGCTGTCTTGCAGGAAATATTTAACTTTGTGCAAATTGAAGAAGAGAGTCTCCCACAAGCTTGGGGGAGGCTTCTCCAGTTACTTAATGCTTTGCCTGATCATCCTCTCAAGAAAAATGAAATACTTGATATCTTTAATAATGGACTAACCGATGCTTCTAGGGACCACCTAGATAGTTGAGTCGGTTGTGTTTTTTCAGGGAACGAACTATTGAACAAGCTGAATTACTATTGAATAATATATTGAGCAATGATAATGATTGGACTATTCCCGAACCACCTTCAAAGCCAACTTATTATATTCCTTAGTCCTGAATATATGCAAGAGGCAAAGAAATCTATGAAAGAAAAGGGTATTAAAGCTGAAGGTGTTAAGAATCTATCACCTACTGAAGAAACACATGGTCTTGATAACCCGACACAGGTAGTAGAGGTAAATTCTCTCCATAGATTTGATGAAAGAGATATTCCTTACAATAAGTCTGCGAGCCAATGCTTGGACGAATTTGATAATTTTATAGTCAAGCAAGAAAATTTTAATGCTTATGTTAGTAGACAATTGAACTATAATGCTTACATGCTTGATCGCTTGGGTGATTATCTGAGTAGAACTGTCAATGACCTTAAGCTTATTAGTAAACATGCTTCCATGGTAACCACTCAAGTATAACAAGTACTTAAGGCTCAAAATGATTTGCTTAATGAGATGAATAGTAAACACAATGTCATTTTGATAAAGTTGTGACTAGAGGAGGTAGAATGACTCACGAACCTTTGTATCTTGAGGGCCATCCTAAGAGAATTGAGCAAGATTCTCAGAGAGTTAATGCTGATGCAGCTATTCATTCCCATAAGAGTAGGAAAAATAATGATGATAGTACTTTGCATGTTGCTAGTGAACCTGTTATAGATACATCTAAGAATCCAAATGATATTTGTATTTCTGATGCTGAGACACAATCTGGTGATGAACATGAGCCTAGTGATAACATTAATAATGATGTTCATGTTGATACTCAACCCAGTAATGATAAAGATGTGGATATTGAACCTGCCGATGATCTTGATAACCCACAACCTAAGAATAAAAGATGCGATAAAAGAGGCTTCATTGCTAGGAAACATGGTAGAGAAAGAGAACCATGGGTTCAGAAACCCATGCCCTTTCCTCCTAAACCATCCAATAAAAAGGATGATGAGGATTTTGAGCGCTCTGTTGAAATTCTTAGACCTGTCTTTTTGCGTATGCGCTTGAATGATATTTTGAAAATGTCTCCTTATGCTAAGTATATGAAAGATATTGTGACAAATAAAATAAAGATACCGGAAGCTGAGATTTCCACCATGATTGCTAATTATACTTTTAAATGTGGAATACCTAAGAAACTAGGAGATCCCGGAGTACCTACTATACCATGCTCTATTAAAGGAAATTATGTTAAAACTGCCTTATGTGATCTTGCAGCACCTGTTAGTGTTATGCCTTTCTCTTTATACCGTAGACTTGATTTGAATAAGTTGACACCTACTGATATCTCTTTGCAAATGGCTGATAAATCAACTGGTCTGCCTATCATTATTTGTGAGGATGTACCTGTCGTAGTTGCTAATGCTACTATCTTGACAGACTTTGTTATTCTTGATATTCCCGAGGACGATAGTATGTCGATCATCCTTGGTAGACCCTTTTTGAATACTGCAGGGGTTGTTATTGGTTGCAACAAGGGAAATGTCACTTTTCATATTAATGGTAATGAGCATACGATATACTTTCCCAAGAAACAACCTCAAGTTCATAGTATCAACTCTATTGAAAAAATTCCAACGATTATTATTGGAGACTTTGAGTTCCCTCTTCCTATTGTCAAGAAGAAATATGATATACTTATTGTTGGGGAAATGCATATCCCCATTGAGGTAACTTAGTGTTATTCAAAAATTCTTCACTTTCATCTTATTTGAAATAAGTTTGTTAATAAGACTAGATCAACCTTATTGATGGATTTCTTTTGATGAGCATGAGATGGATCAATTTAGAAAGCACAACTTCCTGTACCTAACTTTTAATTTCTGTTACCTAGATGAAAATAAGTAAAAAATGCTATTATTTTTCTGTTTTTTGAGTTTCCCGTGCAATAAAAAAGTGACCTAAAAATAAAATTTCTTCCTGAAAATGGAGTATGATTTTTCTGGAATATTTAAGAATTTTTGGCACTGAGTATGCATCAGGGGGCCGCACTAGTGGGCCACAAGCATGCAGGGCGCGCCCACCCCCCTAGGCACGCCCTGGTGGCTTGTGGGTCCCACGTGGCCCTCCTCCACTTATTCCAGCACCCATTCACTTCATCTTCCTCCAGAAAAAAATCCCACCATTGCTCAAACCCGTGTTCTAGCTCATCTTGCTGCCATTTTCGATCTCCTTGCTCAAAGCTCCATTTGCGGGACTGTTTTAGGGGATTACTCATCGGTATGTGACTCCTCCAATGGTCCTATTAGTTTTTGTTCTAGTGCCTTATATATTGCAAATTTTTGTTGTTGTGGTGACCTTGTTTCTGAGCTTGCATGTCAAATTTGTATGGTCCCAAGTAGTTTTGATGCATGATATAGTCTCTAGGCACTTGAGGGAGTAGTTGCTATGAGTTTTTTTGAGTTTTGTTCACCTTTATTTTGTTTCACTAAAAATTTCAGAGATAAGAAAACAAGTCGACTCTTCCCTGCACCTATTACTATTACTCCACTTCAAGAGCGCTTCTATGCTTGCCTCTCTATGTATTAAGTTCATGACAAACAGACTAATGCTTGGAGCATGATGACATGATGTAGACAAAGTAAACTCAATCAATAGGAATAAACCCTGTTGTTTTATCCTTAGAGACAACAATACCAAGAGGTGTATTGTCCCCTTCTGTCACTGAGATATAGAGCACTGCCAGATTGAACCCACTACAACGCACCCCTCTCATTGAAGAAATATCAATCTAGTTGGCCAAACTATTTCAATAGATTAGAGAGATTTACGAAGCTACAATGATCATGCAAATAAGAATCATAATATTCAGAGATAACTCAAATACTTTTCATGAATAATCTGAAACATAAACCCACAATTAATCGGATCCCAACAAACGCACCGTACAAAAGAATTAAATTGGATGGATCAAAGCAAAGATGCGATGATCATTGTATTGAAGATCAAAAGAGAGAGAGAGTCATCTAGGTACTAACTACGTACCCATAGATTTTTGGTGAACTACTCACACGTCATCATGATGGCCGCAAGGTTGATGAAGAGGCCCTCTGTGATTGACCCCCCGCCCCTCCGGCAGGGTACGGGAACGAAGCTCCAGATGGGATCACGGCGGAATAGAGACTTGCAACGGTGAAAAAGTGTTTCAGGATGCCCTTTAGGGTTTTTGGAAAATATGTTAATTTATAGGCCAGAGAACGGGGATAGGAGGGCCACTAGGGAGGGACAAGCCATCAGGGCGCGCCGACCCCCCTGGGCGCGCCCTGTTGGCTTGTGATTCCCTTGTGCGGCCTTCCGTCTTCTCTTGAAGCTTCCACGTCTTCTTTTGGTCCAGAAAAAATCATAAAAAAGTTTTAGGGCAATTGGACTTCGTTTGGTACTGTAAACCGGACAAGTAAAAAACACGTAGAAAACAACAACTAGCACTGGGCATTGGGTCGATAGGTTAGTGCTAAAAATAATATAAAATGGTAAATTATTACTCAAAAAGTGTCCTAGAATGATATAATAGCATGGAACAATCCAATTATAAATAAGTTGGAGACGTATCAGGTATTCCCAAGCTTGAGCTTTTGTGTCTTTTTAATTCCTCTCGTATCTCGGTTTCACCTAAGTCTCAAAATCTAAATCCACACAAAACTTGAGAAGAACTCATCAGATAGGTTAGTAAGCATAAGAGTTAATAAACACTTCATTTACTGCCAAGACAAGTTGCATAATAATTTAAAAAATTATGTATTGTATACTATCATTTTCATAATTTATATTTACTAATATAAGCCATGAAAACTCTAGGTTAAATAGATAACAAAACTATGACAGCAATCTGTTCAAACATAATAGTTTGTAGCAATAAATTTAAAAAGTGTACTTCTATATCTCTAAAAAATCTCAAAATTTAGGACATGATAAATAATTTGTATGACAATATCGTGTAAAAATTTCAGAAACTTTCCACGTTTCGGTAAAATAAATAAGTTCTAACACTACGGCAAAAGTTTTTATCTTTATACAGCATATATCAATTATGCATTCAAACACCTAAAGGCAATTTTTGGTGCTTTTTATTGGGAAAATGATTATAAATAATAGAGATAAAAGATTAAAAATGAAATGATGCTCGAAGACACATATTATGTGACGAATAAAAATACAGCTCCAAGTAAGATATACTGATAGTATTGAAGACGGAACAGGGGATGCCTTTCGGGGCATCCCCAAGCTTAGGTGTTTGAGTGTTCCTTGGATATTACCTTTTGGTGCCTTCGGAATCCCCATGCTTAGGGTTTTGACCCTCCTTATTCTCCTTATATCGGCATCTCACCCAAAACTTGAGAACTTTAATCACACAAAGTTAACGGAACTCGTGAGATGAGTTAGTGTAATAAAGGAAGATCATTCGCTTAGGTACTGCCAAGACAAGATTCATAATTGTTCTTAGATAATATCTATTGTATTCTATCATATCCATAATTTATATGACTAAATAGAATCTATGGAAAGACTGAAAACAAGCAAACTATGTACGCAAAACACAATGTGTCAAAAACAGAATAGTCTGTAAATATCTAGACTAAACCATACCTCCCTATCTCTAGAAATTCTGAAAAAAAATAGGAAAAGTTAGGAAATTTTCACAGCAAAACTGAGTAATGATGTCAGAATATTTTGATGCTCCAATAAAATCTGAGAATATTTATATTGGAGACAAAAGTTTCTATTTTTGCACAGAATCAAACTAACAAGTATCCATACTATCTCAAAGGCTTTACTTGGCACATTATTTTTATGGTGTAGTGGTATATACAAGGGGATAATTATTTTTATGAGAAACTTCCATGAAAAATTCTACATTGTTTCCATGAGCATGAACACAAGTCTTCAAGGTCGACCCTCACTTCTCTAATGCATAACTTTCCAATCGCTTCTCCTTAAGAGGCAAGTAATTTTTTAAATTTTGCATTTTTTTGTTTATTTTTTTCACCCAGAACTAAATAAAGAAAATAAAAACAAAGGGAAAATATCTACTTAGTGAAAAAGGCAAACAATCAAACACGAAAATATTAACCCCACGCTATTGCTCCTCGACAAAGGCATTGGAAAAGAGCTTGATAATCCCCAAGTGCAAGCAATCATTATATGTAACTGGTAAGTATGGAGTGTCAAACCCACAAGGAGCTACAAGTAAGATCAATATTCTCTCAAATCATAACTTCCATTGATACAATTCTACGTACACCAAGTGTTTGCTTTTATCTAGCAACAAGAAATAAAACTGCGTTGTGGGTACAAAGAGGATAGCTTCGCATGATACCGAAAAACTAAAATATGAAAATAGGTGTTGTCTGCATAAAGTTAGAACATTTACAAATAGAGATTGTTGAATAATTACAAATAGCAAGTGTGGAATACTTATGGTATGATGTGCGTAATTCTCCTAGGCAATTGATACCAAGATTGATAATCATTATTGCAATTTTATATGAGAAAAAGACATGAGCTAACTGATACTCGTGATCTGCGTTGGGTTTTCCATGAAGAGGAATGGGTAATTGCAACACAAAGTGGGTAAGTATTTCCCTCGGTTATGAAACCAAGATTTATCGAACCAACAGGAATACCAATCCTCAACCGTTTTCAGCGGCGGCACACAAAAGAACAAACAACTTGCACCCAATGCCGACAAAAGTATTGTCAATCCCTTTGATCTCGTTATTTGGAAGCAAGTGAGTTGTCTAGATAATTGTAGATAATAATAAGTGCAAAATAAAATAAAAGGTAATGAATAAAAACAAGTTAATGATAACGTTTATCAATAAATAAGTGAATAGACCCGATGGCCGTAGAGTTCTCTAGTGTCATCTCTTATAAGCAAAGCATATGGTGGGTAAACAAATTACTATTGGGCAATTGATAGAAAAGCAAATATTTATGCAATTTTCATGGCAATGATCATGTGTATATAGGCATCATGTCCATAAGAAAATAGGCCGACTCCTACCTGCATCTATTACTATTAGTCCACTTCAAGAGCGCTCCTATGCTTGCCTCTCTACGTATTAAGTTCATGAAAAATGGAGTAATGCTTGGAGAATGATGACATGATGTAGACAAAGTAAACTCAATCACTATGAATAAACCCCATCATTTTATCCTTAGTGTCAACAACACAAAGACACAACTTGTCCCCTTCTGTCACTTGGATATAGAAACTCGCTAGGTTGAACCTACTACAACGCACCACTCCCACTGAAGAAATATCAATCTAGTTGGCCAAACTACCTCAATAGATAGGAGAGCATTACGAAGCTATGATGATCATGACAATAAGAATCATAGTAATCAGATTTGACTCAAATACTTTTCATGAATAATCTGAACATAAACTCACAACTCATCGGATCCCAACAAACACACCATACAAAGGGATTACATCGGATAAATCAAGGCAAAGATGCGATGAACATTGTATTGAAGATCGAGAGAGAGAGAGATAGAGAGAGAGAGAGAGATTGCCATCTAGTACTACCTACGGACCCGTAGGTCTGTGGTGAACTGTTCACATATCATGGTGAGGGCAGCAAGGTTGATGAAGAGGCTCGACATGATCGATCTCCCCTCCGGTAAGGTGTCGGAATGGAGGTGTAGATGACGTCCCGTCGGAACAGACACTTGCGGCAGCGAAAAAAGTGTTTCGTGAGCGGTTTTGGTGTTTTTAGGGTAGATGTGAATTTATAGGCGAGATCACGACACTAGGAGAGACACCAGAGGTCCACCACATATCTAGCCGCGCCCCTGGTGGCGTTGTGGGATATGTGTTGGTGCCCTGGTGCCTCTCCCGGACTTCCTCTGAAGCTTTTAGGTATGTATTGGTCCATAAAAATCATCAAAAAGTTTCATGGCAATTGGACTTCGTTTGACACTATAACTCTGAAAAGGCAAAAACACGTAGAAAACAGGAAGTAGCACTAGGCACTAGGTCAATAGGTTAGTGCTCAAAAATATTATAAATTGGTAAATAAATACCCATGTATTTGAGTTACCAAAAATATTATAAATTGGTAAATAAAGAAAGATCTGAAGGATTGGAGCATCACCAAAGAACTAGCCATGGACAGGGGTGTATGGAAGCTTGCTATCCATGTGCCAGAACCAAGAGTTAGTCGCAAGATCTTATGGGTTTCACCTCTAGCCTACCCCAACTTGTTTGGGACTAAATGCTTTCTTCTTCTTGTTGTTGTTGTTGTCGGTAAATAAATACCCAAAAAGTATCCTAGAATGATAATATATTATCATGGAACAATAAAAAACTTATAGATACATTGGAGACGTATCACTAACATACTTTTTGTACTTGGATCATATGGACTCATGATTGGACCTCTAGCAAGCATTCACAACTACTAGAAATGATTAAGGTAAACCCAACCATAGCATTAAATATCAAGAAATTTTTACTCCCATGTGCAACAACCCCCTTACTCGGGTTTGTGTTTCAGTCACTCACGCAACCCACTATAAGCGAATTATGAACGCATTGAAATACCCTACAATAGGAATCCCCCACGAGTGTGCGACACGGGGGACACAATAGGACGGAACCAAAATAAAACATACAAGTCAATCCAATCAAGATCATCAATCAACCCAAAGGACAAAAGAAATCTACTCAAACATCATAGGATGGCAACACATCATCGAATAATAGTATGTGGTATAAAGCACCATGTTCAAGTAGGGGATTATAGCGGGGTGCGGGAGAGTGGACTGCTGAAAAGACATGAGGAAAGTGATGAAGACGGTGATGTTGATGACGACGATCACCGCAGCGATGGTTCCCACGAAGGGACTCCGACGCCACCGAGAGAGAGGAGAGAGTCCCCCCCCCCCCCCCCTTGGCTTCCTCCTCCATGACCTCCCCCTAGATGGGTAGAGGTTCTCCCCTCTAGTCCTTGGCTTCCATGGTTTCCGGAGGGGCGAGAGTACCTTCGGGATTGGATCTCTCTATCTGTTTTCTTCTCTGGTTCGCGTCTGTTTTCTTGCGTTTCACCATTTCTTGAATATCCGGAAAACCGTAACTTCGATTGGGCTGAAATTATGAAGGGATTTTTAAATGAAAAGTATCTTTCTTGCGGCGAAAGAAGGGCTCCAACCGCCTTATGAGGTGCCCACAAGGCAACCCGGCGCGCTTGGGGGTGGGAACGCCCTGTTGCCATGTGGGCAACCAGTGGGCCCCCTCGGGTGGTTTTTCGCTCTAGTAATTTTTATATATTTCACAAAAAATCTTCAAATTTCGTCCAATTTTGAGAAATTTTATTTTCTACACAAAAACAACACCATGGTAATTCTCCTGAAAACAACGTGAGTATGGGTTAGTTCCATTAAATCATAAAAAAATGCAACATACCATAAAAAAATATTGTAAACATGGATAAATATTGCATGAATACTTTATAAATTATCGATGTGTTGGAGATGTATTATTCACTTTTTTTATTTTTACCTTCACAACCTCTGAATATGTTGAAGTAACCACCCACTATGTAAGGTATAGTCAAATGGGAGCAAAAGGAGGCCATTTCAACAAGGAAATCGTCTTTGTTTTCATCATGGGCCATCCCATACACCACAGAAGGGTCCGGACACATTTCACCTCACGCCGTAGACAATATGGCCTCCTTTTGTTCATAGGATTAGAATATCATAGGAATAGAAAAATCATAGGAAGTGAGATGACATGCATCTCAATTCCTATAGAGAAAGACATGTCATTTGATGCATAGGATAGGAATTTTTTCATTTGGTCTAGGCTAATGTTTTTTCCCTCTAAAATGTGAAGGATTGGTTTCTATCTATATGGAAATAGGAATCCATTCCTACAAACCAAAGGGCTTCATAGGAATCTTTCCTTTGACAATCCTATCCTATGAAATTCCTACAACATCCCTACAAACCAAAGGAGGCCTATAGCTTGCTAAATAAATTTGCCCACATCTCAGGAAACGAACTCCAATTTTTCTTTCTTAATGCCGAACAAGATTCCACTAAAGTTGCCAGTAGATGGAATCCAGTGCCAAGCAAAATGATTGTAAGGGTCAATCTTAGATAACTAGTAGAGAAAGAGAAAGATTGAGCCCGTGTCGATCGCGGGAGCGACGCGGGGCCACTATGTATTCTCTCCATTTTTATTTACTCTACAAATTAGCTTTGACTAAAGTTAAATTTTATAAAATAGAAAATAATATAAACATTTACAATAACAAATTTATATGATGTGAAAATATATACAATGGTGGATTTAATAGTATTGATTTGGTGGTGTATATGTTAATATATTTTTGTAAAAAGTTTTTGAGAGATATAAAATTTGACTTTATACAGACCTAATATGCGAAGTACTAAATAAAAACGGAGGGGTATGATTTAGAAAAGAAAGGCACAGACCTCGAATTTGCATAAGAGAGCACTTCATATTCTCCCACCGCGGAGTTAGTTAGAGCATCTCCAACAGGCGTCCCAAAAACAGTTCGCGCTACAAAATTACGCGTTTTATCGCGCATAGCGAAACAGGACGCTCCAGCGACCGCCTAAAAACCGCGTGCGCGGCAAAAGTGCTTCCGCGCGCGGAGCGAAATGGCACCGCGCGCAGCTTATTTGATGCGCCCGCTCCCGCACGCGGAACCACTCGGGCGCTTGCGCATCATCTTCCAACCCCCTCCCACCACCGTCCGCGCCATCCCTTTTCTTTGGCGACCATCGATGTTTCTCGGACCTATCCCCGCGCCTCTGCAGCTTCCTCCCCCTCCCACTAGTCACCGTCGGCCCTTGCGCGTGCCATTCGTCCGGCGAAAAGCACTGGGCCGCCCATCGCCGCTCGGTGCCCACAAGGTGTTCGACAGAACACCCACAAGGTATATATTGCTCAAACTACATATTGTTTACATTAATTTGATGCTTGTTGTTCGTAGTTTTTATAAACTAGTTTAAATTCAATATTGTAGATGGGTTTATCATATAATTCTTCAGATGAAGAATTTGATGTGGAAGAGGAAGAGGACCTTGCAATCATCATAGCTATGCACATCAATAAAAAACCGAAGCATGGTGGTTCGGTTATGGGTAGGTAGAAAATTTGGAGGGACAAGATCAATGCCGACAACAGATTGATGAGGCACTATTTTATGAAGAATCCCACATACCCGAGTCGTATTTCTAGCGCCATTTTAGGATGAGCATCAGGTTGTTCACGCGCATTGCAGACAAACTAGCGAACCATAATCGTTTTTTTCAGCAAAGGAGGAACGCCGCCGGAGAACTTGGGCATAGCACCTTTCAAAAGGTGACACCGCTTTGCGTATGTTAGCATGCGGTATTGCGGTTGATCTAGTTGATGATCACTTGGCCATGGGTGAGAGTCAAGCCATCATGTGTGTCAAGCGCTTTGCAGTCGGAATTATGCAAGTGTTTGGCCCAGACTATCTGATATCTCCCAATGCTAAAGATGTAGTGGGTTCCCAGGTATGCTTGGCTCAATAGATTGCATGCATTGGAATTGGAAGAAAGAATTGCACAGCCAGAAAAAGGGTTTCACTATAATCCTTGAAGCGGTGCCCGATCAAGAGACTTGGATTTGGCATGCCAGGATCTTTGAATGATATCAACATGGTTAATCGGTCACCACTCATCAATAAGATTGCAAATGGTGAACTGTCACCGATACAGTTCGTAGCAAATGGTCATACATACAACTATGACTACTATCTTGCGGATGGCATCTACCCAAGGTGGCAAACATTTGTGAAGCCGTTGAAAAAACCGCAAGGTAAGAAAAATCTTGATTTTCACAATGCTCACACGGCAGCTAGGAAAGATGTGGAGAGAGCATTTGGGATTTTGCAAGCCCAATTTGCTATTGTGAGAGGACCGGCTAGATTTTGGGATCAAAAGATCCTTTGGTACATCATGCACGCTGAACGTGAATAAAATTTAGACTACTCTTAGTACGAGCTGTTGGGACATCTCGTGCAAGTGCAGTGGAGTGTTGCGAGGGTGGCCTGATTTGTTGTTTCGTTTCATGCTATTCGGTGGCCCGAAACGCATGACGATCTTTAGAACGATCTCATCGAGGAGTGGTGGAAATGGAGTGGCCGACAAAACACATGATTATTTGGTTATTTGATGTTGTATTGTTAAACTATTTGTTGCATTGGATGTTAAACTGTTTGTTTGAGTTGTAATAATAAAATTCAACTATTTATTGTTGACTATTTAATCTTTTGGTTTATTTTTAGAGTGCACATGTTTTTTGTGTAGGGTGCGCGTCGTGTATTTGCAGCGTCTGCTGGAATGCCGCGTGTGCTAAATTTTACACGATCATTGGAGCTATTCGTTGTGTTGCGTATTAAAAAACTTTTATTGTGCATTGCAAAACAGTTTTTTGCGCGCCGTGCCTCTTATATGGCCATAGCGCCCATACACCTTCCATCCATGAGAAGGCCCATGCAACTTTCCGAGGAGACTATTATCGTCCTCTTGGGAAATGAAAAGATCGACACTATAGAGACTCTTCGTACGAAGCCTTCAATTTAGCCCCTTCAAATTCCACCCAACCATTTAATTGTGCTGTTACCAATGCCACGCAACGCAGCCAAGAGTGGAGGCCGTGGAGGATACTTAAGGGATTCATATGCAACTCCCAAACTCGATCGTCTCTCTCAGACTCTCACGAGAGGCTGGTACTAGAGCTTAGAACTTCCGACAAATCGACCATGTCGAGCGGCGGCGGGCCAACTGTAGCCGTGAAGTTGTTCATCGACAAGGAGAAGAAAAGGGTGCTGTTCGCGGAATCCGATAAGGAGTTCATCGACGTCCTCTTCAGCTTCCTCACACTGCCTCTCGGCACGATCGTTCGTCTTCTTGGCAAGCAGTCTTGGATAGGGTACCTTGATCAGTTGTATAAGAGCGTGGAGAGCCTCAACGAAGATCACTTCCAAACCAAGGAGTGCAAGGCCATGCTTCTTAGTCCTCTCAATGCTGCGGCATTTCACTTGGAGCAGCTTAAGGTAAAATTTGACGATACCAATCAAAGTGGATTTTACAGCTGCGTGCACAGGGTATTTAGCTCTTTAAATTATTGCATACATGGCTGCTTGTCAAGCTTTTGGAAATGTCCACCGCATCTTCTTGCTGCTGTTGGAGGCTATGAAGATGGGGTGTTTGTCAAACATGGTCCGAAGTACATCATCACTGATGATCTCCAAGTGGCTCCAGCTTCTACGAGACTTGTCTTTTCCCTGCTCGACAGGTTTGGGGTACAAGACCAAGCGAAGATGGAGGACAAGATTCTTGAACTCGACACTAACAAAGGTGGTCTCTCTCTCTCTCTCTCTCTCTCTCTCTCTCTCTCTCTCTCTAACCCCTTTTCATTTTATGTTTCTACGAAATGCAAGAATTCATTGGTATATCGTCATTTTTCTTGCAGATGATTAGATTGCTGAAGAACGTATTGACGTCCAAGCAGCCCTTGACTGCACTATGTTTTGACGTCTGCGTCTCAATCCCACTGAACGCAACACATTCGGGTCAGTTACCTGAAAACCTGTTTCCAAAAGAAGCCAGTGATGATACTAAGCCCGTCTTCAGTGCTGTCGAAATAACGCTCGTCCATACGAAGGACAAGGCATCGATGTTGTATGCCGAAGTCGGAGGCGATTTCCTGGATCTTCTCTTCGGTTTGCTTTGCGTTCCTCTTGGATCCATAATCAAGTTCTACGGTGAATGGTATCAAACGGCTCCATCGGTGGTCTTTACAGAAATATTGACGAGAGCGCAAGAACATGGATGAAACCACAATGCCAAACGTTACTTCTAACTCCCAAGTTGGCACCCTTCTTTGGTTGCAGCCGCAATGTACTACAAACAGAAGAAATGAGTCCAAGAAGTCTGACCTTCAGATGCTTTAAGTGCCGTGTGGTTGAAGGTGGATACGCAAGTGCTTGCCATTGCACTTACCCTGATAAGAGAACTGTTACAGAATCGAACCCGAAGTTCCAAGGCTTTGGAATTGACAGCGCAGCATATGTCAAGGGAGGGCTCAGAAAGTTCCTGGTGACGAGTGACCTGCGAGTCCTCGATTTCACCCTGACCAACACTTTGCAAATCATGCACGCGGCGAAGGTTCCGAAGGAGAAGCTTGTGGAGAAAGATCTCACTCTCGACAAAACCCATGTAAATAGCCCCAAAAATGTTTAAACAGATCATGCATGAAATGTAGTTGACCATCATGATTTGTCTTCACTGTTTCGGCTTCTGTATTGTTTTAACGCTGATTTATGTTGCCGAAACAGGCTTTCGTCCCGCTTTATAGTAAAGCATACGTCCAAACAACCACATCTCAAACACAGTCATAAAAGAGAAATGTTGAGGCCACAGCACAAGGATGCCTAAATGAAAGAAGAAGAAATGAAGCGTCCTTCAGGGACAAGCTACTAAGCAGGCGAGCAGTCGGAGAGCCGACGCGCGGTAGACACGAGGCGTCCAGGAAAAGCTGAAGCCGATCACGATCCCTCGGTCTAGCGAGCGGATGCCAGTGCTGCGGGAAGGCAAGAAATTTGAAAAACGAGTCAGAAGCACATCACGGGAACACCCGTTCGATCACCATCTTGTTATGCGTAGTCCAGAGAGTCCACATCATAGCCGCGAAGATGAGCCAGAACAGTCGGCGCTTACGGCCAACCTGAGTGGCCCTAACCTACAGAAACTCTGCAAGGTCATGGGCCTCCCACTCTGGCCCTAGAGCCTCACGAACAAAGCACCAAAGAGCTTGCGCTGCCACGCAGGAAAACAAAATGTGCGTTCCCGTTTCCGGGACATGGCACAGAGGGCAAAGGCCGTTGCCCGGACCATGGCGTTTCAGCACCTCGGTCCCCGAAGGTAGACGGTCTCGGAGAAGCTGTCATACAAAAAACTTAATCTTCAAGGGCAACGGTGCCTTCCACAGTGGGGATAGCCACTGCAGCACCGGTAAACGACAAAGTGCCTGATAGGCCGAGCTAACAGAGAATTCACCCGAAGGAGAAAGGCTCGAAGAGACAGAGTCAGGGTCCTAGGACAGAGGAAGAGGGACTACTTCCCTCAGGTCTGTCCAGTCCCGTACCTCATCTAGTCCAAAGGAGCGGCAGAACGCAATGTTCCATCCCTCCTCCAAGGCAGATGCAGATACAAGGATGGCTGGGTCCTCACAAATCGCAAAGAGCCTCGGGAATTGCAAGCGTAGAGGCTCGCCCTCAAACCAAGGATCCAACCAAAATTGGGTCCCAGACCCATTGCCCACTGAGAAACGCAAGCCCAGCCTAATCTCTTTCTTGATGGCCTGAATAGATTTCCAGAACTAGGACCCAGCCGAGTTCGAGCAAGCCAAGAGGGGTTGGCCCTGCAAGTACTTGGACTCAACCAGCTACAGCCACAACCCCCCATCTCCCCGCAAGATCCGCCAAACCCAATGCAGCATAAGCGCAACGTTCATCCGGTGAGATGCAGGGATGCCCAACCCACCTCGATCCTTTGGTAGGCAAATGTCAGCCCACTTCACCATATGGTACTTGGGCCAACCATCCCCTGCCTGCCAGAAGAACCTAGCCAGCTCCTTGTCAAAGGAGCTATGCACACCTTGGGGTAAGATGTACATCCCCATCATATACATGGGGAGGCTGGCAAGGTTAGAGCTAATGAGGATAGTTTTGCTACCTTTAGAAGTGAACCTACCGCACCAGGGTTCCGCATGGGACGCTACTCGTCCCACAAGTGGGTCATACCCGCTCACCAAAATCCTGGACTCGGCCAGGGGCATCCCCAAGTAAGCTATGGGGAATGACGCCAACCTACAGTTGAGGTTATCTGTGATCCGAAGTTGCTCAGCCTCCGAATAGCCAAGGACCACCACCTCGCTTTTATCAAAGTTAATCTTAAGCCCACACATTTCCTTAAAGCAGAGCAAAAGGAACTTGAGATTAACAATGTCCGAGTCCGAGCCTTCCACCATAATCATGGTGTCATCCGCATACTGCAAGTGAGTAACCCCCCCCCATCCGGGATGAGCTGGATAACTATACCCTTAAGGTGGCCGGCCAACTTGCCCTGATCTAAGATGCCCACAAGGGCATCAACTGCGAGGTTGACAAGCAAGGGGGAAATAGGGTCCCCTTGCTTTACCCCTCTGGAAGCCTGGAAAAAGGGTCCACTTCGTCATTGATGTTGATCGCCGTCTTCCTAGATCTAACCAGTTGCATGATCCAGGAACACCACCTCTCGTCGAATCCGCGTCACTCCATCACCAACCTCAAAAAGGACCAGTCCAGACAGTCATACGCCTTCTGGAAGTCCAATTTAAGGAAGACCCCCTTAAGCCCCTTCGACGCCACCTCGTGGACGATCTCGTGAAGGGCAAGAATCCCGTCATGGATCCGCCGGCCCTTCAGGAACGCGGACTGAAGGGGGTGAGCAATCCTTTCCGCCACCGAGGATAAGCGGGTTGCACAAACCTTCACAAAGATTCGCTCCAACATGTTGATCACCGTGATGGGGCGGAATTGCCGAATATCTGTCGCCCCAACTACTTTGGGGATCAGGGATATAACTCCATAGTTAATCCTAGCCATGTCCAAGGTTTCAATACAGAACTCATGAAACATGGGCATAATGACCGGGCGTAGGATCTCCCAGAATTTCTGGAAAAAAACCACCGGGAGGCCATCTGGTCCCGGGGCCAAGCAAGCTTTCATAGAGGCAATCGCACGACCCACATCCTCATGGGAGAATGGGATAGTAAGTTCCGCATTCTCCGCATCGGAGACCTGGTCAGTAAGCGGCCAAAAGTTCGCGCAAAGAGAGACACCTCCGTGCGGCTCAGCCGAGAACAGCTCCTTATAGAAGGTGTAAATATGGGTGGAGATGTCCTCTGGGCTTTCCAGAAGAACATCCCCATCCCAGAGGAAAGGGATGGCACACTTCCGTCTGCGGCCATTAGCAATCGCCTAAAAGTAGGCAGTGTTCGCATCCCCCTTAAGGAGATAGTTCTGGCCCCCTCGACGCTGCCAGAAGAGCTCCTCATTCTTGTAAATGTCCATGAGCAAGGCCTCGAGGGTGTATCTCCTAAGCCAGTCATCAGGAGACAAGCCCTGCCCGTCAGCAAGGTCGCCCCACACCTTAATCTGATCCAGCAGGGCCCCTTTAAGGGCCCGGAGATCAACACCAAGGTTCGCACCCCAACCCTTCATGGCCTGATGAGACAGTTTAGCACAGTGATGCCAGACATCCACATCACAAAACACCCGAGGCAGGGACGCAACCGCCTCTAGCCAGCGGTCACGAACCATCTCAAAGAAACCCGGTTGCTCTAGCCAAAAAGTCTCAAAGCGGAAGCGACGGGTCCTAGGGGGGCCTCATCCCCCGACGAGAAAAGGAGGGGGGTATGATCGGAGCCAATCCGAGTGACCGCCTTGAGGGAGCACAGGGGGAACATCACTTCCCACTGGGCCGACACAAAGACCCAGTCTAAAACACTCCGGATGGGATCCGCCTGCTTATTCGTCCACGTAAACCTAGCCCCTACACGGGCTATCTCACAAAGCGCAAGGTCCGCAATGAAATCATTAAATAGACGCATGCGGACCCAATCAACATTAGGCGAGCTTTTGTTAGAAGCCCACCTAATGAGGTTGAAGTCCCTGGCCACCACCACCGGAGTGGTGCATCTCTCCACCTTATTTTTAAGCTCGGTGAGGAAGTCGGGAGAGCGAGGATGATCCATAGGACCATAGACAAAAATCACCTCCCAACTGAAGTGGACTCGTCGGTCGATGACGGACATGCTGAGCAAGAATTTCCCTCGGTCCATATCCTCAACCGAGAAAGCATCTTCCCGGACTCTGAGCAAAATGCCCTCAGATTGCCCTATAGCAGGCAACCATTGCCAGGCAAACTGGTGGCGGGAAAGCCCCTGGAGCTCATGCATACTAAAGTCCTGGCGAATCATCTCCTGCAGTCCCACAATGTCAATCTCCTCCTGACGCAAATACTCGATTAGCTGATGCCTCCGGCCAGTGAGGCCGAAGCCCCTAATGTTCCAACATAGGAGCTTCATTTAATAACCTCAGTGGAGTTCCTAGGCCCCGCAAGCGGGGCTGAGCTAGCCCGCCCGTCAATCACGAGTCGGGGGGATGCCTTCACCGGACGGCTATGCCGCCCCCGCGTAGGGGGGCAGCGGATGACTCCGGTCCGAGGGAGCTGGAACAGGAGGAAGACCCAGACACCTCTAGTCGGTATTCAGTGGGGTTGAGACGAGTGGGGGGACGCCCACGCAGCTCCCTCACCGGGGGAGGAATTGTCGAGGGCGTCTCCAACACGGTCTCCAAAGGGGGCGACGCACCATCCCTGGTCTCTCTATGACCAGGGTCGGTGCGCGTCGGGGTGTTAGGGTCACCACGCATAGCACAAGCACGGGCTTCAGCCAACGCCCCATCAAACCGCTCCTTGGCGCAGATAGCAGATATCTGCTCCAGGATGGGCCCTTTCTCACCATGGAACACAATGCCACTATTTGTTGCCACCTCTGCCAGATGGGACAACGGAGCAGAACCAAGGACAGAAAAATGGGAATCAAAACCAGAAGGAACAGAAGGGATGGGGGAAGTACCTGAGGATAGGTCGCGAGCAGCCGCCTGCATGGCGGCCTTCTCCTGGATCGTCGGGACACGGCCATCCAGAAGTACCCGGGACTGGCTAAGCCGCGCACTCTGACGTGCAGCCACCAGCAGGGAGGCCCCACCCTGCAGCTTGGAACCAGCCGCAGTAGGGGTCACAACGGCCAGGTCCAAGGGCGGTGGCGGCTCCACATACGGGGACCCCAAGGCTGGGGAAGGGGGGACATCGGCGAGCGCGAGTAGCAGACCACCCCAGGTGAGCACGACAACGACGAAGGGCGCACCTCCATCCCCACACTCAGCACGTCCTCCTTCACGACCTCCAGGTCCGGCACCGGGTAGCGACAGGGGGAGGGGCGTCCAAGACCACAGACCCACCCCCTGACGCCACCTGAGAAGCCATCCCAGCAGGATAGGAGGACCCACCACCGGTAGAAACCTGGCTACGCCGCCCGTCAGACGGGGCCAGCAGAACCTCCTCGTCATCCCCATCATCCTCACTAGAAGATCTCCCCCCTAGAAGAGGCCCCATCTTCACCATGCCCATCATCCGGGCGGGGCACAGTGGCAGCAGGGGCCGGCCCAAGCAGATCCTCAGGAATCGGAGACTCGAGCTCGTAGGTCAGCCGCTTCCCCTTAGTGCCGAAGTAGAATACCAAGGACAGACCGTCAATCTCAGCCGGAGCGGGGCAAAGGATCTCAATGTGTGCGGGGCCATCATCCTCGAAGGACGTCAGATCAGTAGTCACCAGCTTGCCCACCGGCTCAGAGATCGCCTTGAGGATGTGCGTAAGCTTGCCACCTCGCGGCGCCGACCTGCCACCACGAGGCAGGCCGTAGACAAGAACCCACACCTTCTCCAACAAAGGCACAGGGTTCGGCTCCGCAGAAGCAGCATGGACGGAGATCAGGAACTTGTTGATGGGGAATCGTATGGCATCGTGAGAACACACATGGAGCAGCTCAGCAGAGGGGGAGGGGACCGAGAAGACGAGGGGAGCCGTCTCGGTCATCTCCCAGGTGAAGTCGGAGTCGCGGAAGTCGCCGATGTACGTGGAGAGCTCAGTCTGGATGAGGTCGGCCGAGATCACCACCCCCGACGGCAGGTCCTGCTTAGGGGCCAGAGTGACCGTCGCCAAGTGAGACCGAACAGCCTCCTCCTCAATCTCAGCATCCACGAAGTAGAAGCCACCCCCCTCAGTCCCGTACCCTAGGAAGGCCAGGGTCGAGGGGCATCGGGGAGGGGCCTCACACTCTGAGCGGAAGTGACCCACGCATCCACAATTGATGCACATCGTCTCCTCGCGGGTCCTGGGGGGCGACCGCTCCGGGAGCCACCAGCCGCCGGAGCTACAGGATCCAGGCCTCCCAAGGGAGCAGGGGAGGCGGTCACCCTCGTGGTCTTCTTCTTCTTGTGCTTATTCTTCTTGTTGTTCTGAACAGCCGCACCCGGAGCCTCAATGGACTGGCGATGCAGAGCTGCGGTCGAGAGAGAGAGAGGGAGAGCGAGCACGAGACGGTGGCGGGATTGAGTCAGGGAGGAGGAGGCGAGCAAAACGGCCAACCCTAGCAACATCAAGCCGTGTCGCGGGCCAACCCAGAGCTGGGTCACAACTCCCCCGTTGGACCCAGAGCCAACGGGCCGGATTGGCGGGGCTGAGCAGCCAGGCCCGGTTCACCTTGTCCAGAACTGCCTGGGCCTGGACAGCCATAGCCTACACCACCGGATCGGCCCACCTACCCTGCGAGGCGGATCGCGGCCCAGATCGCCTAGGGCCAGCCCATCTGCCACCCGGCTGGTCTCCCACGCAGGCCCCAGTTGGCCCACACAGGAGATTTGCCCTAGCCGGTCCCGACCAGGGGAGGGGCTCCTCCCGCCGTGCCGCCGGCACCTCCACCGACGACGAGGCGGCCGCCACGACCACCGATCCAACCCCAGCCGAGAGCTCAGGCTCAGCCAGGGCCAGGCTCCGGGCGAGGGTGGAGGCAAACAGGCCAGAGGACAGCGGGCGAGGGGAGCCAGGGCGGGGAGGCAGGGCCATGGAGCGGGACGCCGGCGGTCGCGGAAGACACGGATGGGATGCCGGACGACGGGGACAGGGGCATGCCGGATGGGCTGCTACCCAGAAATCGCTGAGGAGTGGCAGGGCCAGCTTCACCAGCCGCTCGACCGGGCCACCAGCCGTGTCCTCCTCATCGGCGAGGTCCGCCCAAGACACCGCCGTCGCCATGCGGGAGACAGAGAGGACAGGGACCGCCACCTCCATCGGGCAAGGCGTAGTAGGGGGGCCAAGCCGCCGGGCCGAGAGGCGATGCCGGCGGGGCCAGCCATGGCCGAGGCGGTGACACAGTTCAAATCGCCACGCAGTCGCCCGAGCCTAATAGTCACCTGGACTGAACTCCACCCGATATCCTTCCTCTTCCACGCTGACTGATGTTGGTCTCCTAACTCCTTGTTGACAGGTTTTGAAGCTGCTAAGAGTTGCGATGCTGACTCGCGACGCCCTCACCAGCTTGCTCCTACCTCCCAAGATGTAGCGCATCGCCTGCACCGGGGGGCCTCGTGATCTGAAGTCAGAACATGCGATCAATGAAGATATTAGTACCAGTTTAGGTTATTATACTGTTCTGTCTATGAACTCCCTCAGTCCTGTAACGTAAGACGTTTTTTGACACTATAATAGTGTCAAAAAACGTCCTACATCATGGGACGGAGGGAGTACCTCTTTGCTTCTAGTATCATGTCCCGAACGAATAGATGAGCCACTTGCTGTAGTATGTGTGGGCCTGTTCTATTCATGTCAGTTCTGACTGCTTATTTTTTCTTTTAATTCATATGTTTTTTTCCTTCATGGGTTATTTCTCAAACATCGTGGCAGCTTCTTATCAAAATGTCTTTTAGAACGAAGGCTAAAGATGAGTTAGGTTTTGAATCAACAAAGTCATCAACCAACTAGGACTACGGTGACACACCAACTTGCAAATAGAAGAAAAAGGAAAGGAAAATCAGGATGAAACCCCAACGGCTGATATAGAGAACTGAAGAAAAGAGAACAGACCACAAACAAAGAAGCAAAAGGCTACATCGTCAAGGCAATGGATCTCAACGATGCAACATCACGGATCACATCAAAGATGCTAGCTTTACCGAAAAAGGCTTTCGCCCAAACCACCAGAGCACAAAATCCGACACAACTTCAACACACACACACACACACACACACAGAAGTAGTACAAGACAACACAAATGGGTTCTGTCGAGGGCACAACTCAACAAGCCCTAAGAAACACACACACACACACACACACCCAAACTCAACAGTGGGTAACACGGCCTCAGAAGGCTAATCTGGCTTGGAGGTGGAGGAGGAAGAGGGGGGGCAGGCGAAGAGCCGTCGAGCGAAGGTTAGCGACTAAGCGACCGCCAGAACTGCAAAAAAACCACACATTTTAAAAGCCGCATTAGTGGCACATCTCAGAGGAACACGAATATCGTACCATAAGCCACACTCACCATCGCATATAGAGCCGGGGAGGCGACCCCCTCGGCTCCGGCGCATGCCACCGTCATTTGATGGTCATCGTCCTCTCTGCCTGAGGAGATGCCTTGGAGTACATAGCCCTGCCCCCCCCCCTCTCCCCTCCTACGTCGCTCCCATGAGGCGACCAGGAGGGGGGGAACCCTCGCTGCCTGCCCCGACCCCCCTCCCTCCCTTCCCTCCCTCGTCGTTGTCGGGCCACGCTGACGGGCAAAGCCCGCCGACGCCGGTGGCGGCGGGGCTTCTTCACCTGGCGCGCGGGGGAGATTGGTGCGGGCCAACGGCTTCCTGTGATGCATCATGCTGGTGAGGGTGTGGTGGCGCGGCGGAGGGCTCTGGCGGCGGGGTCACGGATGCTTGGTGGCGGCGCGATGGGCTCCTCAAGACAGGCTCGTGCCCGGGGCTTTGGTGGCGGCCTTGGCCGTTGGCGGCATGCGGTGGCTCTCCGGTAGGGGCGGCCAGCGGCGGTGCGGGGCGGTGACTGGCAGCGGAGCTGGGGTTGGCTGTGTCGGGCATACGCTGGGTGCGGCGGGTCACGGCTGCAGGCGCCCGGCTCTCCAGATTTGGACGAAGGTGGTGTGTGCCCGTCGACTCCGATGTGTGGAGCTCGTCGGGCGGCGCGGGATGGGCAGTGGCCCGTTGTGGTGGCTGTTCCGACCGTGGATGGATCCACGACAGCTTGGCAGGTCAGCAACGACAACGGCTGGCATGTCCCAGTCAGCTCGTTCGTCGGCGGTTTGCATCGGATTCGATCCATCTCCTTGTCGTTCGCGCGTTACCTTCGCCGAAGCGTCGGCCCTCTCCCAAATGCGGTTCATCGTTTGTCTCGTGCCCGGGGCCGCTGGACTGATCTCGTCTCGCGTCGGGCAGCAGGACCGTGTCTATCTTGCGCCCGGCAGTAGGACCGCGTCTGTCTCGTGCCCGGTTGCAAGACCATGCCTGTCGTGGTTTTGTCACGGCATATGTCCGGGTGAACGGACTTAGGTTCGGGGCGAAGACGCAACTACGTGGCGGCTTGAAGGGGTTGATCGGAATCGAAAGACACGGAGTTTACCCAGGTTCGGCCCCTCCGATGGAGGTAAAAGCCTATGTCTTGCTTGTCTGGTATTGATGATGAAGGAGATCTCTCGGTTACAAGGGTGCTGTTTTCTACCTCTAATCCCGAGAGCCTCTAATCTGTCTAAACTTGTGGACTTGTGTCCCTTTCCCTCTAGGGGTGCTCTACCCCTCCTTATATAAGTGGAGAGGGTAGGTTTACAAATAGAGTCCTACTAGGAGTTGGACTAGGACTAGTTTCTCTAGAATCCTATTCCGGGTCTTGTAACCTTTTGGCAGGGAGTCTTTCTCTCTTTGAGCCTTCTCTTGTGAGTCGCCTGGCGCCGGCTTACACTCTGGGTCTTGGGCCTGGTCGTCCTGTGATCCGCCTGCCGGGTCATTAATAAGATGTCATGTCCTTTCCGGGTCTCCTGTGAGTCACCAGGCCGGGTCATACCACGGGGTATATCCCTGACATTAGCCCCCAGATTAGTTTGAATTTGTTCATGCTAAGCTCCTGAAATAAGAACAATAAATATGTTAAGTAGCCGGCTTGCTCCTTTGCCCGTCTTATGAAATGGCTCCTCGGAAATCCGGGTCTTTTCTGCATATGAAATAGTCGTCTTTGATAATCATCTTGCTTGTCAATGTCCTTTGAAAAATATTGAGAATAGAACACCCATATGCCATTGAGTCGGCTTCCAATACTCTTGGCGGGTCAATTCCGCCGGGTCATAATCATTGATGATGTCGGGTCATTATCGTTGGTGACGCCAGGTCAAATAACTAGAATCCAGCTGACTTGATAAAAATATTGGGATAAAAATGCATCTGATGTAAAACCGGACTTCCATTGTTGTGAAGCAGGGCAGCTTATATAAAATCCGGCGGGTTATGATCTTTTGATAACGTCAGGTCATAAATGTTGGTGACGCCGGGTCTAACAACTGAACTCCATAATTAACATCTTGAAAATTCTCCTTAAAGCTTTTGATATGTCCATATTACTTGTAGCCCCCAAGCTCCGAGATTATCCATGATAACTTGGTGCTTTGCAATAATATGTTTGAATGTGTAGCCCCCAAGTACCAGGTTGTCTTGCCTGCAGCAGCCTGGGACTTTGTAACTTGTCTTATACTTGATGAAGCTTCAACTGGTGTAGCCCCCAAGGGCTGGCTCATCAGAATGTGATGCACCGGGTCTTCAATTTTGACCTTCTGATCTGTTTGAACAGCTGAATACTATAGCCCCCAAGTGCCGGGTCACACGCCTGCGGCGACTTGGGACTTTTAGAAAATTTAATCCGAGCGGTGTAGCCTCCAAGTGTCGGGTCAGTAAGAATTACTGGGCTCGGACTTAGAAAAATATAGAAAGACCGGCTCATCTCCTTGTGATAATATGGTCTTGCTGATAATAGTGATTCAAAAATCGGCTTTGCATTAGCCCCCAAGTGTCGTGGTGCGTGCTTGCAGCGACAGTGGACTTGCATAATTGGTAAAAGCTTGGCTTTGAATAGTGTAGCCCCCAAGTGTCGGGTTGTCTGCCTGCGGCAACTCAGGACTATGTGAGAATAATATGACTCACCACAATTTGTTGGATGAATCTTTGAGAGTGGTTGTAATATAACCCGGAATGAATATCCAGGAATAATTCCTTCATCTTTGACATGAAATCCCTGCTCGTGGTTGTGATGTAACCCGGCAAATGTACATTTGGAGGAATCCATGAGTGTTGTAGATTACCACAGAGCACAATTGAAGAAAACCGAGAACCGGTTAATTAGATGACACGGCATTATATCTGATAGGACGGCTCTTGAAAAATAATGAATTCTCCGAGCCGGCTTGAAAGCCCCAATCATCTAGTACTGGTTTTGATAAACCATGAAGATCCAGCCAGGTTGGCTATTAACCATTTACACTTGCAGAGTACTTAATGGCGGCTCATCTTAAGAAATAAAACCTGCAAAAAATGAACAAGACAGAATATATTCTGCATTGTTGTAAGGGCGGCTTGAAAAAGCACAACCCAGAGATGTTATAACATTGCTCCTTCTTTCATAATCTTGCTCTGACCCGGCTTGATAAGCCAGCATGTCATGTGAATATGATTCGATGTATGATGCAATGTTGATGCAATGTGTTGTTGGAAATATGCCCTAGAGGCAATAATAAAATGGTTATTATTGTATTTCCTAGTTCATGATAATTGTCTATTGTTCATGCTATAATTGTGTTAACCGGAAACCGTAATACATGTGTGAATACATAGACCACAACGTGTCCCTAGTGAGCCTCTAGTTGGCTAGCTCGTTGATCAATAGATGGTCTCGGTTTCATGACCATGGACATTGGATGTCGTTGATAATGGGATCACATCATTAGGAGAATGATGTGATGGACAAGACCCAATCCTAAGCATAGCACAAGATCGTGTAGTTCGTTTGCTAAAGCTTTTCAATGTCAAGTGTCATTTCCTTAGACCATGAGATTGTGTAACTCCCGGATATCGTAGGAATGCTTTGGGTGTGCCAAACGTCACAACGTAACTGGGTGGCTATAAAGGTACGCTACGGGTATCTCCGAAAGTGTCTGTTGGGTTGACACGAATCGAGACTGGGATTTGTCACTCCATGCGACGGAGAGGTATCTCTGGGCCCACTCGGTAAGACATCATCATTATGAGCTCAATGTGACTAAGGAGTTAGTCACGGGATGATGTATTACGGAACGAGTAAAGAGACTTGCCGGTAACGAGATTGAACAAGGTATGGGGATACCGACGATCGAATCTCGGGCAAGTACCATACCGATAGACAAAGGGAATTGTATACGGGATTGATTGAATTCCTGACATCGTGGTTCATCCGATGAGATCATCGTGGAGTACGTGGGAGCCAACATGGGTATCCAGATCCCGCTGTTGGTTATTCGCCGGAGAGGTGTCTCGGTCATGTCTACGTGTCTCCCGAACCCGTAGGGTCTACACACTTAAGGTTCGATGACGCTAGGGTTATAGGGAAATAGTGTACGTGGTTACCGAACGTTGTTCGGAGTCCCGGATGAGATCCCGGACGTCACGAGGAGTCCCGGAATGGTCCGGAGACGAAGATTGATATATAGGAAGTGAGGATTTGGTTATCGGAAGTGTTCCGGGTGTCACCGGTAGTGTACCGGGACCACCGGAAGGGTTCCGGGGGTCCACCAAGTGGGCCCACCTGCCCCGGAAGGTTCCGTGGGCTAAGAGTGGGAGGGAGCCAGCCCCTAGGTGGGCTGGTGCGCCTCCCACCCCAGCCCAAGGCGTGGCAAAGGTGGAAGGGGGCAAACCCTAGGCTTAGATGGGCCTTAAGGCCCACCCTAGGGCGCCCCACCTCTCCCTTGCCCTAGCCGCCGGCCAGATGGCATCTGGTGGCTGCCGCCACCCCTAGGGTGGAACCCTAGGGCGCAGCCACCCCTCCTCCCTCTCTCCTATATATAGTGGAGGTATTTGGGGCTGCACAACACACGGTTCTCCCTCTCTCTCTGGTGCAGCCCTACCTCCTCCTCCCCTCGTTCTCCGTAGCGCTTAGCGAAGCTCTGTCGGAGTACCACGCAGCTCTACCGCCACCACGCCGTCGTGCTGCCGGAGCTCTCCCTCAACCTCTCCTCCCTCCTTGCTGGATCAAGGCGTAGGAGACGTCACCGGGCTGCACGTGTGTTGAACGCGGAGGTGCCGTCCGTTCGGCACTTGATCGGATCTACCGCGATCTGAATCGCTGCGAGTACGACTCCATCAACCGCGTTCTAGCAATGCTTCCGCTTAGCGATCTTCAAAGGTATGAAGATGCAATCTCTCCCCTCTCGTTGCTGGTTTCTCCATAGATAGATCTTGGTGAACGTAGGAAAATTTTGATTTACTACTACGTCTCCCAACAGTGGAATCATGAGCTAGGTCTATGCGTAGAATCTATGCACGAGTAGAACACAAAGCAGTTGTGGGCGTCGATTTTGTTAATATGCTTGCCATTACTAGTCTTATCTTGATTCGACGGTATTGTGGGATGAAGCGGCCCGGACCAACCTTACACGTACGCTTACGTGAGACCAGTTCCACCGCCTGACATGCACCAGTTGCATAAGGTGGCTAGCGGGTGTCTGTCTCTCCCACCTTAGTCGGATTGGATTCGATGAAAAGGGTCCTTATGAAGGGTAAATAGCAATTGGCATATCACGTTGTGGTTTTGGCGTAGGTAAGAAACGTTCTTGCTAGAAACCTATAGCAACCACCTAAAAACTTGCAACTACAAATTAGAGGACGTCTAACTTGTTTTTGCAGAATATGCCTTGTGATGTGATATGGCCAGAAGGATGTGATGAGATGCATTGTGATGTATGAGATTGATCATGTTCTTGTAATAGGGTTCACGACTTGCATGTCGATGACTATGACAACCGGCAGGAGCCATAGGAGTTGTCTTACTTATTGTATGACCTGCGAGTCAATCACAAACGCCATGTAATTACTTTACTTTATTGCTAAGCGTTAGCCATAGCAGTAGAAGTAATAGTTGGCGAGACAACCTCATGAAGACACAATGATGGAGATCATGATGATGGAGATCATGGTGTCGTGCCGGTGACAATGATGATCATGGTGCCCCGAAGATGGAGATCATAGGAGCAAGATGATATTGGCCATATCATGTCACTATATTGATTGCATGTGATGTTTATCATGTTTACATCTTATTTGCTTAAAACAACGGTAGTAAATAAGATGATCTCTCAATAAAATTTCAAGAGAAGTGTTCACCCTAACTGTGCACCGTTGCTAAGGATCGTTGTTCCGAAGCACCACGTGATGATCGGGTGTGATAGGTTCTAACGTTCGCATACAACGGGTGTAAGCCAGATTTACACACGCGAAACACTTAGGTTGACTTGACGAGCCTAGCATGTACAGACATGGCCTCGGAACACGGAAGACCGAAAGGTCGAACATGAGTCGTATAAGAAGATACGATCAACATGGAGATGTTCACCATGGATGACTAGTCCGTCTCACGTGATGATCAGACACGGGCTAGTTGACATGGATCATGTGTCACTTAGATGACTAGAGAGATGTCTATCTGAGTGGGAGTTCATTGAATAATTTGATTATGTGAACTCGATTATCATGAACTTAGTCTAAAATTGCCTTTAATATCTATATTGTAGATCCAATGGCCAACGCAGATGTCAACCTCAATTTCAACGCGTTCCTAGAGAAAACCAAGCTGAAAGATGATGGAAGCAACTATACGGACTGGGTCCGTGGCTTGAGGATCATCCTCATAGCTTCCAAGAGATTGTATGTCCTTGATGCACTGCTAGGTGACCCACCCATTCTCCCAGCGGACCAAGACGTTACGAACGCTTGGCAGTCACGCTGCGATGATTACTCCCTTGTTCAGTGCGGCATGCTTTACAGTTTAGAATCGGGGCTCCAAAAGCGTTTTGAGCAACACGGAGCATATGAGATGTTCCAAGAGCTGAAACTGGTTTTCCAAGCTCATGCCCGAGTCGAGAGATATGACATCTCTGACAAGTTCTTCAGCTGTAAGATGGAGGAGAACAGTTCTGTTAGTGAGCACATCCTCAAGATGTCTGGGCTTCACAACCGCTTGACTCAGCTGGGAGTTAATCTCCCGGATGACTCAGTCATTGACAGAATCCTCCAGTCGCTTCCACCTAGCTACAAAAGCTTTGTGATGAACTACAACATGCAGGGGATGGAGAAGTCCATTCCTGAGTTGTACTCGATGCTGAAATCAGCAGAGGTCGAGATCAGAAAGGAGCATCAAGTGTTGATGGTAAACAAGACCACTAGTTTCAAGAAAGGCAAGGGTAAGAAGAACTTCAAGAAGGACGGCAAAGCTGTTGCCGCGCCCGGTAAGCAAGTTGCCGGGAAGAAGAAGAACAAGAATGGACCCAAGCCTGAGACTGAGTGTTTCTATTGTAAGGGTACCGGTCACTGGAAGCGGAACTGCCCCAAGTACTTAGCGGATAAGAAGGACGGCAACGTTAAAGGTATATGTGATATACTTGTTATTGATGTGTACCTAACCAACGCTCGCAGTAGCTCCTGGGTATTTGATACCGGTGCAGTTGCTCACATTTGTAACTCCAAGCAGGAGCTGCGGAATAAGCGAAGGTTGGCAAAGGACGAGGTGACGATGCGCGTCGGGAATGGTTCCAAGGTCGATGTGATCGCCGTCGGCACGCTACCTCTACATCTACCTTCGGGATTAGTTTTAAACCTTAATAATTGTTATTTAGTACCAGTTTTGAGCATGAACATTGTATCTGGATCTCGCTTGATACGAGATGGCTACTCTTTTAAATCCGAGAATAATGGTTGTTCTATTTATATGAGAGAAATGTTCTATGCTCATGCCCCGCTGGTCAATGGTTTATTTTTGATGAATCTCGAACGTGATGTTACACATGTCCATAGTGTGAGTACCAAAAAGTGTAAAGTTGATAACGATAGTCCCACTTACATGTGGCACTGCCGTCTTGGCCATATTGGTGTCAAACGCATGAAGAAGCTCCATGCTGATGGACTTTTGGAGTCACTTGATTTCGAATCATTTGACACATGCGAACCATGCCTCATGGGCAAGATGACCAAAACTCCGTTCTCCGGAACAATGGAGCGAGCAACTGACTTGTTGGAGATAATACATACCGATGTGTGTCGAGGCTCGCGGTGGCTACCGTTATGTTCTCACCCTCACTGATGACTTGAGCAGATATGGGTATGTCTACTTAATGAAACACAAGTCTGAAACCTTTGAAAGGTTCAAGGAATTTCAGAGTGAGGTCGAGAATCAACGTGACAGGAAAATAAAATGCATACGATCTGATCGTGGCGGAGAATATTTAAGTCACGAGTTTGACACGCACCTTAGGAAATGTGGAATTGTTTCACAGCTCACGCCGCCAGGCACACCTCAGCGAAATGGTGTGTCTGAACGTCGTAATCGCACTCTATTGGATATGGTGCGATCTATGATGTCTCTTACCGACTTACCGCTATCATTTTGGGGATATGCATTAGAGACTGCCGCGTTCACTTTAAATAGGGCACCGTCTAAATCCGTTGAGACGACACCGTATGAATTATGGTTTGGAAAGAAACCTAAGCTATCGTTTCTAAAAGTTTGGGGTTGCGATGCTTATGTGAAGAAACTTCAACCTGAGAAGCTCGAACCCAAAGCGGAAAAGTGCGTCTTCATAGGATATCCCAAAGAGACTATTGGGTATACCTTCTACCTACGATCCGAAGGCAAAGTCTTTGTTGCCAAGAATGGGTCCTTTCTCGAGAAAGAGTTTCTCTCGAAAGAAGTAAGTGGGAGGAAAATGGAACTTGATGAGGTAATTGTACCTTCACTCGAACCGGAGAGTAGCGCAGCACAGGCAGTTGTTTCTGTGGAGCCTACACCGGCTAGAGGGGAAGTTAATGATGATGATCATGAAACATCAGATCAAGTTGCTACTCGAAGGTCCGCTAGGACACGTTCCGCACCAGAGTGGTACGGTAATCCTGTCCTAGAGATCATGTTGTTGGACAACGGTGAACCTTCGAACTATGAAGAAGCGATGGCGGGCCCGAATTCCGACAAATGGCTTGAGGCCATGAAATCCGAGATAGGATCCATGTATGAGAACAAAGTATGGACTTTGGTGGACTTGCCTGATGATAAGCGAGCCATTGAAAATAAATGGATCTTTAAGAAGAAGACTGACACAGACGGTAATGTGACCGCCTATAAAGCTCGGCTTGTCGCTAAGGGTTATCGACAAGTTCAAGGAGTTGACTACGATGAGACATTCTCACCCGTAGCGATGCTAAAGTCTGTCCGAATCATGTTAGCAGTTGCCGCATTTTATGATTATGAGATCTGGCAAATGGACGTCAAAACGGCATTCCTTAATGGCTTCCTCAAGGAAGAACTGTATATGATGCAGCCGGAAGGTTTTGTCGATCCTAAAGATGCTAACAAGGTATGCAAGCTCCAGCGCTCCATCTATGGGCTGGTGCAAGCATCTCGGAGTTGGAACATTCGCTTTAATGAGGTGATTAAAGTGTTTGGGTTTGTACAGGTTTATGGAGAACCCTGTATTTACAAGAAAGTGAGTGGGAGCTCTATAGCGTTCCTTATACTGTATGTGGATGACATGCTGATAATGGGAAATAATATAGAACTCTTGGAAAGTATAAAGGCCTACTTGAATAAGTGTTTTTCAATGAAGGACCTTGGAGAAGCTGCTTACATATTAGGTATTAAGATCTATAGAGATAGATCGAAACGCCTCATTGGTCTTTCACAAAGCACATACCTTGAAAATATATTGAAGAAGTTCAATATGGATCAGTCCAAGAAGGGGTTCTTGCCTGTGTTGCAAGGTGTGAGATTGAGTACGACTCAATGCCCGACCACGGCAAAGGATAGAGAAGAGATGAGTGTCATCCCCTATGCTTCAGCCATAGGCTCTATCATGTATGCCATGCTGTGTACCAGGCCTGATGTGAACCTTGCCATAAGTTTGGTAGGGAGGTACCAAAGTGATCCCGGAGCGGAACACTGGACAGCGGTCAAGAATATCCTGAAGTACCTGAAAAGGACAAAGGACATGTTTCTCGTTTATGGAGGTGCCGAAGAGCTCGTCGTAAAGGGTTACGTCGATGCTAGCTTCGACGCAGATCCGGACGACTCCAAGTCGCAAACCGGATACGTGTATATTTTGAATGGAGGGGCAGTGAGCTGGAGCAGCAGCAAGCAAAGCGTCGTGGCAGCATCTACATGTGAAGCGGAGTACATAGCTGCTTCGGAAGCAGCAAAGGAGGGAGTCTAGATGAAGGAGTTCATCACCGACCTAGGAGTGATTCCGAATGCGTCGGGCCCGATGACTCTACTCTGTGACAACACTGGAGCTATTGCCCTTGCGAAGGAGCCCAGGTTTCACAAGAAGACAAGACACATCAAGCGCCGCTTCAACTCCATCCGAGATTACATTCAGGAGGGAGACATAGATATTTGTAAAGTGCATACGGATCCGAATGTCGCAGATCCGTTGACTAAACCTCTCTCACGAGCAAAACATGATCAGCACCAGAATGCTATGGGTGTTCAATTCATCACAATGTAACTAGATTATTGACTCTAGTGCAAGTGGGAGACTGTTGGAAATATGCCCTAGAGGCAATAATAAAATGGTTATTATTGTATTTCCTAGTTCATGATAATTGTCTATTGTTCATGCTATAATTGTGTTAACCGGAAACCGTAATACATGTGTGAATACATAGACCACAACGTGTCCCTAGTGAGCTCGTTGATCAATAGATGGTCTCGGTTTCATGACCATGGACATTGGATGTCGTTGATAACGGGATCACATCATTAGGAGAATGATGTGATGGACAAGACCCAATCCTAAGCATAGCACAAGATCGTGTAGTTCGTTTGCTAAAGCTTTTCAATGTCAAGTGTCATTTCCTTAGACCATGAGATTGTGTAACTCCCGGATACCGTAGGAATGCTTTGGGTGTGCCAAACGTCACAACGTAACTGGGTGGCTATAAAGGTACGCTACGGGTATCTCCGAAAGTGTCTGTTGGGTTGACACGAATCGAGACTGGGATTTGTCACTCCGTGCGACGGAGAGGTATCTCTGGGCCCACTCGGTAAGACATCATCATTATGAGCTCAATGTGACTAAGGAGTTAGTCACGGGATGATGTATTACGGAACGAGTAAAGAGACTTGCCGGTAACGAGATTGAACAAGGTATGGGGATACCGACGATCGAATCTCGGGCAAGTACCATACCGATAGACAAAGGGAATTGTATACGGGATTGATTGAATTCCTGACATCGTGGTTCATCCGATGAGATCATCGTGGAGTACGTGGGAGCCAACATGGGTATCCAGATCCCGCTGTTGGTTATTCGCCGGAGAGGTGTCTCGGTCATGTCTACGTGTCTCCCGAACCCGTAGGGTCTACACACTTAAGGTTCGATGACGCTAGGGTTATAGGGAAATAGTGTGCGTGGTTACCGAAGGTTGTTCGGAGTCCCGGATGAGATCCCGGACGTCACGAGGAGTCCCGGAATGGTCCGGAGACGAATATTGATATATAGGAAGTGAGGATTTGGTTACCAGAAGTGTTCCGGGTGTCACCGGTAGTGTACCGGGACCACCGGAAGGGTTCCGGGGGTCCACCAAGTGGGCCCACCTGCCCCGGAAGGTTCCGTGGGCTAAGAGTGGGAGGGAGCCAGCCCCTAGGTGGGCTGGTGCGCCTCCCACCCCAGCCCAAGGCGTGGCAAAGGTGGAAGGGGGCAAACCCTAGGCTTAGATGGGCCTTAAGGCCCACCCTAGGGCGCCCCACCTCTCCCTTGCCCTAGCCGCCGGCCAGATGGCATCTGGTGGCTGCCGCCACCCCTAGGGTGGAACCCTAGGGCGCAGCCACCCCTCCTCCCTCTCTCCTATATATAGTGGAGGTATTTGGGGCTGCACAACACACGGTTCTCCCTCTCTCTCTGGTGCAGCCCTACCTCCTCCTCCCCTCGTTCTCCGTAGCGCTTAGCGAAGCTCTGTCGGAGTACCACGCAGCTCCACCGCCACCACGCCGTCGTGCTGCCGGAGCTCTCCCTCAACCTCTCCTCCCTCCTTGCTGGATCAAGGCGTAGGAGACGTCACCGGGCTGCACGTGTGTTGAACGCGGAGGTGCCGTCCGTTCGGCACTTGATCGGATCTACCGCGATCTGAATCGCTGCGAGTACGACTCCATCAACCGCGTTCTAGCAACGCTTCCGCTTAGCGATCTTCAAAGGTATGAAGATGCAATCTCTCCCCTCTCGTTGCTGGTTTCTCCATAGATAGATCTTGGTGAACGTAGGAAAATTTTGATTTACTACTACGTCTCCCAACATGTGTGATGCAATGTTTGACTTGTCAGTATTTTTGGCGCGAACGCCGATTGTTAGGGTTAGATAAGCTACACCCGGAGGTGAGAAGCCCTCTTTTACAACCATGGCTAATCTGGTTAGCCGGAGATGGCATAAAGTCTGTCCGATAAGGCATTAGAAGCTATAACCAGAGGTAAGAAGCCGCCCTCCGCCGGTTGTTAGGGTTAGATAAGCTACACCCGGAGGTGGGAAGCCCCCTTGGCAACCATGGCTAATCTGGTTAGCTGGAGATGGCATAAAGCCTGGCCGATAAGGCATTAGAAGTTATACCCGGAGGTAAGAAGCCGCCCTCCGTCGGTTGTTAGGGTTAGATAAGCTACACCCGGAGGTGGGAAGCCCCCTTGGCAACCATGGCTAATCTGGTTAGCCGGAGATGGCATAAAGCCTGGCCGATAAGGCATTAGAAGCTATACCCAGAGGTAAGAAGCCGCCCTCCGCCGGTTGTTAGGGTTAGATACCCGTCGGTAAAAAACTTCCTACAACCGCGACTAATCATGTTAGCCGGAGATTTGGCATGAAGCCGGCCGATAGGGTGTTAGAAGCGATACCCGTCGGTAAGAAGCCTCCTTCAGCAATATGGCGTAAACGCCGGCCGATAAAGCATTAGAAGCGATACCCAAAGGTAAGAAGCCACCCTCCGCCGCGGCTAATCATGTTAGCCGGAGATTTTGGCATAAAGCCGACCGATAAAGCATTAGAAGCGATACCCGAAGGTAAGAAGCCGCCCTCCACCGCGGCTAATCCTGATAGCTGGAGATTTGGCATAAAGCCGACCGATAAGGCATTAGAAGCGATACCCGAAGGTAAGAAGTCGCCCTCCGCCGCGGCTAATCCTGTTAGCCGGAGATTTGGCATAAAGCCGGCCGATAAGGCATTAGAAGCGATACCCGAAGGTAAGAAGCCGCCCTTAGCAGTCGCAGTTGATATGTCAACTAGAATATTTGTGAATTCTTCTTGTAAGTCGCCATCTTGTAAGCCGCCATCTTGTATGAAGGAACGGCAGAAGCTCCAAATAAATTCAGGCACCTATGTTTGAATGGTGCATCACGGCGGTTCGTCCTCTTGGGAAACTTTTAATCATACGCCAATAATGTAATAGCCCCTAGGATTGGGTTTTCTCTTGCAAACACCTGGGGTTCTCGTTGAAAATGACCAGATGTGTCTCGCCATGTCTGTAACTCCCGAGTCTTAAGTTGACTCAAAGAGGCGGTTTTGAGAGTCTCCACTGATGGTTGAGGTTGACCGTGGTGGGTTATAGATGATCCCGTATGAATTGTTTGAATGGCCCGGTCGATGGTTCGTGCCGGCTGGTTGTTGGAGTGAACCAAACTGTAATGGCGGCGACTTGCGCGCTTGTCCGTTTGGTCGGCTCGTATCGACAAGCACTGCACCGATATGTTGATGTAGATCAAACTGTGGGCAGCGGCTTGCGCGCGTCAATTGGGCGGCTCGTACTGGTGTATGCGGCCGCTGGCGTGTTGATGTAGACGTCGAAGTCAACTGCGACATGATCGCAAGAGACGGTCATGACACTGTAAGCCGGCGCGGTCGCGAGGGATGGCCACGGCGTTGCGAGCGGGGCGGTCGATGAATTGCGGCGTTGTTGGTGAAGACCATATTGCAAATGCGGCGGCTTATCGCGTCCATTGGACGGCTCATAATTCCGGGTTAGCATGAGTGGTACCGGCGCGTTGATGTAGATGTAGAAACCAGCCATGGCATTGTAAGCCGGCGCGGTTGTGGAAGACGCCACGGCGTTGAAAGCCGGCATGGATGGCGAGCGACGGCCACGGCGTTGTAAGTCGGAGCGGTGATGATAGACGGCCACGGCATTGTAACCCGGTTCGGCCACAAGAGATGGCCATGGCATTGTAGGCCAGCACAGACGTGCGAGTCACCGGTGGTGTTGTAAGCACGGACGGGAGAATCAGCCATGGGCGTTGTAAGCCGGAGCGGATGGGTGACTCGGCCACGGGTATTGTAAGCCGGCGCGAATAGATGACTCGACCGCGAACGTTGCGAGACGGCGCGGCCGCGAAAGACGATTGTGGCGCTGTGAGCCGGTATGGACGCCGATGCCAAATGATGCTGGTGCGCCTCCATCTCCGCGATATGATGCCACTTTGGTAATGAATAATTTGTCTTGTGTAAAAAATATTACGAAGACGAAGTAATTGTTCTTCGAAGAAATCAAAAATGTATAGGTAAAATAAATTGGGTGGATAGCACCTGTGACCCGGCAACGCGGGTGGTAGTGCGAATCATGGTGGAGGGGGCTCGGCCGGGGCAAATCAGCGGCGTCGGCCCGCAGCGGAGGCGGAGGTCGCGGCGGCTCATCGGGTGGGGCAGCTCGGCGGCGCCGGCCTGTAACAGAAGCGGAGGTCGCGGCGGCTCATCGGCTGGGGCATCCCGGCGGCGCCGGCCCGCAACGGAGGCGGAGGTCGCGGCAGCTCATCGGCCGAGGCAGCCCGGCGGCGCCGGCCCGCAACGGAGGCGGAGGTCGCGGCGGCTCATCGGCCGGGACGGCTCGGCAGCGCCGACCCGCCGTAGAGACAAAGGAGTCGCCCGGCTCTTCTTTATCCGAAAAATTGTGTGCTTCTCGATCCTCGGGAGAGATACCTTCAAGAACACAAACCACCGTGCGCGGCCCCACGGTGGGCGCCAACTGTCGTGGTTTTCTCACGGCATATGTCCGGGTGAACGGACTTAGGTTCGGGGCGAAGACGCAACTACGTGGCGGCTTGAAGGGGTTGATCGGAATCGAAAGACACAGAGTTTACCCAAGTTCGGCCCCTCCGATGGAGGTAAAAGCCTACGTCCTGCTTGTCTGGTATTGATGATGAAGGAGATCTCTCGGTTACAAGGGTGATGTTTTCTACCTCTAATCCCGAGAGCCTCTAATCTATCTAAACTTGTGGACTTGTGTCCCTTTCCCTCTAGGGGTGCTCTACCCCTCCTTATATAAGTGGAGAGGGTAGGTTTACAAATAGAGTCCTACTAGGAGTTGGACTAGGACTAGTTTCTCTATAATCCTATTCCGGGTCTTGTAACCTTTCGGCAGGGAGTCTTTCTCTCTTTGAGCCTTCTCTTGTGAGCCGCCTGGCGCCGGCTTACACGTCGGGTCTTGGGCCTGGTTGTCCTGTGATCCGCCTGTCGGCTCATTAATAAGATGTCATGTCCTTTCCGGGTCTCCTATGACTCGCCAGGTCGAGTCATACCGCGGGGTATATCCCTAACAACGTTTGTCTTGCGCTCGACTGCTGGACCGAGCCTGGTTCGCCCCCGGGGCTATGGGATGGAGCGATGGAGGCCAGTTTTGGCCGGCCTATTTGGTCTCGGCGCTGGGGGCCACCCAGGGGGTGCAAAATCCGGGACCTTTCCGCTCATCTCTTTGGCTAGGGTAGCATCGGGTGTCGGGTGAGGTGGTGTCAAGGTCTGGGACGCTGGGGCGGTGACCCTGGGGATGGTAGTGCGGTGCTCTTGGGCAGAGCCCGTGGCTCGGTGCTGCCCGGTGGCCATGGTCGTGTGGGCGGCGTGGTAGTCGGGGTGTGGCGTTCGGTGGCAGTGTATGTTGGTCGGGGTGAAAACATGTGCTATCTTCGGGCTGACCGATGGCGGCGAAGCTCGTTCCCTTCTTAAAGGCGTCGACGCGGCTCTCGCTGCCCGTCGTGTTGCTCCAGGGGAAACTCTGATCCTCGGATCGGGCGGTGATGGTGTTCCGGTGTCGCTTCCTTCCGGAAGGCACCGACTTGGAATACACAGTTCGTCATATGCGGCTGCCTCTCTTCGTGTTAGGGGTGGTGTTGCGACGCTCAACGCCTATGTATCCAGCCTTGGATGTGTGCGTGTGTTTTTGACGGAGCAACGGCGGGCTTATGCCAGCCTGAACCATTTTCATTATAAATAAGAGAGATACAACAAGACGGATACAACAGATAGAACCCGACACACACAAGAAGGAACAAGAAACATCAACACCCGACACACACAAGACAAATAGAAGGAGCAACAGAAGGAGAACCAGAGGCGAGCTGCGGCAAGCAACCAACACCAAGAACTTAGCACCCATGACCACGAGCGGACCGAAAAGAACGGAAGCTAGCATTGTTGGATCAGTCGAAAGGATATCCGCCACCGAGAAGACGTAGAGAAGAAGCTGCCTGCTACCCTACGATTAGTCGAACGGAAGCTAGCATTGTTGAATGTGTGTGTGTTTGTGTCTAACTGTTATTGTTCATTACTTTATATATAAAACGAGACGAAAGTCTACTTCAGCAAGAAAATAAAACATGACTAAAAAGGATTACATCATGTGATTCACATGATTTACTCACATAATCTATTATTATCCCTAATAATCCTTTTCTAAAAAAATTATCCCTAATAATCAACCTCTGAGGCACATCCATCTAAAAGGAAAACATACTCCGGTGCGAGCATGGAGGAGGCTGGGAGCGACGATCGTATCAGCGGCCTCCCCGACGATCTCCTGCGCGACGTCCTCCTCCGCCTCCACTCGCTCCCGGCCGCCGCGCGGACCAGCATCCTCTCCCGCCGCTGGCGCCACGTCTGGACCAGCTTCCCCGAGCTCGTCATCGACGAGCTCCACGTGCCGGGCCGACGGCCGAGCTTCTTCTTGCGCGCTGTGGAAGGCACCCTCGCCGCCTACTCCGCCTCCAACGCCGACGTCGCCGCCCTCAGCATCGCCGTGCCGGACGTCAGGTTCTGCCGAATCGAAGCTCGCCGCGTCTCCTCGTGGCTGCGCGTCGCCTCGGAGCGCGTCGCCGGCACGCTGTCCCTCGCCTTGCCCCGCTCCAAGCCCATCACCCACGGACAGGAGATCGAGCTGCCTCCTTGCGGGAGGGCGACGGAGATCGCGCTCTCCCTCGCGGAGCCGTTCGTGCTCCGGCTCCGGCCGGCGGCTTCGTTCGCGGCGCTCACCGTCCTGACGATACAGTCGGCCGCCATGGACGGCCGGGAGCTCGGGGCGTTCGTGTCGTCCATGTGCCCGCGCCTGACGGACCTCACCCTGCGCGTCAACCTCGTGGCCTGCTCGGACGTCTCCATCCGCTCCGCCTCCCTCAAACGCCTAGAATTCGACGCCGGAGCCGGGTACGCCCAGCGGCTCGGGGTCGCCGCCCCTATGCTCGAAGTGCTAGTCGCGTCGTTCCTCCACCACGCCAACATCTCGGCCCCGAGGCTCGCCGAGGCCAAGGTCCAGCGGCTGCACCGGCACCACTTCGCCGACGACGTGCCTCGTCGTCTCCGGCGGCTGGACATCACGCAGCTGTACCTAAACGCGGTGGCGCCCCCGAGGGTGCGGCGGTTCGATGCGATCGGCGAGCTGAGATTGTCTGCCCTCATCGTACGTCCAATTAATTGGCTTCTCTCAGTATGAATCCATGGATATTTTTTTTGCTCTTGCTCAGGCGATCCATGTTAATCGGTCCTTCCGATTTTGTTTTTCAGGGAATGGAGGGATACGTTAGCTTCCTGGATGACGTAAACAATCTTCCCGCGTGTGAGGCCGTATTATCGGTATCGTTAACAGGGGGTCACCACGGCTTCGTTCCAACCATGCTGCATCTCCTCAGGAGAAGCAACGGCATAAGGAAGCTTGTGCTGGAGTCATACGCTCAGCTGGTACGTAATTTCTAGGGTTCCCTTTTATCGGTTCATTCATTCGTAGACTGAAGCTCAAATATTCACCATTTTGAAATTGAGGAAACATGTTTACTCAGTTCAGCAAATAATGCTGACATGCTGGAGTGTGATACTGTACGATTTGGAGGCCAATTGTAAATCATAGCATAATTAATGCACCATGCGCTCACGCACTTTGCCTAATGTGGTCACTGTATTTTGTTTAAAAATTGCAACTCATGAATAATATTACATCTGCATTTTTTTTTTCAGAAAGACCCATGCCCGACAGCTTGTCCATGTCGCTTGCCGGAGAGTTGCAGGGCCGACAACATTACCCTCGATTCACTTGAAGAGATAGAGATCAATACTTTCATGGGAGCAGATGACCAGGTGGAATTCCTGGAGCTGCTAGCATCCAGATGCAGTGCAACAAGTCCTATAAATGTGGTGCTCAACAAGTCGTACCTTGTTCCTTTACCAACCGAGAAAGTCTCCGAGATGATCCGCAGCATCTCTCGTCCGAATCTCACAGTCGAATTACATTAGATCTCAAAGAGAGGTTTGTTGAAGTGGTACTGTAAGAAGTGGATCCTATGCATTGCCTGAACTATTGGTTTGTTAGTGGTCGTCTCGGAAAAATACTGATGACTGATGAATAGGCGTGTGCTCTAAAATCTCGATTTCAAGTCTAGCACGGTTGATATCTTTTGCAGCATATTTCCAAGCAGACCGCCGTGTGGTCTCTGCACTCTCGACATCAACCACTGGTAGTCACCCACCGCTTTGTCCGATAGAGGTTCTAAGAACTCACATTTTTCCAGGATTTCAGGGGGAGGCACTCCTCTGACAAGGTTAGTCTCCAGCTTTGGCTTCTTCTTGTTTCGATCTTGCAGAACCTCCGGAGCTGGGTTCTCGAGGAACAGCGGCGATGCTCCTGGGATGATTTCCTGTCGAAAGGGTAAGCTTCTTGCACTCTGCAGGCAGAAATCAAACCACTGGTGGATGAGTGGAGATGGGCCTCTAGTTCTGCCCCCGATTCGATCAGTTTGAAACCTTGTCACACAAGGTATCGCCTGTAGTGCAAAAAAACAAGGCAACCAATAAGACATTAGGCTCGCCATTGCAATGAAGCAACAACAACAGCGACATACCCCATCGATTGACAGACACAGTAATGAAATTAAGAGTCAGAAAATCATAACATACCCATAAATCAGCCCAGAGGCTACTGCCTGACTTGGGAACAACAACAGTGACATTGGACATTCGCTTTGCAGCAGGGATAACATCGCTGCTCCAACCCACTGTGACCCAAACATCCCCAACTCCAAATGATTTCAGATAGTTCATGCTGTCAAATAGCTGGACCTACAGAAGGATACCAAAATTAAATCCAACACAACACATCATAATTCAAGACTTTGTTAATTGATGTTCCTAATATTAAAGGGTCATTTTGTCTTCTGCACAAAATTATTTTGGGCCATCACTTCACTTGCCAGATCGAACACAGTAGATGGAAAGCAAGAAACATACAGAGAAGACGGGATAGCTGGTCAAAACCTGTTTTTGTAGCTGTGTAAAGCTGTTTAGGACTGCTTCCCTACCACCATTGACTTCTGTTTCCATGTCAATCGTGTTATATGATGATCCCAACTGCTTAAGAACTGCACCAATTACTTCTCTAGGAGAATCAATCATTGAAATCTTCCCAGCAAGTTCAGGCCTCCACAAATCCTCCCAATCCTACAGATAATACATCTATATGAGTAGTTACCACGTTGATGTCTGCGTGCACGATACCATCATCTATATGTGCGTCTTTACTCACAAAGGTGTTACATCTATATGAGTAGTTACCACGTTGATGTCTGTGTGCACAATGCCATCTATATATATGTCTTTGCTCACAAAGGTGTTATAAATAGCAAAATAGTTTACCTCAATCAGTACTAGCAAAAGGCTTGTTTCAGTACTATGTTACATCTTTTATTTAACTCCAAGGTAAGCTTTTAAGGATAAGTTAATCACTGTATAGTTGACAATGTATCTTCAGCATAATGCTGCATGTTCTCTGAAGATTTTTTTTTACCTGTATTGGCTTCAAGTTATGCTGCTTAAACTTGCTTTTCTTGTACGCAATGACCACTGTGCCCCATCTGTATGGAACACCCCATACTGAGCCATTAGAATCTGCCTCTCCATTCTGGTTCCTGCACAAATGAACCTGATAGACTATAATGAAAATGGAAACTACACCTCGGGCATCTTCACTTGAATTGACTAATTCATTTCAGGAGGTACATTTAAGTTATGCTTCACAAATATGATATCTTCTGGAAGAAAATGGTTATAACCAAAGTAAATAATGAGCATGAGAGGTGTTGTTCTAGTTATGAGGATTGCACTAGAAACCTACATGTCATTGCAATTCACATGATAGAATATCGTTCTTATCATAAGTTTTGTCATTTACACAAATTAAACAACACTTCTTCAGCCGCCCGCATTCGTTATCACAGCATACAAGGCAACACGAGGTTAACAACAGGGACCGGTGCAACTATCAGAATTGTCAAGAGAGGAAGGATGCTTCAACTGTCAATTCTCACCTTCCATCTGTCACTCAGGCTCCGATACCAATCCTGCTCTTCAGCATTGTTGATAGGTTCTACCAGTCCCTTCCGGACGGCGTAGCCGAGCCAAGAGTCCCCAATAGAAACGACATCAGCTGCCATGGCGGATTTGGGCTGAACCTGACCTTTGTCCACACATTTTGACAACTCGGAGAAGAGCGCATCGATGCTAGGGCGGAACTCAGGGCTGAACTTGAGCCTCTTTCCCTGCGCTTCAACGAAATCCTATACACAGCAAACCGAAATTATAATAATCGCCCGGTAGTCAAAGCAAATGGTGTACAGTGCGGGGGAGGAGCAGGGGCCGAGACCTTGATCCATGCGGGAGGGAAGGAGCCGCGGAGCGCGACGACGCGGAGGGGCACGGAGAGGGCGTAGGTCTTGGACTTCCACTGCTGCAGCGCGGCCTCCCACTCCTCGTCGCCCTCCTCCTGCTCCTTGGCCTCCACGGCGGCGGGAGGAGGGGGCGGCTGGGCGCACGCGCGCGCCGCCGGGGCGGGGAAGAGGATGAGGAGGGAGCAGACGGCCAGGTGGAGCGCCAGCGCCCCCGTCGCGGAGGCGCGCCGCGCCCACTCCCAGCCTCCCCGGCCGGGCGCGTCCGATTGGCTGTTGGGCGGCCGGGAGAAGCCGAGCTGCTTCGCCTTCGGGTTGCGGTGGTGGAGGGAGAAGCGGAGGCGGGGTCTAGGGAGGCGGTGGTTGGGGAGGGGGGCTGGGGTTGGGAATGGGAGGCGGGGGTGGGGGAGGAGGAGATGGAGATGCTTCCCCTCCATCGCCGATCAGGCTGCCGCCGCCGGCCGCCTATTGGCCTCCGTCTCCGACCTCCGACCTCCGCGGCTTATCCAGTGGCCTACTAGAACGTGTCAAGTGGTGATACCTGCAGCCCTCAGCTCTCAGCTCCCAAGGCTGAGCCAAACTTGTGTCTCAATACACACAATTTGTATACCAATGTTTTTTTTAGATGTACACCAATGCTCTTGATTGAAAGGTTTCACCAGAACATGGGCACAATAATTCTGGAGCGGGGTGGACAAGAAAGGAAGGTTTTTTTTCTTCCAAAACAAAGACAAAAGATTTGCTTCATCGATTAGTTAAAAAGAAGAGAGTTATTTGGTTAATTAAGAAAAAAATAAGAAAAACCTATACAAACTAATCACGTGCATACCACTCACAAATCATACGACCCATAAGCGTGCGATCAGCCGGACAACCATACCGAACATACGACGATCACCAACCCTCACGCTGCTACATTGCGAAGAAACGCCCAAAAGTACATCAATCAAAGAGCACTAGCACCATCAAATCCACAAAGACAAGCCAAGCCATAAGGACAACCCAAGAGACTGATGGACATCCATCAAGCAGTTGCAAACGTCTTTTTTGTGGCACCACTCTTCTTTCTTTTGCTCATGAGAGCTTCTTCCACAATCGTCTTGCCAGATCTAGGGCTAGCCGCCTCCAAACGTGCAACCAAGTTGTGAAGCTCTATCTCGAAGAGAATCTCATCGACGTTGTCACGGACAAACACCACTTGCCCAAAGACCATGTGCAAGTGGGTGACTGCAACATCAGAACCTCCACGGTCCACAAAGGTGAGCGGCTTGTTGGGCTCCAAAGTATCAGATGCAAACAACTTGACATCAACAACCCCAGGTATCGTGGACACGATGGACACCGGCAGTGGCGGTGAGGGTGCCGTTGTTGGAAATATGCCCTAGAGGCAATAATAAAATGGTTATTATTGTATTTCCTTGTTCATGATAATTGTCTATTGTTCATGCTATAATTGTGTTAACCAGAAACCGTAATGCATGTGTGAATACATAGACCACAACATGTCCCTAGTAAGCCTCTAGTTGGCTAGCTCATTGATCGATAGATGGTCATGGTTTCATGGCCATGGACATTGGATGTCGTTGATAACGGGATCACATCATTAGGAGAATGGTGTGATGGACAAGACCCAATCCTAAGCATAGCACAAGATCGTGTAGTTCGTTTGCTAAAGCTTTTCAATGTCAAGTATCGTTTCCTTAGATCATGAGATTGTGCAACTCCCGGATACCGTAGGAATGCTTTGGGTGTGCCAAACGTCATAACGTAACTGGGTGGCTATAAAGGTGCACTACGGGTATGTCCGAAAGTGTCTGTTGTGTTGGCACGAATCGAAACTGGGATTTGTCACTTCGTGTGACGAAGAGGTATCTCTGGGCCCACTCGGTAAGACATCATCATAATGAGCTCAATGTGGCTAAGGAGTTAGTCACGGGATGATGTATTACGGAACGAGTAAAGAGACTTGCCGGTAACGAGATTGAACAAGGTATAGGGATACCGACGATCGAAATCTCGGGCAAGTATCATACCGATAGACAAAGGGAATTGTATACGGGGTTGATTGAATCCCCGACATCGTGGTTCATCCGATGAGATCATCGTGGAGCATGTGGGATCCAACATGGGTATCCAGATCCCGCTGTTGGTTATTGACCGGAGAGGTGTCTCGGTCATGTCTACATGTCTCCCGAACCCGTAGGGTCTACACACTTAAGGTTCGATGACGCTAGGGTTATAGGGAAATGGTATACGTGATTACCGAAGGTTGTTCGGAGTCCCGGATGTGATCCTGGACGTCACGAGGAGCTCCGGAATGGTCCGGAGGTAAAGATTGATATATAGGAAGTCCAGTTTTGGTCACCGGAAAGTTTTCGGACTCATCGGTAGTGTACCGAGAGTGCCGGGAGGGTGCCGAAGGACCCCCGAGAGGGGTGTGACGACCATAGGACTTTTTGGGCCCTTATAGGAGGTGTGCCATCCCTTTTTGGGCTGGCCAAGACCTTCTAGAAAGGCCCATGTGGCTGGAGATCAAGGGATAAGGCAAAAGGAGTTTGAAAGGAGGGAGATCCACCTTCCTTGTGGGAGGTGGACTCTTCCCTAGCTTCGGCCGAAGCCCTCCTCCTTGGAGGAGGGGCCAAGGCAGCCCTCCCTATCCCTCCTCTTATATATATGCAAGGGTTTGGGCCGATTTGAGACACGACTTCTCTCTCTCTCTCGACACAGCCCTACCCTTCCTCTTCCTCGTTCTCCGTAGCGCTTGGCGAAGCCCTGCCGGAGTCCACGTAGCTCCACCGTCACCATGCCGTCGTGCTGTCGGAGCTCTCCCTCAACCTCTCCTTCCTCCTTGCTGGATCAAGGCATAGGAGACGTCATCGGGCTGCACGTGTGTTGAACGCGGAGGCGCCGTTGTTCGACGCTGAGATCGGAATCCATCGCGATCTGAATCGTTGCGAGTACGACTCCACCAACCGCGTTCTTGTAACGCTTCCGCTTAGCGATCTTCAAAGGTATGAAGATGCAATCTCTCCCCACTCGTTGCTGGTTTCTCCATGGATAGATCTTGGTGATCGTAGGAATTTTTTTGATTTACTACTACGTCACCCAGCAGTCGTGGGCATTGTCAAGGTCCCTAGCAAGTCCATCTCCTTCAAAAGCACCATCGATACAAGTGAAGTGGGGGGGGCATCTAGCTTATGTAGCTCATGCATAATTTGCAGAACTGGAGTCACGACCTCGATGATGGCTACACTCCCCGAGGCAATTGGCATCACATGCATTAGCGAGGGGCTAGCACGAGGGGAGAAATCTCCATAAAACATGTTTCCCCTCCGTCAGCAACCTAGAGCTCAAGCAGCGGGGGCACAACAAGCATAATCCTGCAGTTTGCCAGGAGGGGCCTCAACTCTTACCAAAGCAGTCCCAACACAGGCAATGTCGTCATGAAGCTCGGTGCGGAGCAACTTGGGCTCATCGACAAGGGTGTGCTACAAAGGTCGTTTGATTCGGCCTCCTCGACAAGGGGCTCCTTTGATTACAATGAATTTCATAAGATTTTTTAAAATATTTTGTTCCTCCGAATTTTCGGAACATAGGTCATTTGATTCAAGGACTAGGATCCTTTAAAATTTTCCGTCAGGATCCCCCTCAAAAAAGATGACCTCCAACCTCTTGCTATAAGCCATTTGTTTTCCATGTGGTGTCAAGCACTCTTTGATCCAATTTTATGTATTTTTCTAATCGTATTATATTTGAACAGATATGCCACTCAATTCATTCATTTTTCTTTCCTACATTGTGGTAATCTTGCGAACCAAAGAGTCTTCAAGAATGGAGATCAAAGGAACACATTCTATAGATTGAACGGCTCTTATCAAAAAGTTTCTTACAATGATTATAAGGTTCCTACAAAATTTTACAGACACAATTTGACAACCACTATGTGGTTTGAAATTCACGTGCTTTCTGTTCATGTTAAAACCTGAACAAAAGAATGAAGAAATTAATGTGTTTCAACAGTCACATTTACTACCTCCGTCCGGATTTATTGGGTCCCTTTGTATTTTGTGTCAGACTTTGACCATTGATAAACTACTAAAATATAAAATATATGTTATGAAACATTATATTGTTTGATTTTTATTTGAAAGAGCTTTCCAACAATATAATTTTTGTGACTTGTAGTTTATATTTTGTTAGTTAAATTTATAGGTCAACCTTTAGCCCAAAATAAGAGGAGGACTAATAAACCCGGACGGAGGGAGTAGCTCACAAAAAGCTGAGAAAGCTTCACTGAAAGGTAGTGCCAAGACTGAAGAGTTTGAAACTCTTTTTCCCAAATCGAACTATGTTTTGAGGTAAAGTCTCTCGTGGGCTAAAACCAAACAAGCTCCATTCGATTTACATGGCACATGCATCACAGATTCTGTAGCAGCAACATAAATCCAGTCTACATTACAAGTTTACAACATAAAGGACAACGTCATGAAGATGCAAAAGATGAGTGATGGTCTGAAAGTCTAATGTCTTTGAAAATCACACAGATCAGTAGATCACCTATCTGGCATCTGATACTTACATCTCTAATAAATTAGTATACAAATATAACTCAAATAACGAATTGGCAATGAGCCCTATAAAGTTAATAAGCTACATTAAACATTTTCTTCTGGACAATAGCATGTTGCAACTTGCAAGAGCTAAAAAGAATGGATTAAACATGGTAAGAAAACTGATGTCTAGTACATTATCTACCCGTTGACCAAGAAGCTTTGCCTTCTATAGATCTTCTTGTAAGAGTTTGTTCAACAGGGTGGTTATGAGCGAATCCCTTTTCTGAGCTCTTGCTTCTTCTCTCATCCTTCTCTTTTCCTCTTGCTCTATCCATGACTGCTCCAGCATCAGCCTCTCCTGCTCCAGCTTCTGCATTAACTGCCTCCATTCTTGTTCGAAAATGAGTCGCTCCTGGGCACGCCGCTCCATCGTTTCATGCCATAGCTTATCGACATGCTGTTGCTGCACTAGGAATTCCTGCAACAGATCATGCATGCTTGAATTGCCTGTCCTTGAGTTTTCTGCCATTCGTTGCGATGGCTGCCCCTTATCACTGGCCTTCTGCTTTTTGCTTATCATGGGTTTCTCATCATCGCTGACTTCAACGCCATATCTGCCGTCATCGGACTCCCCAGATGACTGATCGCCATTAGGTCGCTTTAATTTCCCTTTAACTGAAGTTCCTGATTCAGACTGAAGGAGTTGACGTTGCATATTTCTAGCACGTTCCGTGAAGACTGCATGTAATTCTTCAAAGAAGGGACATTGTCTACCAGTTTCTGGGTCAGATGTTTCTTTCCCCTGGTGAAAAAGAAAGAGTTATCGCCCCATAAACTAAACAATGAAGGTACTATAAATCTTAGTTGCAATCACACAGCAAACTTATAATAGCAAAGGTGTCCAAACAAGAGGGATGTAGTGGAATGTCGTCCGAGAGCGGCATTTTGGCTCCTAGGTGCATATGCACCTATTATGAAAAATATGTAAAAAATACATAACAAAAAGTAAATAAATTTGGAGAAAAAAATCTGGTGTGTACATTCAGACATTATATGCGCGTGCACAAAGTTTCGGTGAAAAAATACAATTTTTGTGGCATGTACAAAAAAGACAAAAAATGTCTCGTGAATAGCTGTAATCAAGGATAAAAATTTGTCTTTTTACACAAGCAACAAAAAATTTCCATTTTCACCGAAACTTTGTGCACGCGCATATAATGGCCGTATTTACATGCGGGATTTTTCGTCGTAATTTTTTAACTTTTCAAAATGTGTATTTGCACAATGGGTGCATATGCATCTATGACCCAAAGCCAATTTCCAAATGTCGTCACGACAAAGATAATACCAAAACAAATTAGGCGACACATTGTAGGAACATCCTAATGGAACATTTTTACCTGAAAGCTTGAAATTGGTTCCAACACACAACAAACCCAAATCAGCATCATTCTAAACCTAACATGGAAATTTCAAACCTCCTCTGGAAAAAATGTAGTACATGTATAGCACCTGAATTTTCAACAATTTCCCTGGTTCTTTCTCGATAAACCTAATTAAACCATCTGAATGCCATCTATTTCTCCCCTGGAGTGTTCAACTTCATTCTCCATCTTTTTTTTAGATGCCCCTACCTTTTGTTATGCTACACTTTAAAACTTTATAGCAGTAAGCTAGTGCTGTTGAAAATAAGCGATGAAATTAGTTCAACAGACAGAGGCCACACACAAAAATAGTAGTGTATCTTTTTCTGAAAAAACTCGCGACCTCCATTCTGGATAGTTTGTCACTGAAGTTTCCCTTAAAGCAAAGAGATTCCACCCTGGCTTTTCCTATACACTTACCAATCTGACAATATTCACCTGAGCTGACATGTTTCCCCCTTTCTATCAGGAGCAATTACAGTATCCATTATTGTTGATGATTCCTTGGGTTATCCTAGCCTCATACGGAACAGTCGTGGCATGTTGGATTAGCTTTTACCCCAAAATACAACAAAGTGGAATGCCAAAAAAAAAGGCTGAATACTAAACAAAAGTCCTAGGGCATATCTATAAGAAGAAGACGGAAAAAGAAAATGCCTTGTAGTTTAGCATTACAGGCAACTGCATTAGGCCAACATGGATTTTAAGCTATAATAAGACGTTTTAGATCACTACTATGAGTATCTGCGAAATTAAAGGTGTCCAATTTAACACACTACTTGTCAAACAATGGGAGACATTCATTAGTCATTTCAGGTTGCCTAGGGCCAAAAAGTATTCAGCTTCTCTTCCAAAATTAGAAGGGATAAACAACTAGTTCAGCAGGACCAGAGATTCCTCCCTTTGATTGAAACGTTAGTCATTTAAGCAGCAAAAGGGAACATCTACCAATCACAAAAGGGACTCTTGGGATAGAAGAGAGCATTTGGTTGGGAACCAGAGCGCAACTACAAAAAATGCTGCAAGTTGCCAGGTAAGAACATTACATGGGAAATTGCTGCTCGGAGAAGGATTCTGAGCACAACAATCAGCCTAACGAAATGGAGACACCGGACAGTTATACTCCGTTAGAGAGGCGGGGCCAGGGAGGTGCAAGGGATAGGGAGCGGCGGCGGGCAGGGAATAACACAACACACTGGTACCTTGTATCTGTTGACGAGGTTCTTCCACTTGCACTTGCACTGGTCGGCGGTGCGGCGGTACCCGCGTGCCCGGAGCGCGTCGGCCACCGCCTCCCAGAGCGTCTTGGCGCTGCGCCCCGCGGCGGCGCCGGCGGCGGCCTCCCGCTCCAGCTCCCCGCGCGCCGCGATGAGCTCCCGCGTCTCCTGCACGCCCCACTGCGGCACCCGCTCGTCCCTGAACCCTCCGCCGGCCTCCGTCATCCTGCCGCGCTTCCGCCTAGCGACGACTGTACGCCCGGCCCGTGACGCGGCGGTGTTCGCTCGCTTTCTGGCTTGGATTGATCTGGGTTGCTTGCTCTGCCACGCGACCTTGTGGCCCGTGGCCTCGCCCCGCTTTTCGTTTCGTTTTCTTCTCGGTCTCGCCGGTGGATGCCGCTGCTGCAGCAGCTGCCTGCCTGCCGTTTCCTACTTTTCTGCCCATTCACACGCCTCTCTCTCTCTCTCTCTCTCTCTCTGCGCGGAGACGACGGAGCGGGGCGGGGCCCCTTCCGTTCACACTAGCTGTCCGTCCGTTTTAATCATCGTTTTACTGGACTGATATTTTTTTATTAGGCTGGCCTTGACTGGAGTGGACTGGACCTGGCCCGGGCCCGGGCCCGCTGCCGCCCACCCACTCACTGACCCACTGGCCTCCCATCCCCAAGAACAAACAAAAGATATTCCCACCCTTTTACTGTGCAGATTATTCTTCTGCCTAAACAGACAGGAATGCTTATATTTTTCACATTTTATTTTAAGACGCTGGCTCACCACCAGCAGTTTGCCATATGGAGTAATGAAAAAATGATCCAATGCTTGATAGCAGTGCAAAGTTGAAGGGTGCACAGGTCAGCTTGAGAACACAGTTGCCATAATAATTGTTATGCCTGCATGAGCTGCTGGTAAACTTTATTCAAGATGACAAGATGCAAGCTTTATCCAAGGAAAACTTTTTTTTCTTACAATGAATAGAATATATCTTGCCCGCAAAAAAGAAAGAAAATAAAAGAAAAAAATAATAGATCTCAGTCCTCCACTGTACCCTTTCTGCCGGATGCGCAGGCAAGCTGGCCCCGGTGCCGGTCGACGGTGGTGGTCACACCTCTCCACACGGTAGCTTCTGCTACCATGTGAACTTCCACGGCGCTTTCTGCAAGCTGCTCCGGTGGGACTAGTGCTCGTCTCGGCGGTTCACCGCGGCCACAGAGCTGCCAGCCACGGCGCAACCTTCTTAATTTTCACCTCTATATATGCTATGACTACCAAGATTTTACCGCGCCCGGCTTGTTCTTGCCTGCCGGCCGGCCACCAGAAAATTATTGTAGGAGTGCTTTCCTGGTTCCTACTACCCCGGGAAGCAGTCAGCTGCTTTCAAGTGCTTGCTGATAAAATGGTCGTCACTTCCCGAAGACCATCTCCTTCAGAGAAGTCATGGGCGAGCTGTTGCCGTAGGCACCGGTATCCCTCGCGAAGGTGAAACCTGGGACACGGCACGACTCGCGATTAGGACACCGATTTCAAGGAGTTGCAGATCATAAAGAAAGAAATGTTACAGATTGATTAGAGACAGAGTGGGGAGGAAACCTAGCCACACAAACAATCCGAATGTCGTTGCGAAGAAAAATTCTCTGCTGATGCTGTTGCAGCTGGAACGGGCAACAGCTCAGGGTTAGGTCTTGTAGAAACACTTGCTATATATATAAATCAGGGGTATCATAGCTGCGAAAACATACCAGTACATGCAGGCCAGGTTACCCCATCCTTGTAGGCCACATGCCCAAATAGAACCGGTGAACCTAAATGGATTAAGGGAATCAAGAGTGCCCCGCCAAGAAAAGAAGAAGAGAGAATCAAGCTTGAGTGGTCATATAAGAAACTGTGGATAGATAAAAATGGCATTTGATCGACTGTATTGGGAAACATCAAAAAGAAATGGACTTCTTATTATCTTGCAGTGGAACTACATTTGACCTCTATCAATGTCATGCTAATAGTTCTCTCAATCACAATTTCACAAAATAAGCAACCAACTTATGGCCTATAATGGAGTTACGCGAGGATGTAAATGAAAATATCTTACTGGAGGGCTTTGGTAGAGTTCCATACACAGAAACTGGTTAGGTTAGTCATCTACCCTCTTTTGCAATGAGTTTCGCTACAGCACCTACTGCTCGGAAACTTCATAATCTGAACCACTTTCCTCTCCAGGTAGTAACAAAAACTCTAACATAACCTCATCTTCTCTGTTTAAATAAGTCTACGGTGGATGTTTCTAGGAGATTGAATGTAACTCAACTAGTTTTTGGTCCAAGAGAACTCCTGCTTCAGATACTTTTCTCATTAATCAGGCTTACCATAACAAATCTGATTAAACTATAAATTTCGATGTGCAAAGCATGCAAAACTCTTAAATGGTGATTAGGAAGATATTGACTGTTTCTGTTGGGGAATTAGAAAAGCAGGTTGTGGAAGTTGACTCTTAAGATGAGAATCATTCCCCTTTGTATATTCTCATGCAGTTGTGCTCGGATTTTTAAAATGGGTTGGTTGAAACTGAAAATACCACATCAGATCTCTGATAAATACAGAACGAGGAATCATGAGTCCATTTCCAATCATTGCAAGCACCATTGAGAATGCTGACAGCCCTTCGATGTTACTTGGGTTCAGGTAGTTTGTCCACTGCATAACCAACCAAATAAATTGTAAGAGAATGTGTTCCTGTTAAGGGAGACTAAATACTTAAGATTCAAATGCTACAAGTGTAAAAGTTCGAGTACCATTTGTGCAACTGGCATCCACATGAACAAAAGTGTGGCAGTCCAACCAGACAACGACCCCACAAATTTAGTTCCTCCTTCGGAGAGCTTGCCCATCCTTGCCTGAATTTAGTGTAGCACAAAATCAAGGGCTAACATATGCGAAGACAAATATAGTAGAAGTGGATATTGTGTCATAAGTCCAGCACAAAAACTCTAATATAGAGGTATATGAACAAAAATAGAAAGGATAGAGTAGAGTAAATACAATGGACATTCTTATACCTAGAATGTTAAGAAGCACTAGAAATTTTATTGAACATTTTTTTTCTTGTGAAGCAAGTGGGGCTAAGTACACATCAAAACATCCGAGTAAACTATTACCAATAAAGAATCATTGATCAGATTTGTACTGTGCTAAGAGAGAAACAAACCTACCAGACTTCAAGAATCGGAAACATCTGTAATATGAACTTTTATCCTGATTCGTAATTTGGAACTGGGCTTAATTATTCTGCACTCAAGCTTCTTAAATCCACATGCTATTTTGCAACCTCAAATTTATTATGGGACTCTTAACTAAAGTCATGCAAGTGACAATAGGTTGTCTACAATTACCTCTCTGTACAGTATAACTTAGATGTTTTATGCAAGAGGATGTATCATACCATCGCAACAGCAGCAACAGCCAAAGAGCCACAGATTATGCCAGGCAGTATGCTACTGGGGAGGAGGGGAACAAATGTTGACCACATGACCTGCATTTTCAATTCACCATTGAGATAATCACGCTTAACATGACACTGGATGACATAGCTAGCAGGAGCATCAGCTGGATCTGCACGATGACAAAAGAAAAGTAAGTGTCACTGTCACCTGAGGGAGCACGGTAAGGCCACCAATTGTCGTGAAATCCTCCCATAGCAACCAGAGGGTCTCAGGGAGCCACCCAATGTAATTGAGCAGGTTGAGGAGAAGCCCGGCAGCGACAACAGCCGAAGTGACCAGAAAGTGCGGCATTGGCATGGACTCCGCCATGGCAAGCTGAACAATGACCACATAGGTGGAGAAAACGCCCAGCGTCTGCACAATGACAGCCTCCGTCTCCCTCTTCTTGGCGAAGTAGGACACGAGCGCCAGGTTGCCGAGCAGCCCGGTGAGCATCCCCTGGAGCGACCAGACAGGCAATGCTCGCGGTAAATCGACCAATCAGAGCATAAGAAACTAAGGAGGAGAAATGCGCGGGGAGGATTGGGGGCGTACGAGCCATGGGACGGCGTAGAGGGCGGTCTTGTTGCCGTCGACGAGGTTGCGGTAGTTGAGGAAGATCTGCGGGAGCTGGAGGAGGAGGAAGGGAAAGTTGGCGCTGCCGGCGAGCGTGGCCGTGAGAGAGTCCCAGTCCTTGTACTCCTTGGTGACCTGCGCGCGCAAAACCCAAGCGTCGTCAGGCAGCAGGCAGCAGACAGACTTAATCAGGCGACATTTCCCCAGCGACATTCGCCGCCGATGTCGGGAGGAGGAGAGGAGAGCAGACCTTGGGGTCCGGTTCGGGGACGGCGGTCACCGCGGCGGTCTCGGGCAGCGCATGGCGGCGGCGGTGGAGGAGGAGCGCGGAGCGGTAGGAGCCGCACGCGGGCGCCTTGAAGACGAGGGGCTTGAGGGCGACGGCGGGGGCGGGGGATGCCGCGAGGGAGCGGACGGGGCCGCCGCGGCGGGAGAGCGGCGTTGCTGGCGCGGCGGGGGACGGGCGCAGCGGGAGGCGGACGGTGGGCAGCGACGGCGACGACATGGGAGGCAGGCAGCGGGGGCGGGCGGGGCGGGCGCAGGGGTTGGATTGAGGCGGGGCACGACGTGTGACGGTGGGAGTGAGTGGAGTAGTAAAGGGGAACGTGAGGACGGGAGGCTGGGGAGGAGGGGGGCGGTGGCGCGGGGGACGCGCGCCGTGCTCGCGGCGGGGGAATTGCCTTGGCCTGCGCACCGTGCGCTGCGCGCGCGCGATCCGATGGACCCGGGACCCCGCGCCGCCGTCCGTTCTCTCCTGTCCCCGTCCGTAATCTTCACTGCTCTCCATTTTTTTGACAATTTCTATTTTTTTCCTTTTGAAGCATTTCTTTAAGAAAAATCCTTGGGTCTTCCCTGCTCTCGTGAGTCTCGCGCTCGGGTGGGCTCTGAAACGGGGTTTGGCCCGGTTTAGACAAGTTTACACCGATGATGGGCCATAACTATTTGAACAGAGTAGAGGCATTCATATATCCGCACATACTTTTAAAATATATTTACCCCTATAACCGCATACATCTACTTCCTATTTTTATGAGTACATTTGGAAGAATGAATGGGCACATCATATTGAAATTGACGAAGTCGTCACAGACGTCTTCGTAGTTGATAGGAATGTCTCCTCCTACTAAACACACTTCACTGAAAGATCTGAAATAAATCCTTAAAAATATGAGCAACAATTTTCAAGTCTAAAATTTGAATTCTGATGATACCATAGGTTCGCATGATGATCCATAACTGCAATGTAGTTTGATGGAAAAGAAAGAAGTTTTTTTTCACCCTCAAAATGTGCCTTAACAGACAAGGACGCCAATATCTGGCAATCGGTGGTCCTGGTTATCGAATCGTCTGATCCCTCCTTTCCCATGGAACGTTTTAGTTCGCTAGAAGGATCACCCTACGAATATTTTTGTCCCGATGGTCAAGCCCAACTAGTGTACCCTATCTTGTGCCTCAGCCAAAAATCAGCTCGTGTGTCTTGGGGATAAAAAATGACATGAACGAAAAAGTGTCATGTGAACACAAAAGAAAAAAATGCCATGATAAAAAACGTGTCATTTTCTAATACAGAAAAATGCCATGTAAAAATCAAAAATGTCATATCTTAATAATAAAATGTCATCTCTTAAATGAAAATGCCATCTTTCAATAATAAAAATGTCATCTCTTAATATGAAAAGGCATTTCCTAAATTAAAAAGATTCATATCATAATGAACAAAAATTGCCATCTCTTAATAATAATAAATGACATCTCTTAAAAAACAAAAACAAATACCATCTCTTAATGTAAAAATACCATCATGTTTAAACAGTCATGCTTATTTTTTCTAGGAAAAAATACCATCATGGGTAAACTACAATGTAACATATTTAGAAAACAATGTTAAAAGCCACCGTGGCAAATTTTCTGAAAATAGTGACGTGTAGCAAAAAAGGAGGGTATGGGATTCGAACCTAGGTCTAGCATGTGCGTAAATCCCCAGGTCTACCATGTGCGAAAATCGGGCCGCTGTCCTTGTTGTGCACGGGTTTGATTTTAAAAGTAAAGCATCCACTAGGTTTTATGTACAACGAACAAGTTCAAAATCTCACGTGGCAACGACCTTGTTCTAAGATTTGTGCAACCAACCTAATGGTAGGAAGAGGGGGGGGGGGGGTTGCCCGCAACAGCCTGGACATTCAGATATATTATTGCTTGACTGTACTTCATCAGTAATTCCAAATCCTTTTTCGTTAGAATCCATGTCGACTTCATCGTTGGGAACATCATTACCACTATCTACTTCCATGACTTATGGTATCGTCAAGTCAATTATGAAATCCCCTTTGAGCCCATCTTATTGGAAAAACTCTTGACATGAGTGTATTGGGGGCATTGTATTCGTCATTGTTTGAGAGAGGTAGTTTAGTATGTGGAGGTACATTGTACACAACATACCATCATAGGAGCTCTTCGTTACATCTGCATGCGTATAGGTGACACAAAACTAGCATGAATGTTGAGCCACAAAATGGATATCGTCTCCTTCAATCTTTGAGTCTTTTCAAGTTTCCACTTGCCCAACTTAGGTGTTCTTCTCACATTAGTTGGAGACTTTAGAGTGACACACCCTTTGATGTGTAGTTCTCATATTTTGTCAATTTGCCCATAATAATCGACTCCATTATCCCCTTGATTATACACTTTGCTATTATTTCTCCTTCAATTGGGTCGAGTCTGGTCACTATTTTCTTTATGGAAGTGGTACCCATTCACGTCGTAAACCTTAAATGACGTGACCCTATATTTACAATATTGAGATACTTGTTCTAATTTGGCACACATCGGCTTGTCTATTCTTCTTTGCAAGTTCAATAATAGGAAGGCTTTGTGTATTAGTCACATGCTAGAGCAACTTGAAATGCAAAACTAGCTACAGGTCAAATCAGGAAGTACCTTAGTCCTAAACAAAGAAAATGAATCGGGCTTGCCATCTCCAGCACCATGTCGAAGAAGGTAATTTTATTCAAGGATACTCATTCCCATGGTTTCTTTCAATCTTGATCGTTGAATTCCCTAACTCAACAAGGAGGAGTGGGGTTATACGCAAATTTGGGAATGTTGCAACATAAGATACGTGTCATTTATTAGATGTATGGTTTAACTCTGGGTAGGTTGGTCAGGAGATATAGCATCACACTGCGCCATGTTCTAGGGCTTTGGTTTTTGGATTCTCCAACACTTCCGCTCTCTACGACACCTTGGAATAGACTAAGATGTGATTTGTTTTCTCGCTCGCCAACATTGTAATGAAGGGGTCATTACAGGAGGGCAAATCTTGATGTATGTATAATGACGTGAAGTTTGAGACCTCCTCTGGAACGAATGCCTCGGTTATGGATGCTTCAACATGGGCTTTATTTTTACATTTGTCTTTAGATTTCTTTATTTTTTTCTCAAGTGGATATAGCCAACAGTTGTGCACGGGGCCCCACATACGTGCCTGTTAAGGGAGATGCAAAATATTGTGTTCCATTGGATTAAAAAACATGGTGGAAATATCTTCTCTAACTTGCAAAGGAAAATAAGTGTAATTTTTTCAGGTCTTTTATGAATGTTGTTTTGAGTTCTCTTGCACAAAGGCGGCGGAAGTAATAACTCAACTCCGCCAACACACTCTAGACTCCCTGAAGACAAAGCCTTTAATCATCGAAGGCATTAGCACCTACAACCATACATGATAGTCATGACTCTTGAGCTCATTCATTTTCAATGTTCCAAGATTTGCTCCCCTGCTCCAATAGGTTGGGAACCCCTCGGGGAACTCGAGTTTACACTTACACAAGAGGAGAACCTCCTTTCTTTACTCCCTTTTAAGGAATGCGTGTCCCGGCGGTTTCACCTAAGATTTTTTGCCTTTCACTTTGGCATGTTTCAATTTTTTTCTCTTGCATACAAAAGCCTAATCGACTCTAGCCTTAACGTTGTTCTTCATCTTCTCAGTGTCGAAGAGGGTTCTGAAGATTGCCTCATCGATATTGTTTTCAGTGTGCATTACATCAATGTTATGTGGAAGAAGGATATCCGAAAATTAAGTGAAGTTCCACAAGCATGGTCGGTGAGTTCACATGTGTTGCTCATCATATCCCAATAACTAAGCCCAAATCTGTCGATCGGTCATTTGGGGTAGTGCCTCATGTGAGATAACTTTTTTTTGAAACAAAACATCCAAGACTTTATTCATTGGAAATAACAGTTAGATCATTTATCAGGAGAGGTACAATTTCAATTTGAGGTTCCTCAAACTAATCGAACGGCAAAGAAAAATTTAGAGAACCTAGCAAGCTCATGAGCAACTTTATTTGCTTCCCTATTACAATGTTGGAATCTAGATGTAGTAAAATAACAAAGAAGATGATAGCATTCATAGAAAATCAGCCTCCCCCAAATAATGACCACTCACCTTCATCGTTCGAATGACCTCCAAGTTGTCAGAATTAATAACGAGATGATTGTAGCATATCCTTTACGCAAGGGCAAGAACAAATATGAGCGCAAAAGCTTTAGCCGTCAGCACATCCACAACGCCGTTAATTTTTTCATTTCCTTTAGCGATGAAGTTTCCTTTATCATACCTCAAAACCGCCCCTGTCGTGTCCCTAAGTAAGTCTTGATCAAAAGAAGCATCAACACTAAGAAAACCGCTCCTGTCGTAGACCTCTTTTCATGATGGCCTTTCGATAGGGCACGGTAACATAGGTTGTTGTAATAGCACGAATCCTCATAGTAATCTGATAATCATGTGAGACAACTTTGCCGAAAGTAAAGTGCTTCTTGTCCTTTCTGTTCGCATGGTCTATATCAAGGAACTGTTGATAGTTCTCGAAGCTAGTATACTTCTTACCCTTGTCCAGCCACATGAATTTCAAGGATGTCTTGCAATCTGGGCATGGCATCTTCCCATGAGTAGAGGACGGTGTCATGGACTAAGGGGTCTTAACCTTGATGACCTATCGTCCATGAGTCGGGCTGATGACCCTCCGACCACTAAGGGAAGGACTACCAAAGCTATGACCCTCGGCGTGATCAAGATGGAAAATAACAAAGACTTTGCATGCACCTCAAGGAGTGTTTTGGTAGTCAGCAAGTTTACCCCTAGATGACAACCGACCATATGTGTAACCTTGGCACCCCTGATGCATATATAGACATGAAGCCAACATATGGTCTTCAAGCAATGCCTATGGACAAACCTTAAAGTATAACCCAAAGCAACTATTAGTCCATAGGGATTGTCATCAATTACCAAAACCAAACATGGGGGCACCATGCTCTTTCACTAGCTAAGGGCATTAAACAATAACGCTTATTGGAGGCAACCCAATATGTATCTTTTTCATTTTAGCAAGCCAAAGTTAGGCGCAACTAACCATAATGTTGTTTAACAATCACATCAATATTATCCCTAACAAAAGTGACCCCATAACGTACAAATTAAAAATGGCTAGATCACGTTGATGACCCACAATTATATGGGATCAATTGTAGTCCTTTCGATAATTAAGTGCGTCGAACCCAACGAGGAGGAGAAGGAAATGACAAGCGGTTTTCAGCAAGGTATTCTCTGCAAGCACTGAAATTGTAGGTAACAGATAGTTTGATAGCAAGGTAATTTGTAACGAGCAAGTAACGGTAACAATAAACAAGGTGCAGCAAGGTAGCCCAATCCTTTTGAGGAAAAGGACAGGCCAGAACAATCACTATTAATAGGCAAAGTGTTCTTGAGGGTACATGGGAATTTCGTCTAGTCACTTTTATCATGTTGGTTTGATTCGTGTTCGCTACTTTGATAATTTGATAGTGGGTGGACCGGTGCTAAGGTGTTGTTATTACTTGAACTAACAACCTCTTATGATTAACCCCCTCGCAAGAATCCGGAACTACGAGAAAAGTATTAAGACAGAGTCTAACCATAACATTAAACACGTGGATCCAAATCAGCCCCTTATGAAGTAGTGCATAAACTAGGGTTTAAGCTTCTATCACTCTAGCAACCCATCATCTAATAACTACTCCACAATGCATTCCCTTAGGCCCATGAATGGTGAAGTGTCATGTAGTCGGCGTTCACATGACACCAGTAAGGGAATCACAACATACATATCATCAAAATATCGAACACATACCAAATTCACATGATTACTCGCGACATGACTTCTCCCGTGACGTCAAGAACAAAGGTAACTACTAACAAATAATATGCATGCTCAAGAACAGAGGAGTACTGAATAGCATAATGGATCTAAACATATAATATTCCACCAAATAAACCATATAGTAATCAACTATGCAAGGTAATCAACACTGCTACTAGTCACCCACAGGTACCAATATGAGGTTCCAATACAAAGATTGGACACAGGAGATGAACTAGGGTTCGAGAGGAGATGGTGATGTTGAAGATGTTGATGAATATTGGCCTCCCAAAGATGAGAGGGGTGTTGATGATGACGATGGCTTTGATTCCCCCTCCGAGAGGGAAGTTCCCCCGGCGGAATCGCTCCGTCGGAGGGCAAAAGTGCTCATGCCCAAGCTCCACCTGAGGCAGTGGCACTTCATCCCGAAAGTCCTCCTCTGATTTTTCTAGGTCAAGAGTGACCATATACCAGAAGATGGGCACCGGAAGCGGGCCAGGCTGGGCACGATACACCAGGGCGCCACTAGGGGGCCTAGTGCTCCTTGGTGGGTTGTGCCCACTTGGGGGCCCTCCCCCAGTAGTTTTCAGCTCCAGTAATTTTTATTAAATGCAAAAATAATCTCAATAAATTTTCAGCTTCATTGGAGTTGTGCAAAATAGGTATCTCTGACGTGCTTTTCTTGGGTCTAGAATTACAGTTGTCCGTATTCTCCCTCTTTGTGTAAACCTTGCATATTATGAGATAAAAGGCATTATAATCACTCCCCAAAGCATTATTATTCAACAAAACAAAGTAAATAACAGTAGGAAATCATGATGCAAGATGGACGTATCAACTCACCCAAGCTTAGACCTATCCTCAAGCAAAAGACGAAATTGAAAAGCATGTCCACTTGGTTTGAGAGAGAGGTGTCGATAAAAACAAAATACAGATATAGAATCATCATGCTTATTAACATAATAGCAAAAAATTCTCACATGAGAACTTATTTCAATACATTTTTATCATAAGGCTTCTCATGAACAAGTAACAATTCATCACAACATAGAAGTATGAAGCATAAACCTTATTGGAAACCAAAAAACTATGTTCTCAGTCAACTTTGCAACTACAATTCATCATATTTTCAGGAAGGGTCTTATGTCGGAGCCTTTTGGCAAGTCCACATACTCAAGTATCATTTAGTCTTCTATGATTGCTAACACTCACGACATACCCATGAACAAAAAGTTTCAACCGGACACGTAGGAAGATAGGGGCTTATAGTTTCGCCTCCAACTCACTCACCTCAAAGGTGATGTCAACAATAATAACTCATGCTCACCCATATCCGACTGGATATATGTGCCTTGAAAAAGGAAAAGGTAAAAAGGGAACAGGGAAGAATACTTTGACTCTTGCATAAAAGTAAGTGCATAAAAGTAAAGGATAGGCCCTTCACAGAGAGAAGAAGAGGTTATCACGCGCTTATTGATTTGTATGCCCAATCCCTTAATGTAAAAGAACATCACACTATATTGCCCCCTATGATAGCAACCTTATTATGTAGCCTGACACTTTTATTACTTTGCCATCATAAGTTCGTATAACACTCAATTTTCTCTTACACTAATTGATCAAAACACTTCTAGAAGAATTTTTTTGCCTTATTGCATCGATGAAAACTTACTTGAAGGATCTTTCTTGATCCATAGGTAGGTATGGCACTCACAAAAAGAGTTTGGTTTGGGGTTTTGGATGCACAAGTAGTATCTCTACTTAGTTCAGAATTTTTGGCTAGCAAAGATATTGGGCAAGCACCACATGTTAAAGGATCTATGACAATATAACTTCTATGTGGATATGAACAAACATAAATCATTATGTTTTCTTCCTCGTCCAACGTCAACAAATTTGGCATATAATATTTGATGGGGGATCACAATCTTAAAAGATGTCCAAGATAGTGTATTTGCATTTAAATCTTCTCTTCCCTTATTAATTCTTTCATGAATTGCATCATTGACCAATGCTGTGTTTGTCAATCTTCAATAAATTTTTCTACTTATACTTTTCCTTATGTGATGTCATTACTGAACATAAGATTAGCATATGATTTATTTTCATTTGTTTCTTTTCCTTTATTTGATTGCAACCAAAAAGTAAAGAGGCAAAAACTAAAATTAACTTTATTACATAACTTTCACTCGATTACATAGATAGATAGGCCACGGAACTAACACACGAAAATAGATCATGTTAAACTTTTATTCAACTAAAGCAAAGGGAAACTAAGGATCAAACTAAAATAGGTAAAGGTAAATAAAAGTGGTGGTGATACGATACCATGGCACCTCCCCCAATCTTGGCTTAAGCCAAGGGGATTGCCCATACCCGTGTGCTCAAGTCTCCTTTGGTGGTGGTGATGAAGAAGGTGGAGGAGTTGATGTTGGTGGTGGTGATGATGCAGATAGCTTGTCCTCCAGCTTCCAGAGCAAGGGTTCCCCATCAAAGGTTGACACGAGAGTCCCTTGAGTCCTACAATTGGCAGCTAAACTCATACCTTTAAATCTCGCTTCATATTCGAAGATTTGGTTTTGAAGATCATAAACTTGGCTCTGCAGAAAATGAATTTGTGTTGGAAATATGACCTAGAGGCAATAATAAAATGGTTATTATCTATTTCCTTGTTCATGATAATTGTTTATTGTTCATGCTATAATTGTGTTAACCGGAAACCGTAATACATGTGTGAATACATAGACTACAACATGTCCCTAGTGAGCCTCTAGTTGGCTAGCTCGTTGATCAATGTATGGTCATGGTTTCATGACCATGGACATTGGATGTTGTTGATAACGGGATCACATCATTAGGAGAATGATGTGATGGACAAGACCCAATCCTAAGCATAGCACAAGATCGTGTAGTTCGTTTGCTAAAGCTTTTCAATGTCAAGTATCGTTCCCTTAGACCATGAGATTGTGCAACTCCTGGATACCGTAGGAATGATTTGGGTGTGCCAAACGTCACAACGTAACTGGGTGGCTATAAAGGTGCACTACGGGTAGATCCGAAAGTGTCTGTTGGGTTGGCACGAATCGAGACTGGGATTTGTCACTCCGTGTGACGGAGAGGTATCTCTGGGCCCACTCGGTAAGACATCATTATAATGAGCTCAATGTGACTAAGGATTTAGCCATGGGATGGTGTATTACAAAACGAGTAAAGAGACTTGCCGGTAACGAGATTGAACAAGGTATAGAGATACCGACGATCGAATCTCGGGCAAGTATCATACCGATAGACAAAGGGAATTGAATACGAGATTGATTGAATCCCCGACATCGTGGTTAATCCGATGAGATCATCATGGAGCATGTGGGAGCCAACATGGGTATCCAGATCCCCCTGTTGGTTATTGACCAGAGAGGTGTCTCGGTCATGTCTACGTGTCTCCCGAACCCGTAGGGTCTACACACTTAAGGTTCGATGACGCTAGGGTTATAGGGAAATAGTGTACATGGTTACCGAAGGTTGTTCGGAGTCCCGTATGAGATCCCGGGCTTCATGAGGAGCTTCAGAATGGTCTGGAGGTAAAGATTCATATATAGGAAGTGAGGTTTCGGTCACCGGAAATGTTTCGGGCGTCACCGGTAGTGTACCGGGACAAGTGGGAGGGAACCAACCCCTAGGTGGGCTGGTGCGCCCCCCACAAGGGGCCCAAGGCGCAGCAAGAGGTGGAGGGGGCAAACCCTAGGGCAGATGGGCCCTAGGCCCATCTAGGGCGCCGCCCTCCCCTCTCCCACTGTGGCCGCCAGCCAGATTGCCATCTGGTGGCTGCCGCACCACCCTAGGGTGGAAACCCTAGGGCGCAGCTCTCCCTCCCCTCCTCCTATATATAGTGGGTTTTTTGGGGCTGCCAGACACATGATTTTCTACCTCTCTCGGTGCAGCCCTACTCCTCCCTCTCCTCGTTCTCCGTAGCGCTTGGCGAAGCCCTGCCGGAGTCCACGCAGCTCCACCGTCACCATGCTGTCGTGCTGCTAGAGCTCTTCCCCAACCTCTCCTTCCTCTTTGCTGGATCAAGGCGTAGGAGACATCACCGGGATGCACGTGTGTTGAACGCGGAGGCGCCGTTGTTCGGCGCTAAGATCGGAGTCCACCGCGATCTGAATCGGTACGAGTACGACTCCACCAACCGCGTTCTTGTAACGCTTCTGCTTAGCGATCTTTTAAGGTATGAAGATCTAATATCTCCATAGATAGATCTTGGTGATACGTAGGATTTTTTTTTGATTTACTACTACTTCTCCTAACAGTGGTATCAGAGCTAGGTCTATGCGTAGAATCTATGCACGAGTAAAACACAAACTTGTTGTGGGCGTCGATCTTGTTAATTTGCTTACCACTACTAGTCTTATCTTGATTCAGCGGCATTGTGGGATGAAGCGGCCCGGACCAACTTTACACGAACGCTTACGTGAGACCGGTTCCACCGCCTGACATGCACTAGTTGCATAAGGTGGCTAGTGGGTGTCTGTCTCTCCCACCTTAGTCAGATTGGATTCGATGAAAAGGGTCCTTATGAAGGGTAAATAGCAATTGGCATATCACGTTGTGGTTTTGGCGTAGGTAAGAAACGTTCTTGCTAGAAACCTATAGCAGCCACGTAAAAACTTGCAACTACAAATTAGAGGACGTCTAACTTGTTTTTGCAGCATATGCCTTGTGATGTGATATGGCCAAAGGATGTGATGTGATGCATTGTGATGTATGAGATTGATCATGTTCTTGTAATAGGATTCACGACTTGCATGTCGATGAGTATGACAACCGGTAGGAGACATAGGAGTTGTCTTATTTTTTTTGTATGACCTGCGTGTCAATCATAAACGCCATGTAATTACTTTAATTTATTGCTAAACGTTAGCCATAGTAGTAGAAGTAATAGTTGGCGAGACAACTTCATGAAGACACAATGATGGAGATCATGGTGTCATGCCGGTGACAGTGATGATCATGGTGCCCCGAAGATGGAGATCAAAGGAGCAAGATGATATTGGCCATATCATGTCACTATATTGATTGCATGTGATGTTTATCATGTTTACATCTTATTTGCTTAGAACGACGGTAGTAAATAAGATGATCTCTCAATAAAATTTCAAGAGAAGTGTTCACCCTAACTGTGCACCGTTGCTAAGGATCGTTGTTCCGAAGCACCATGTGATGATTGGGTGTTATAGGTTCTAACGTTTGCATACAACGGGTGTAAGCCAGATTTACACACGCGAAACACATAGGTTGACTTGACGAGCCTAGCATGTACAGACATGGCCTCGGAACACGGAAGACCGAAAGGTCGAACATGAATCGTATAGAAGATACGATCAACATGGAGATGTTCACCATGGATGACTAGTCCGTCTCACGTGATGATCGGACACGGGCTAGTTGACATGGATCATGTGTCACTTAGATGACTAGAGAGATGTCTAGCTAAGTGGGAGTTCATTAAATAATTTGATTATGTGAACTTAATTATCATGAACTTAGTCTAAAATTGTCTTTACAATCTATATTGTAGATCCAATGGCCAACGCTAATGCCAACCTCAACTTCAACGCATTCCTAGAGAAAACCAAGCTAAAAGATGATGGAAGCAACTATGCGGACTGGGTCCGTAGCTTGAGGATCATCCTCATAGCTTCCAAGAGATTGTATGTCCTTGATGCACCGCTAGGTGACCCACCCATTCTCCCGGTAGAGCAAGACGTTGCGAACGCTTGGCATTCTCGCTGTGATGATTACTCCCTTGTTCAGTGCGGCATGCTTTACAGTTTAGAAATGGGGCTCCAAAAGCGTTTTGAGCAGCACAGAGCATATGAGATGTTCCAAGAGCTAAAACTGGTTTTCCAAGCTCATGCCCGGGTCAAGAGATATGACATCTCCGACAAGTTCTTCAGCTATAAGATGGAGGAAAATAGTTCTGTCAGTGAGCACATACTCAAGATGTCTGGGTTGCACAACCGCCTAACTCAGTTGGGAGTTAATCTGCCGGATGACTCGGTCATTGACAGAATCCTCCAGTCGCTCCCATTAGCTACAAGAGCTTTGTGATGAACTACAACATGTAGGGTATGGAGAAGTCCATTCCTGAGTTGTACTCAATGCTAAATTAGCAGAGGTCGAGATCAAAAAGGAGCATCAAGTGTTGATGGTGAATAAGACCACTAGTTTCAAGAAAGGCAAGGGTAAGAAGAACTTCAAGAAGGACAGCAAAGCTTTTGCCGTTCCCGGTAAGCAAGTTGCCGGGAAGAAGAAGAACAAGAATGGACCCAAGCCTGAGACTGAGTGTTTTTATTGCAAGGGTACCGGTCACTGGAAGCGGAACTGCCCCAAGTACTTAGCGGATAAGAAGGACGACAACATTAAAGGTATATGTGATATACTTGTTATTGATGTGTACCTAACCCGCGCTCGTAGTAGCTCCTGGGTATTTGATACCAGTGCAGTTGCTCACATTTGTAACTCCAAGCAGGAGCTGCGGAATAAGCGGAGGTTGGCAAAGGACGAGGTGACGATGCACATTGGGAATGGTTCCAAGGTCGATGTGATCGCCGTCGACACGCTACCTCTACATCTACCTTCAGGGTTAGTGTTAAACCTTAATAATTGTTATTTAGTACCAGCTTTGAGCATGAACATTGTATCTGGATCTCGCTTGATGCGAGATGGCTACTCATTTAAATCTGAGAATAATGGTTGTTCTATTTATATGAGAGAAATGTTTTATGGTCATGCCCTGCTGGTCAATGGTTTATTTTTGATGAATCTCGAACGTGATGTTACACATGTCCATAGTGTGAGTACCAAAAAGTGTAAGGTTGATAACGATAGTCCCACTTACATGTGGCACTGCCGCCTTGGTCATATTGGTGTCAAACGCATGAAGAAGCTCCATACTGATGGACTTTTGAAGTCTCTTGATTTCGAATCATTTGACACGTGCGAACCATGCTTCATGGGCAAGATGACCAAGACTCCGTTCTCCGGAACAATGGAGCGAGCAACTGACTTGTTGGAAATAATACATACCGATGTATGCGGTCCAATGAGTGTCGAGGCTCGTGGTGGCTACTGTTATGTTCTCACCCTCACCGATGACTTGAGTAGATATGGGTATGTCTACTTAATGAAACATAAGTCTGAAACTTTTGAAAGGTTCAAGGAATTTCAGAGTGAGGTAGAGAATCAACGTGACACGAAAATAAAGTGCCTACATCTGATCATGGTGGAGAATATTTAAGTCACGAGTTTGGCACGCACCTAAGGAAATGTGGAATTGTTTCACAACTCACGCCGCCTGGCACACCTCAGCGAAATGGTGTGTCTGAACGTCGTAATCGCACTCTATTAGATATGGTGCGATCTATGATGTCTCTTACTGACTTACTACTATCATTTTGGGGATATGCATTAGAGACTACCGCATTCACTTTAAATAGGGCACCGTCAAAATCCGTTGAGACGACACCGTATGAATTATGGTTTGGAAAGAAACCTAAGCTGTCGTTTCTAAAAGTTTGGGGATGCGATGCTTATGTGAAGAAACTTCAACCTGAGAAGCTCGAACCCAAAGCGGAAAAGTGCGTCTTCATAGGATATCCCAAAGAGACTATTGGGTATACCTTCTACCTCAGATTCGAAGGCAAAGTGTTTGTTGCCAAGAATGGATCCTTTCTCGAGAAAGAGTTTCTCTCGAAAGAAGTAAGTGGGAGGAAAATAGAACTTGATGAGGTAATTGTACCTCCACTCGAACCGGAGAGTAGCGCAGCAGAGGAAGTTGTTTCTGTGGAGCCTACACCGTCTGGAGGGGAAGTTAATGATGATGATCATGTAACTTCAGATCAAGTTACTGTTGAATGTCGAAGGTCCGGTAGGACACGTTCCGCACCAGAGTGGTACAACGACCCTGTCGTGGAGATCATGTTGTTGGACAACGGTGAACCTTCGAACTATGAAGAAGCGATGGCAGGCCCGGATTCCAACAAATGGCTTGAGGCCATGAAATCCGAGATAGGATCCATGTATGAGAACAAAGTATGGACTTTGGTGGACTTGCCTGATGATAACCGAGCCATTGAAAATAAATGGATCTTTAAGAAGAAGACTGACGCGGATGGTAATGTGACCGTCTATAAGGCTCGGCTTGTCGCTAAGGGTTATCGACAAGTTGCCGCATTTTATGATTATTAGATCTGGCAAATGGACGCCAAAACGGCATTCCTTAATGGCTTCCTCAAGGAAGAACTGTATATGATGCAGCCAGAAGGTTTTTCTTGATCCTAAAGATGCTAACAAAGTATGCAAGCTCCATCGCTCCATCTATGGGCTGGTGCAAGCATCTCGGAGTTGGAACATTCGCTTTAATGAGGTGATTAAAGCGTTTGGGTTTGTATAGGTTTATGGAGAACCCTGTATTTACAAGAAAGTGAGTGGATGCTCTGTAGCATTTCTCGTATTATATGTGGATGACATACTGATAATGGGAAATGATATAGAACTCTTGGAAAGTGTAAAGGCCTACTTGAATAAGTGTTTTTCAATGAAGGACCTTGGAGAAGCTGCTTACATATCAGGTATTAAGATCTATAGAGATAAATCGAGACGCCTCATAGGTCTTTCACAAAGCACATACCTTGAAAAGATATTGAAGAAGTTCAATATGGATCAGTCCAAGAAGGGGTTCTTGCCTGTGCTACAGGGTGCGAGATTGAGTATGACTCAGTGCCCGACCATGGCAAAAGATAGAGAAGAGATGAGTGCCATTCCCTATGCTTTAGCCATAGGCTCTATTATGTATGCCATGCTGTGTACCAGACCTGATGTGAACCTTGCCATAAGTTTGGTAGGGAGGTACCAAAGTGATCCCGGAGCGGAACACTGGACAACGGTCAAGAATATCCTAAAGTACCTGAAAAAGACAAAGGACATGTTTCTCGTATATGGAGGTGCCGAAGAGCTCGTCGTAAAGGGTTACGTCGATACTAGCTTCGACACAGATCCGGACGACTCCAAGTCGCAAACCGGATACGTGTATGTTTTGAACGGAGGAGCAGTCAGCTGGTGCAGCAGCAAGCAAAGCGTCGTGGCGGCATCTACATGTGAAGCGGAGTACATAGCTGCTTCGGAAGCAGCAAAGGAAGGAGTCTAGATGAAGGAGTTCATCACCGACCTAGGAGTAATTCCAAGTGCGTCGGGCCCGATGACTCTATTCTGTGACAACACTAGAGCTATTGCCCTTGCGAAGGAGCCCAGGTTTCACAAGAAGACAAGACACATCAAGCGCCGCTTCAACTCCATCCGTGATTACATTCAGGAGGGAGATATAGATATTTGTAAAGTGCATACGGATCTGAATGTCGCAGATCCATTGACTAAACCTCTCTCACGAGCAAAACATGATCAACACCAGAATGCTATGGGTGTTCGATTCATCACAATGTAACTAGATTATTGACTCTAGTGCAAGTGGGAGACTGTTGGAAATATGCCCTAGAGGCAATAATAAAATGGTTATTATTGTATTTCCTTGTTCATGATAATTGTCTATTGTTCATGCTATAATTGTGTTAACCGGAAACCGTAATACATGTGTGAATACATAGACTACAACATGTCCCTAGTGAGCCTCTAGTTGGCTAGCTCGTTGATCAATATATAGTCACGGTTTCATGACCATGGACATTGGATTTCGTTGATAACGAGATCACATCATTAGGAGAATGATGTGATGGACAAGACCCAATCCTAAGCATAGCACAAGATCGTGTAGTTCGTTTGCTAAAGCTTTTCAATGTCAAGTGTCGTTTCCTTGGACCATGAGATTGTGCAACTCCCGAATACTGTAGGAATGCTTTGGGTGTGCCAAATGTCACAACGTAACTGGGTGGCTATAAAGGTGCACTACGGGTAGATCCGAAAGTGTCTATAGGGTTGGCACGAATCGAGACTGGGATTTGTCACTCCGTGTGACGGAGAGGTATCTCTGGGCCCACTCGGTAAGACATCATTATAATGAGCTCAATGTGACTAAGGAGTTAGCCATGGGATGATGTATTACAGAATGAGTAAAGAGACTTGCCGGTAACAAGATTGAACAAGGTATAGAGATACCGATGATCGAATCTCGGGAAAGTATCATACCGATAGACAAAGGGAATTGAATACGGGATTGATTGAGTCCCTGACATCGTGGTTCATCTGATGAGATCATCGTGGAGCATGTGGGAGCCAACATGGGTATCCAGATCCCGCTTTTGGTTATTGACTAGAGAGGTGTCTCGGTCATGTCCACGTGTCTCCCGAACCCGTGGGGTCTACACACTTAAGGTTTGATGACGCTAGGGTTATAGGGAAATAGTGTACGTGGTTACCGAAGGTTGTTCGGAGTCCCAGATGAGATCCGGACATCACGAGGAGCTCCGGAATGGTCCGGAGGTACAGATTCTAGGAAGTGAGGTTTCGGTCACTGGAAATGTTTCGAGCGTCACCGGTAGTGTACCGGGACCATCAGAAGGGTTCCGGGGGTTCACCAGGAGGGGCAACCGGCACCAGAGGGCTGCTTGGGACACAAGTGGGAGGGAACCAACCCCTAGGTGGGCTGGTGCGCCCCCCACAAGGGGCCCAAGGCGCAGCAAGAGGTGGAGGGGGGCAAACCCTAGGGCAGATGGGCCCTAGGCCCATCTATTGCTCCACCCCTCCCCTCTCCCACTCTGGCCGCCGGCCAGATTGCCATCTGGTGGCTGCCGCACCACCCTAGGGTGGAAACCCTAGGGTGCAGCCCTCCCTCCCCTCCTCCTATATATAGTGGGGGTTTGGGGGCTGCTGGACACACATTTTTCTTCCTCTCTCGGCGCAGCCCTACTCCTCCCTCTCCTCGTTCTCCGTAGCGCTTGGCGAAGCCCTGCCGGAGTCCACGCAGCTCCACCGTCACCATGCCATCGTGCTGCCGGAGCTCTTCGCCAACCTCTCCTTCCTCCTTGCTGGATCAAGGCATAGGAGACGTCATCGGGCTGCACGTGTGTTGAATGCGGAGGCGCCGTTGTTCGGCGCTGAGATCGGAGCCCACCACGATCTGAATGCTACGAGTACGACTCAACCAACCACGTTCTTGTAACGCTTACGCTTAGCGATCTTCAAAGGTATGAAGATCTAATCTCTCCCCTCTCATTGCTGGTTTCTCCATAGATAGATCTTGGTGATACGTAGGAATTTTTTTGATTTACTACTACGTCTCCCAACAATTTGCTCGTTGAGGGTGAAGATGGTTTCCTTCACAGACCGGCCATCCATTGTCTGATCACAGGTGAATTCCGTGATCATAGAGTGATTGGCACTAATTCCACCCTCCACCATCTTCTAACACTTGAAGATTTCCTATTACATCGCCTCGAGCCTAGCCTCCATGCTTCCGGTCTTCTTGGGTCCCTGAACATCACGGATGTGGAGCACCCCCTCACGCATCTCAATGGCTTGAGTGTTGGAAATTTTCCCTAGAGGCAATAATAAAATGGTTATTATTATATTTCCTTGTTCATGATAATCGTTTATTATCCATACTATAATTGTATTGATTGGAAACACATTGCATGTGTGGATATATAGACAACACTGTGTCCCTAGTATGCCTCTAGTAGACTAGCTCATTGATCAAAGATGGTCAAGGTTTCCTAGCCATTGACATGAGATGTCATTTGATAACGGAATCACATCATTGGGAGAATGATGTGATGGACAAGACCCAAACTATAAACATAGCATATGATCATGTCAGTTTATGGCTATAATTTTCTATATGTCAAGTATATGTTCCTATGACCATGAGATCATGCAACTCACTGACATCGGAGGAGTACCTTGTGTGTATCAAACATTGCAACGTAGCTGGGTGACTATAAAGGTGCTCTATAGGTATCTTCGAGGGTGTCTGTTGAGTGGGCATGGATCAAGACCGGGATTTGTTACTCCGTGTGACGGAGAGGTATCTCAGGGCCCAGTTGGTACTACAACTGTTGGAAATATGCCCTATAGGCAATAATAAAATGGTTATTATTGTATTTCCTAGTTCATGATAATTGTCTGTTATTCATGCTATAATTGTGTTAACCAGAAACCGTAATACATGTGTGAATACATAGACCACAACGTGTCCCTAGTGAGCCTCTAGTTGGCTAGCTCGTTGATCAATAGATGGTCACGGTTTCATGACCATGGACATTGGATGTCGTTGATAACGGGATCACATCATTAGGAGAATGATGTGATGGACAAGACCCAATCCTAAGCATAGCACAAGATCGTGTAGTTCGTTTGCTAAAGCTTTTCAATGTCAAGTGTCGTTTCCTTAGACCATGAGATTGTGTAACTCCCGGATACCGTAGGAATGCTTTGGGTGTGCCAAACGTCACAACATAACTGGGTGGCTATAAAGGTACGCTACGGGTATCTCCGAAAGTGTCTGTTGGGTTGAGACGAATCGAGACTGGGATTTGTTACTCCGTGTGACGAAGAGGTATCTCTGGGCCCACTCGGTAAGACATCATCATTATGAGATCAATGTGACTAAGGAGTTAGTAACGGGATGATGTATTACGGAACGAGTAAAGAGACTTGCCGGTAACGAGATTGAACAAGGTATGGGGATACCGACGATCGAATCTCGGGCAAGTACCATACCGATAGACAAAGGGAATTGTATACGGGATTGATTGAATCCTTGACATCGTGGTTCATCCGATGAGATCATCGTGGAGTACGTGGGAGCCAACATGGGTATCCAGATCCCGCTGTTGGTTATTGGCCGGAGAGGTGTCTCGGTCATGTCTACGTGTCTCCCGAACCCGTAGGGTCTACACACTTAAGGTTCGATGACGCTAGGGTTATAGGGAAATAGTGCACGTGGTTACCGAAGGTTGTTCGGAGTCCTGGATGAGATCCCGGACGTCACGAGGAGTCCCGGAATGGTCCGGAGACGAAGATTGATATATAGGAAGTGAGGTTTTGGTTACCGGAAGTGTTCCGGGTGTCTCCGGTAGTGTACCGGGACCACCGGAAGGGTTCCGGGGGTCCACCAAGTGGGCCCACCTGCCCTGGAAGGTTCCATGGGCCAAGAGTGGGAGGGAGCCAGCCCCTAGGTGGGCTGGTGCGCCTCCCACCCCAGCCCAAGGCGCAGCAAGGGTGGAGGGGGCAAACCCTAGGCTTAGATGGGCCTTAAGGCCCACCCTAGGGCGCCTCCACCTCTCCCTGCCCTGGCCGCCGGCCAGATGGGTTCCTGGAGGCTGCCGCCACCCCTAGGGTGGAACCCTATGGCGCAGCACCTCTCCTCCCCTCCTCCTATATATAGTGGAGGTATTTGGGGCTGCACAACACACGGGTTCATCTCCTCCCTGGTGCAGCCCTACTCCTCCCTCTCCTCGTTTCTCCGTAGTGCTTAGCGAAGCTCTGCCGGAATACCACGCAGCTCCACCGCCACCACGCCGTCGTGCTGCTGGAGCTCTCCCTCAACCTCTCCTCCCTCCTTGCTGGATCAAGGCGTAGGAGACGTCACCAGGCTGCACGTGTGTTGAACGCGGAGGTGCCGTCCGTTCGGCACTTGATCGGATCTACCGCGATCTGAATCGCTGCGAGTACGACTCCATCAACCGCGTTCTAGCAACGCTTCCGCTTAGCGATCTTCAAAGGTATGAAGATCCAATCTCTCCCCGCTCGTTTGCTGGTTTCTCCATATATAGATCTTGGTGACACGTAGGAAAATTTTGATTTACTACTACGTCTCCCAACAGTGGCATCATGAGCTAGGTCTATGCGTAGAATCTATGCACGAGTAGAACACAAAGCAGTTGTGGGCGTCGATTTTCTTAATATGCTTGCCGTTACTAGTCTTATCTTGATTCGACGGTATTATGGGATGAAGCGGCCCGGACCAACCTTATACGTACGCTTACGTGAGACCGGTTCCACCGCCTGACATGCACTAGTTGCATAAGGTGGCTAGCGGGTGTCTGTCTCTCCCACCTTAGTCGGATTGGATTCGATGAAAAGGGTCCTTATGAAGGGTAAATAGCAATTGACATATCACGTTGTGGTTTTGGCGTAGGTAAGAAACGTTCTTGCTAGAATCCTATAGCAACCACGTAAAAACTTGCAACTACAAATTAGAGGACGTCTAACTTGTTTTTGCAGCATATGCCTTGTGATGTGATATGGCCAGAAGGATGTGATGTGATGCATTGTGATGTATGAGATTGATCATGTTCTTGTAATAGGGTTCACGACTTGCATGTCGATGACTATGACAACTGGCAGGAGCCATTGGAGTTGTCTTATATTATTGTATGACCTGCGTGTCAATCATAAACGCCATGTAATTACTTTACTTTATTGCTAAGCGTTAGCCATAGTAGTAGAAGTAATAGTTGGCGAGACAACTTCATGAAGACACAATGATGGAGATCATGGTGTCGTGCCGGTGACAATGATGATCATCGTGCCCCGAAGATGGAGATCATAGGAGCAAGATGATATTGGCCATATCATGTCACTATGTTGATTGCATGTGATGTTTATCATGTTTACATCTTATTTGCTTAGAACGACGATAGTAAATAAGATGATCTCTAAATAAAATTTCAAGAGAAGTGTTCACCCTAACTGTGCACCGTTGCTAAGGATCGTTGTTCCGAAGCACCACGTGATGATCGGGTGTGATAGGTTCTAACGTTCGCATACAACGGGTGTAAGCCAGATTTGCACACGTGAAACACTTAGGTTGACTTGACGAGCCTAGCATGTACAGACATGGCCTCGGAACACGGAAGACCGAAAGGTCGAACATGAGTCGTATAGAAGATACGATCAACATGGAGATGTTCACCATGGATGACTAGTCCGTCTCACGTGATGATCGGACACGGCTAGTTGACATGGATCATGTGTCACTTAGATGACTAGAGAGATGTCTATCTGAGTGGGAGTTCATTGAATAATTTGATTATGTGAACTCGATTATCATGAACTTAGTCTAAAAATTGCCTTTAATATCTATATTGTAGATCCAATGGCCAACGCAAATGTCAACCTCAATTTCAACGCGTTCCTAGAGAAAACCAAGCTGAAAGATGATGGAAGCAACTATGTGGACTGGGTCCGTGGCTTGAGGATCATCCTCATAGCTTCCAAGAGATTGTATGTCCTTGATGCACCGCTAGGTGACCCACCCATTCTCCCAGCGGACCAAGACGTTACGAACGCTTGGCAGTCGCGCTGTGATGATTACTCCCTTGTTCAGTGCGGCATGCTTTACAGTTTAGAATCGGGGCTCCAAAAGCGTTTTGAGCAACACAGAGCATATGAGATGTTCCAAGAGCTGAAACTGGTTTTGCAAGCTCATGCCCGAGTCGAGAGATATGACATCTCCGACAAGTTCTTCAGCTGTAAGATGGAGGAGAACAGTTCTGTTAGTGAGCACATCCTCAAGATGTCTGGGCTTCACAACCGCTTGACTCAGCTGGGAGTTAATCTCCCGGATGACTCAGTCATTGACAGAATCCTCCAGTCGCTTCCACCTAGCTACAAGAGCTTTGTGATGAACTACAACATGCAGGGTATGGAGAAGTCCATTCCCGAGTTGTACTCGATGCTGAAATCAGCGGAGGTCGAGATCAAAAAGGAGCATCAAGTGTTGATGGTAAACAAGACCACTAGTTTCAAGAAAGGCAAGGGTAAGAAGAACTTCAAGAAGGACGGCAAAGCTGTTGCCGCGCCCGGTAAGCAAGTTGCCGGTAAGAAGAAGAACAAGAATGGACCCAAGCCTGAGACTGAGTGTTTCTATTGTAAGGGTACCGGTCACTGGAAGCGGAACTGCCCCAAGTATTTAGCGGATAAGAAGGACGGCAACATTAAAGGTATATGTGATATACTTGTTATTGATGTGTACTTGACCAGCGCTCGTAGTAGCTCCTGGGTATTTGATACCGGTGCAGTTGCTCACATTTGTAACTCCAAGCAGGAGCTGCGGAATAAGCGGAGGCTGGCCAAGGACGAGGTGATGATGCGCGTCGGGAATGGTTCCAAGGTCGATGTGATCGCCGTCGGCACGCTACCTCTACATCTACCTTCGGGATTAGTTTTAAACCTTAATAATTGTTATTTAGTACCAGCTTTGAGCATGAACGTTGTATCTGGATCTCGCTTGATGCGAGATGGCTACTCATTTAAATCCGAGAATAATGGTTGTTCTATTTATATGAGAGAAATGTTTTATGCTCATGCCCCGCTGGTCAATGGTTTATTTTTGATGAATCTCGAACGTGATGTTACACATATCCATAGTGTGAGTACCAAAAAGTGTAAAGTTGATAACGATAGTCCCACTTACATGTAGCGCTGCCGTCTTGGCCATATTGGTGTCAAACGTATGAAGAAGCTCCATGCTGATGGACTTTTGGAGTCACTTGATTTCGAATCATTTGACACATGCAAACCATGCCTCATGGGCAAGATGACCAAGACTCCATTCTCCGGAACAATGGAGCGAGCAACTGACTTGTTGGAGATAATACATACCGATGTATGCGGTCCAATGAGTGTCGAGGCTCGCGGTGGCTACTGTTATGTTCTCACCCTCACTGATGACTTGAGAAGATATGGGTATGTCTACTTAATGAAACACAAGTCTGAAACCTTTGAAAGGTTCAAGGAATTTCAGAGTGAGATAGAGAATCAACGTGACAGGAAAATAAAATGCCTACAATCTGATCGTGGCGGAGAATATTTAAGTCACGAGTTTGGCACACACCTTAGGAAATGTGGAATTGTTTCACAACTCACGCTGCCCGGCACACCTCAGCGAAATGGTGTGTCTGAACGTCGTAATCGCACTCTATTGGATATGGTGCGATCTATGATGTCTCTTACCGACTTACCGCTATCATTTTGGGGATATGCATTAGAGACTGCCGCATTCACTTTAAATAGGGCACCATCTAAATCCGTTGAGAGGACACCGTATGAATTATGGTTTGGAAAGAAACCTAAGATGTCGTTTCTAAAAGTTTGGGATGCGATGCTTATGTGAAGAAACTTCAACCTGAGAAGCTCGAACCCAAAGCGGAAAAGTGCGTCTTCATAGGATATCCCAAAGAGAATATTGGGTATACCTTCTACCTACGATCCGAGGGCAAAGTCTTTGTTGCCAAGAATGGATCCTTTCTCGAGAAAGAGTTTCTCTCGAAAGAAGTAAGTGGAAGGAAAATAGAACTTGATGAGGTAATTGTACCTCCACTCGACCCGGAGAGTAGCGCAGCACATGAAGTTGTTTCTGTGGAGCCTACACCGGCTAGAGAGGAAGTTAATGATGATGATCATGAAGCTTTAGATCAAGTTGCTACTCGAAGGTCCACTAGGACACGTTCCGCACCAGAGTGGTACGGCAATCCTGTCCTAGAGATCATGTTGTTGGACAACGGTGAACCTTCGAACTATGAAGAAGCAATGGCGGGCCCGGATTCCAACAGATGGCTTGAGGCCATGAAATCCGAGATAGGATCCATGTATGAGAACAAAGTATGGACTTTAGTGGACTTGCCTGATGATAAGCGAGCCATTGAAAACAAATGGATCTTTAAGAAGAAGACTGACGCAGACGGTAATGTGACCGCCTATAAAGCTCGGCTTGTCGCTAAAGGTTATCGACAAGTTCAAGGAGTTGACTACGATGAGACTTTCTCACCCGTAGCGATGCTAAAGTCAGTTCGAATCATGTTAGCAGTTGCCGCATTTTATGATTATGAGATCTGGCAAATGGACGTCAAAACGGCATTCCTTAATGGCTTGCTCAAGGAAGAACTGTATATGATGCAGCCGGAAGGTTTTGTCGGTCCTAAAGATGCTAACAAGGTATGCAAGCTCCAGCGCTCCATCTATGGGCTGGTGCAAGCATCTCGGAGTTGGAACATTCGCTTTAATGAGGTGATTAAAGCGTTTGGGTTTGTACAGGTTTATGGAGAACCCTGTATTTACAAGAAAGTGAGTGGGAGCTCTATAGCATTTCTTATACTGTATGTAGATGACATGCTGATAATGGGAAATAATATAGAACTCTTGGAAAGTAGAAAGGCCTACTTGAATAAGTGTTTTTCAATGAAGGACCTTGGAGAAGCTGCTTACATATTAGGTATTAAGATCAATAGAGATAGATCGAAACGCCTCATTGGTCTTTCACAAAGCACATACCTTGAAAAGATATTGAAGAAGTTCAATATGGATCAGTCCAAGAAGGGGTTCTTGCCTGTGTTGCAAGGTGTGAGATTGAGTACGACTCAATGCCCGACCACGGCAAAGGATAGAGAAGAGATGAGTGTCATCCCCTATGCTTCAGCCATAGGCTCTATCATGTATGCCATGCTGTGTACCAGGCCTGATGTGAACCTTGCCATAAGTTTGGTAGGGAGGTACCAAAGTGATCCCGGAGCGGAACACTGGACAACGGTCAAGAATATCCTGAAGTACCTGAAAAGGACAAAGGACATGTTTCTCGTTTATGGAGGTGCCAAAGAGCTCGTCGTAAAGGGTTACGTCGATGCTAGCTTCGACACAGATCCGGACGACTCCAAGTCGCAAACCGGATACGTGTATATTTTGAATGGAGGGGCAGTGAGCTGGAGCAGCAGCAAGCAAAGCGTCGTGGCAGCATCTACATGTGAAGCGGAGTACATAGCTGCTTCGGAAGCAGCAAAGGAGGGAGTCTGGATGAAGGAGTTCATCACCGACCTAGGAGTGATTCCGAATGCGTCGGGCCCGATGACTCTACTCTGTGACAACACTGGAGCTATTGCCCTTGCGAAGGAGCCCAGGTTTCACAAGAAGACAAGACACATCAAGCGCCGTTTCAACTCCATCCGTGATTACATTCAGGAGGGAGACATAGATATTTGTAAAGTGCATACGGATCTGAATGTCGCAGATCCGTTGACTAAACCTCTCTCACGAGCAAAACATGATCAACACCAGAATGCTATGGGTGTTCGATTCATCACAATGTAACTAGATTATTGACTCTAGTGCAAGTGGGAGACTGTTGGAAATAAGCCCTAGAGGCAATAATAAAATGGTTATTATTGTATTTCCTAGTTCATGATAATTGTCTGTTATTCATGCTATAATTGTGTTAACCAGAAACCGTAATACATGTGTGAATACATAGACCACAACGTGTCCCTAGTGAGCCTCTAGTTGGCTAGCTCGTTGATCAATAGATGGTCACGGTTTCATGACCATGGACATTGGATGTCGTTGATAACGGGATCACATCATTAGGAGAATGATGTGATGGACAAGACCCAATCCTAAGCATAGCACAAGATCGTGTAGTTCGTTTGCTAAAGCTTTTCAATGTCAAGTGTCGTTTCCTTAGACCATGAGATTGTGTAACTCCCGGATACCATAGGAATGCTTTGGGTGTGCCAAACGTCACAACGTAACTGGGTGGCTATAAAGGTACGCTACGGGTATCTCCGAAAGTGTTTGTTGGGTTGACACGAATCGAGACTGGGATTTGTCACTCCGTGTGACGGAGAGGTATCTCTGGGCCCACTCGGTAAGACATCATCATTATGAGCTCAATGTGACTAAGGAGTTAGTCACGGGATGATGTATTATGGAACGAGTAAAGAGACTTGCCGGTAACGAGATTGAACAAGGTATGGGGATACCGACGATCGAATCTTGGGCAAGTACCATACCGATAGACAAAGGGAATTGTATACGGGATTGATTGAATCCTTGACATCGTGGTTCATCCGATGAGATCATCGTGGAGTACGTGGGAGCCAACATGGGTATCCAGATCCCGCTGTTGGTTATTGGCCGGAGAGGTGTCTCGGTCATGTCTACGTGTCTCCCGAACCCGTAGGGTCTACACACTTAAGGTTCGATGATGCTAGGGTTATAGGGAAATAGTGCACGTGGTTACCGAAGGTTGTTCGGAGTCCCGGATGAGATCCCGGACGTCACGAGGAGTCCCGGAATGGTCCGGAGACGAAGATTGATATATAGGAAGTGAGGTTTTGGTTACCGGAAGTGTTCCGGGTGTCTCCGGTAGTGTACCGGGACCACCGGAAGGGTTCCGGGGGTCCACCAAGTGGGCCCACCTGCCCCGGAAGGTTCCATGGGCCAAGAGTGGGAGGGAGCCAGCCCCTAGGTGGTCTGGTGCGCCTCCCACCCCAGCCCAAGGCGCAGCAAGGGTGGAGGGGGCAAACCCTAGGCTTAGATGGGCCTTAAGGCCCACCCTAGGGCGCCTCCACCTCTCCCTGCCCTGGCCGCCGGCCAGATGGGTTCCTGGAGGCTGCCACCACCCCTAGGGTGGAACCCTATGGCGCAGCACCTCTCCTACCCTCCTCCTATATATAGTGGAGGTATTTGGGGCTGCACAACACACGGGTTCATCTCCTCCCTGGTGCAGCCCTACTCCTCCCTCTCCTCGTTTCTCCGTAGTGCTTAGCGAAGCTCTGCCGGAGTACCACGCAGCTCCACCGCCACCACGCCGTCGTACTGCCGGAGCTCTCCCTCAACCTCTCCTCCCTCCTTGCTGGATCAAGGCATAGGAGACATCACCGGGCTGCACGTGTGTCGAACGCGGAGGTGACGTCCGTTCGGCACTTGATCGGATCTACCGCGATCTGAATCGCTGCGAGTACGACTCCATCAACCGCGTTCTAGCAACGCTTCCGCTTAGCGATCTTCAAAGGTATGAAGATCCAATCTCTCCCCGCTCGTTGGCTGGTTTCTCCATAGATAGATCTTGGTGACACGTAGGAAAATTTTGATTTACTACTACGTCTCCCAACAACAACATCACAACAAGCCTTGCAAGCAATGTGACTAAAGTGTTAGCCACATGATCTTGTATTATGGAAGGAGTAAAGAGACTTGCCGGTAACGGGATTGAACTAGGTATACAGATACCGACGATCGAATCTCGGGCAAGTAACATATCGATGAACAAAGGGAACAACATACGGGATTAACTAAATCCTTGAGATAGAGGTTCAACCGATTAATATCTTTGTAGAATCTATAGGAACCAATACAGGCATCCAGGTCCCAGTATTGGTTATTGATCGTAGAGGTGTCTCGGTCATGTCTACATAGTTCTCGAACCCCCGCAGGGTCTGCACACTTAAGGTTCAGTGACGTTTCGGTAGTATAGAGTTATGTATGGTGGTGACCGAAGGTTGTTCGGAGTCTCAGATGAGATCCCATACATCACGAGGAGCTCCGGAATGGTCCAGAGGTAAATATTAATATATAGAAAGTCTTGTTTTGGTCACCAAAAAAGTTCTGGCCTCATCGGTAGTGTATCGAGAGTGTCGGGAGGGTACCAAGGACCATCGGGAGGGGTGTCTCGACCCAAAGGGCTTCATTGGCTGTGGGAGGAGCCAGACCAGCCCATGATGGGCTGGACGAAGCCCCCCTAAGGTCCCATGTGGTTGAGGGGGAGGGAAAAGGCTAAATCCCAAAAGGGGGAAGAGTTTCCAAGTGGGGGGGGGGGGTCCTACTAGGAGTAGGATTGGAGTCCAACTCCCTCTCCTCCCCACTTCGGCCGCAAGGGTCTGCCCTAGGGCACAAGCCTCCCTCCTATATATACTAGAGGTTTAGTGGTGAGGGCTAACCCTAATTGCCACGTGCTCCATCTACTTCATCTAGATCATTTTCTCCTCTAGTCTCGTTTGGCGGTGCTTAGGTGAAGCCCTGCCAGAATAGTTCCACCACCATCGCCGCCACGCCATCGCGCTGCCAGAGAACTCTTCCACCTCCTCGCTCCCTCTTTTTGGATCAAGAAGGCGGAGATCGTCATCGATTTGTACGTGTGCTAAACGCGGAGGGCCGTCCAGTCGGTGCTAGATCAGGACGGATCATGATTGGATCATGATTGGATCCGTCCGGTCGGTGCTCGGTGATTTGGATCGCGAAGACATTCGACTACATCAACGCGTTGCTTAATGCTTCCTGCTTAGCGATCTACAAGGGTATGTAGATCCACTCTCCCTCTCGTAGATGCTCATCACCATGGATAGATCTTGCGTGTGCATAGGAATTTTTTTTGTTTCCCATGCAATGTTACCCAACATTGAGGGTTCGTCAACACCTCCGGCAAGTATGGGTTGATGACCTTCTCAAAGGACATGTCCTTGGAGGAGCTTGGTGGACCCATGGAGATCTAGATCTAATGATAAAACAACAAGAAACAAGAACAAAAGATTTTTCTGCGATGCAGTCCTCAAAACAGTCGGGAGTATATATAGAGGATTTTTATTCTTGGGAAACAAGTATTTGGAAGGGAAACAGAGTCGGGAAGGCATCCGAGGTGGGCACAACCCACCAGGGTGCCGCTAAGGGGGGCTGGTGCGCCCTGGTGTATCGTGCTCACCTCGATCACCTTCCGGTTTATTTCTTTATTTCCAAAATTCTAAAATATGTCTGGCGGGTGTTTGTAGATGAGATCACGAGTAGAACACAAAAGAGTTTGTGGGCGTTGATGCTCAGATTGCTTCCTCCCTTGGTTGTTTTTTGATTCAACGGTACTGTTGGATGAAGCGGCCCGGACCGACCTTACTCGTACGCTTACGAGAGACCGGTTCCATCGACTGACGTGTAACTTTGTTGCACAAAGATGTGTAGCGGGTGTGTGTCTCTCCTAGTCTAGTTGGATTAGATTCGACAAAGGCGGTCCTTGAGAAGGTTGAATAGCAATTTGTGTATGACCGTTGTGGTTTTGCGTTGGTGAGAATTGTTCTTGCTAGATACCCATAGCAGCCACGTAAAACTTGTAACAACAATTAGAGGACGTCTAACTTGTTTTTGCAGGGTATGTTATGATGTGATATGGCCAATTACATGATTAGATATATGTGATGTATGAGATTATCATGTTGTATAGAATATCGCGACTTGCATGTCGATGAGTACGACAACCGACAAGATCCATAGGGTTGTCTTTAATTATTTTCGTTGTTTTGCTTTACTTTATCGCTATGAGTTAGCAATAGTCATGGAAGCAACAGTTGGAGCGACAACCCCAATGGCGACACGTTGATGGAGATCATGATGTCTGATACGTCTCCATCTTATCCACTTTTCCAAACTCTTTTGCCCGTGTTTTGGACTCTAATTTGCATGATTTGAATGGAACTAACCTGGACTGACGCTGTTTTCAGCAGAATTGCCTTGGTGTTATTTTTGTACAGAAATAAAAGTTCTTGGATTGACCTGAAAATTTATGGAGATTATTTTTCAAATTAATAAAAAATACTAGCAAAAGAATCAATCCGAGGGGGCCACTCATTGGGCACAAGCCAGGGGCACGACCACTGCCGTTGACCGCACCTAGCAGGCTTGTGGGCCCCCTAGAGCTCCACCGACCTCAATTCCAACTCCATATATTCACATCCGCGGAGAAAAAGTCAGAGAGAAGAGTTCATTGCGTTTCATGATACGGAGCCTCCGCCACCTCCCGTTCTTCCTCGAGAGGCCATATCTAGAGTCCGTTTTGGGCTCCAGAGAGGGGAAATCGGCACCATCGTCATCACCAACCATCCTTCATCACCAATTCCATGATGCTCTCCATCGTTCGTGAGTAATTACATTGTAGGCTTGCTGGACGGTGATGGATTGGATGAGATTTACCATGTAATCGAGTTATTTTTGTTAGGATTTGATCCCTAGTATCCACTATGTTCTGAGATTGTTGTTGCTATGACTTTGCTATGCTTAATGCTTGTCACTAGGGCCCGAGTGCCATGATTTCAGATCTGAACCTATTATGTCTTCATGAATATATGTGGTCTTGATCCTATATTGCAAGTTGTAGACACCTATTACAAGTTATGATCCGCATCCCCCAGGATGACAATAACTGGGATTCTTTCCGGTGATTACCGTAGTTTGAGGAGTTCATGTATTCACTAAGTGCTAATGCTTTGTTCCGGTTCTCTATTAAAAGGAGGCCTTAATATCCCTTAGTTTCCATTAGGACCCCGCTGCCATGGGAGGGTGGGACAAGAGATGCCATGCAAGTTCTTTTCCATAAGCATGTATGACTATATATGGAATACATGCCTACATTACATTGATGAATTGGAGCTAGTTCTGTGACACCCTATATTATAACTATTGCATGATGAATGCCATCCGACATAATTATCCATCACTGATCCATTGCCTAGGAGCTTTTCACATATTGATCCTTGCCAAGTTACTTTTCCGTTTCTACTGTTATAATTACTACAAAACTGCTACTGTCACTTTTGCCATCCTTACCGTTACTTCCATACTACTTTGCTACTAAATACTTTGCTACAGATATTAAGTCTTTCAGGTGTGGTTGAATTGACAACTCAGCTGCTAATACTTGAGAATATTCTTTGGCTCCCCTTGTGTCGAATCAATAAATTTGGGTTGAATAATGTACCCTCGAAAACTGTTGTGACCCCCTATACTTGTGGGTTATCAAGACCTTTTTTCTGGCGCCGTTGCCGGGGAGCATAGATCTATTCTCTGAGTCACTTGGGATTTATATCTATTGATAACTATGAAGAATCTGAAAGACCCCAAAACCAATATATATCCCTCTACTACGAGGGGAGGTAAGGAACTGCCATCTAGCTCTGCACTTGATTCACCTTCTGTTATGAGTAAATTTGCGACACCACTACCTACTATTGATTTTGATATGTCGCAAGTAATTGATGATGTCACTTCTGCTATGCATGATGCTTATGATAATACTTTGCTTGACAATACTGTGCCACTGGGTGAATTTCCTTGATGAACAAATTGCTAGATTCAATGCTAAAACTGATGATACTTTTGAAGCTGATAAAATTATTGAAACTGAACGCTATGAGACACCTGCTAGACCTATCTCTCCTAGATATGAATTGCCTAATATACCTAAGGGTTATGTTATGGAAGGAGAGGTAGCTAGGGACTTTCTTGCTTGTAAGGATAGAGATGATCTTAAGAAATTGCTATGCAAGTGGAAGGAAAAATCTTTGAATGCTATAATGCAATATGATCCTAAGTTTCTACTTCACCTATCTTTGTTACGGATAAGGATTATGGATTCTCTGTCAATCCTGAGTTAATTACTTTGGTTGAATCTAATCCTTTCCATGGTTATGAATCTGAAACTGTTGTGGCACATCTTACTAAATTGAATGATATAGTCACCCTATTTAGTCATGAGGAAAAAATTGTTATTACTATACTCTTAAGTTGTTTTCTTTCTCATTAAAGGGTGATGCTAAGATATGGTTTAATTCTCTTGCTCCTGGTTGTGTGTGTAGTCCCCATGTTATGATATATTACTTCTCTGAAAAATATTTTCCTGCCCATAAGAAACAAGCTGCCTTGCAGGAAATATTTAACTTTGTGTAAATTGAAGAAGAGAGTCTCCCACACTTGGGGGAGGCTTCTCCAATTACTCAATGCTTTGCCTGATCATCCTCTAAAGAAAAACGAAATACTTGATATCTTTTATAATGGACTAACCGATGCTTCTTGGGACCACCTAGATAGTTGTGCTGGTTGTGTTTTCAGGGAACAAACTGTTGAACAAGCTGAACTAATATTGAATAATATATTGAGCAATGATAATGATTGGACTATTCCTGAACCACCTCCAAAGTCACTCCAAAGAAAAGAGGTATTCTATTTCTCGGTCCTGAAGATATGCAAGAGGCAAAGAAATCTATGAAAGAAAAACGTATTAAAGCTGGAGATGTTAAGAATCTACCACCTATTGAAGAAATGTATGGTCTTGATAACCCGACACAAGTAGTAGAGGTAAATTCTCTCTGTAGATTTCATGAAGGTGATATTCCTTATGATAAGTCTGCTAGCCAATGCTTGGATGAGTTTGATAAATTTGTTGTTAAGCAAGAAAATTTCAATGCTTATGTTAGTAGACAATTGAAACATAATGTTTACATGCTTGATCGCTTAGGTGATTATATGAGTATAACTATTAATGATCTTAAGCTTATTAGTAAACATGCCTCCATGGTAACTACTCAAGTAGAACAAGTTCTTAAGGCACAAAATGATTTGCTTAATGAGATGAATGGTAAGAATAATGATCATTCTGTTAGAGTTGTGACTAGAGGTGGTAAAATGACTCAGGGACCTTTGTATCCTGAGGGCCATCCTAAGAGAATTGAGCAAGATTCTCAGGGAATTAATACGGATGTACCTAGTCGTCCCATTAATAAAAGGGAAAAAGAACGATGACAGGACCTTGCATGCTCCTAGTGAACCTGTTATAGATCACCTAAAAACCCAAATGATATTTCTATTTCTGATGCTGAGACACAATCTGGTAACGAACATGAGCTTAGTGATAATATTAATGATGATGTTCATGTTGATGCTCAACCTAGTAATGATAATGATGTGGAGATTGAACCTGATTGATCTTGATAACCCACAACCTAAGAATAAAAGATATGACAAAAGAGACTTTGTTGCTAGGAAGCATGGTAAAGAAAGAGAACCATGGGTTCAGAAATCATGCCCTTTCCTCCTAAACCATCCAAGAAAAAGGATGATGAGGACTTTGAGCGTTTTTCTGAAATGCTTAGACCTCTCTTCTTGCGTATGCGTTTGACTGATATTCTGAAAATGTCTCCTTTTGCTAAGTATATGAAATATATTGTGACAAATAAAAGAAAGATATCAGAAGCTGAGATTTCCACCATGCTTGCTAATTATGCCTTTAAGGGTGGAATACCAAAGAAATTAGGAGATCTAGGAATACCAACTATACCATGCTCCATTAAGAGAAACTATGTTAAAACTGCTTTATGTGATCTTGGAGCTGGTGTTACTGTTATGCCTTTCTCTTTATATTGTAGAATTGATTTGAATAAGCTGTCATCTACTCAAATCTCTTTGCAAATGGCTGATAAATCAACTACTTTACCCATCGGTATTCGTGAGGATGTACCTGTCGTAGTTGCAAATGTTACTATCCTAACAGACTTTGTTATTCTTGATATTCCTAAGGACAACAGTACGTCGATCATCCTTGGTAGACCTTTTTTGAATATTGCAGGGTTTTTTATTGATTGCAACAAGGGCAATGTCACTTTTCATGTTAATGGTAATGAGCATACGGTGCACTTTCCGAAGAAACAACCTCAAGTTCATAGTATCAACTCCATTGAAAAAATTCAATGATTATTATTGGAGGTTTTGAATTCCCTCTCCCTACTGTCAAGAAGAAATATGATATACTTATTGTTGGGGATATGCATATCCCCATTGAGGTAACTTAGTGTTATTCGAAAATTCTCCGGTTTCATGATTACTCGAAAGAAGTTTGTTAATAAGACTTGATCAACCTTGTTAATGAATTCCTTTTGATGAGCATGAGATGGATGAATTTAGAAGGCACAACATTCTTTACCCAACTTTTACTTTCTGTTGTTTAGATTACAAAAAGTAAAAATGCTATTATTTTTCTATTTTCTGAGTTTTCCCTGCAATAAAAAATGACCTAGAAATAAAAGGTCTCCAAATGGCCTAAAAATGTAGTATGATTTTTTCTGGAATATTTAAGAATTTCTGGCACTAAGCACATAGCAGGGGCTGTAGCAGTGGGCCACAAGCTCACAGGGTGCGGCCACCCCCCTGGCCACACCCAGGTGGCTTGTGGGTCCACGTAGGCCCCCCTCACTTATTCTAGCAACCATCCACTTCGTCTTACTCCAGAAAAAATACCACCATTGCTCAAACCCGTGTTCTAGCTCATTTTGGTGCCATTTTTGATCTCCTTTTGCAAAGCTTCAATTGCAAAACTGTTTTGGGGGATTGATCTTCAGTATGTGACTCCTCCAATGGTCCAATTAGTTTTTGTTCCAGTGCTTTATTTATTGCAAAAGTTTGCTGATGTGGTGACCTTGTTCAAATTTGTATGGTCCCAAGTAGTTTTGATGCATGATATAGCCTCTAGGCACTTGTGGGAGTAGTTGCTATAAGTTTTGTTGAGTTTTGTTCTCCTTCATTTTGAGTCACTAAAAATTTCAGAAATTTTTCAAAGAAAGAAATGATGAGGAGATTGTTAAGAGGCTCTTCAAGCCAGGGATCTAAAGAAGATGAAAATGAGGTGAAGAAGAAGTCCAAATAAATCTTCCTCGCCTTGCGGAAGTTTGACCATGTGAATGGCCAAGTAATGCATTCTTGAGGGCGGACGGAATTTAAGAAGATTTCTATTATTTGGCAGAGAATGCAGGCATCACAGACTTCCTCAATGATAAGTGTGACCAATACCTCTTACTCACTAATATCTTTGTGCAAAACTTTCAGTTTTATCCTAGGGAGGACCCTCCCATAGTAGAGTTTTACTTGTATGATGTGCCCAAGAAGATGACACTTTACGCTTTTTGCAATGTTTGCAAAATACCTTATGAGGGAAGAATTAGTGAATCACGTCCTAGAGACATGGATGACTTTATTGCCGCAACCACTGTGGGGGAAGAGAGAGGGGTCTCAAAGGCAAGAGCACCTAGTTTACATTTTCCTGTTATATGCTATTATTCATTATTTGCGGGGAGATGTTTAGTTGGTCGTGGGGAGAGTGGAGGCCTTAGTGCTCCCGACCTTGCCATTCTGCACCACACTTTACTTGCTAATGGAACTTTTAGTCTATGCGCTATAGTGGCCAACGGTTGAACTTAAACCGTTCATAGGGCCCTATATTCAGAGGTATCTATGCATCTCGTCTAGCCACACACTTTAATATACACATTAGGCTTGACGAGGAAGAGGAAATGCTGCTACCTACAAGATATTTAGACTATGATAGTATTGTAGCGCATGATTTTATTAGAAAGAATAATGGTAGGAGGCTACTTTACAACTTAGTGTTTAGTCAAGGCACTTGTGAGATTATTGTTCTGCCTGCTTCTTCTTTGTTCGATATTCATTTTGGCAGGTACACTATTATGCCCGAGGACATCTATAGATATTGGTGTCTGTCACAACCCCCAACACCTGAGCCGGCACCAGCCCTTGATCCGTATCCGGATCCAATTTTTCAGCGGGAGCAACAGGAGCTCGCCAACCAGTGGAACCCTGAAGACGCTCCGGAGTATTCAAGAGATGGTTATTTTCATCCATGGCCCTAGACCAACTTAGGCCAAGAGCCTAAGCTTGGGGGAGTGCGTATTTCTCTTCGACATTACATTCATGTTCACACACTCATCTTGGTAGTCCGTGCTCATACTTTTTCATTGTACCATCCATGGTAGTTTATTTCTTCTTTCCGCTTTCTTCTTGTGTGCTTAGTCAACCTTGAGAAAATCCTAAAAAATTTAGTTATAGCTTTACCTTCTAGTCTGTTTAGTTGTAGCATTAAAAGAAAACCCCAAAAGATTTTTCGTTCTTCTTTTGCTTGTTGGGAGCTTTCCCATGTAAATAGATTTTCTCGTTCTTGTTTGAAATTTCTTTGTTTGGGTCGTAAGGAGAAGACCACAATGAAAATTTTGAGTGGCTCTCATATGCATTATTGTTTATCTATCAGAGAGCCCATATTACCTTGCCTTCTCCTTTGAGTTATGTTTGTAGATTCCAGCTTAGTGCAATGCACGTGAACTCTTATTATTATTCACACCATTCGGTCGTGCAAGTGAAAGGCAATAATGACGATATGTGATGAAAAGATTGAGATGGAGAAAAGTTGGTAGGAACTCGACCTGTTTTGCTTTTGTACAAATGATTATCTCATCGTTCTGAATTCAGCTCATTATGGGTGAAACGTATTTGCAATGACAATTAGAGATTATAGTTACTCATGTAATGCTTAATTAGCTAAGAGTCGATAATGGTTTGTCTTGAGTGCTAACATGCATATTAAAATGGTTGTGATGTAGTATGATAGGATGGTATCCTCCTTTGAATGATTCCAATGGCTTGACTTGGCACATGTTCATGCATGTAGTTAAAAAAATCAACATAGCCTCAACGATATTTATGTTCATGGTGATTTATATCCTACTCATGCTTGCATTCAATGTTGGTTAATCTCAAAGCATGTTGATGACTGTTGTCGCTCTCTAGTTGGTCGCTCCCAAGTCTTTTGCTAGCCTTCACTTGTACTAAGCGGGAATACTGCTTGTGCATCCACTTCCTTAAACCCAAAGTTGTTCCATCTGAGTCCACCATACCTATCTATATGCGGTATTCACCTGCCGTTCCAAGTAAATTTGCATGTGCCAAACTCTAAACCTTCAAAAAATATTCTGTTTTGTATGCCTGAATCACTCATGTAGCGAGTGGGGGCGGTCAGTATCTTCCATGCTACATGGATTATTCTCATGATATGTGTTGATTCACTATCATTCACGAGAAAGTGGCTGGTATTCGGGATGCCTAGTCCCATGCTCAAAATCAAATCAAAATATAATGAAAAAAAATCTCCCCTAGGACTGTGTTTGTATGGACGGTACCCGTGGATTTGGCTAGCCATGGAGTAAAAACTTTATCATCCTGTTTGCGAACCACCTGTAATGTATCTAGCATGGAAGATGGTGAAATATCTTGGTCGTTATGTCAGAAATGAAAGCATACCGCTCAAAATTATTATTCATCCCTGTTTTAAAAGATCGAGCTCTGGCACCTCTACAAACCAATGCTTCCCTCTGCAAAGGTGTTGGAAATATGCCCTAGAGGCAATAATAAATTAGTTATTATCATATTTCCTTGTTCATGATAATCGTTTATTATCCATGCTATAATTATGTTGATCGGAAACTCAGATACATGTGTGGATACATAGACAACACCATGTCCCTAGTATGCCTCTAATAGACTAGCTCATTGATCAAAGATGGCTATGGTTTCCTAGTCATGGACATGAGATGTCATTTGGTAACAGGATCACATCATTAGGAGAATGATGTGATGGACAGGACCCAAACAACAAACATAGCATATGATCATGTCAGTTTATTGCTACTGTTTTCTACATGTCAAGTATATGTTCCGACGACTAGGAGATCATGCAACTCACTGACACCGGAGGAGTACCTTGTGTGTATCAAACGTCGCAACGGAACTGGGTGACTATAAAGGTGGTCTACAGGTATCTTCGAGGGTGTCCGTTGGGTTGGCATGGATCAAGACTGGGCTTTGTTACTCCGTGTGACGGAGAGGTACCTCAGGGCCCACTCGGTAATACAACATCACAATAAGCCTTGCAAGCAATGTGACTAAGTGATAGTCACGGGATCTTGTATTACGGAACGAGTAAAGAGACTTTCCGGTAACGAGGTTGAACTAGGTATGGAGATACCAACGATCGAATCTCGGGTAAGTAACATACCAAAGAACAAAGGGAACATCATACGAGATTAACTGAATCCTTGACATAAAGGTTCGACCGATAAATATCTTCGTAGAATATGTAGGAACCAATATGGGCATCCAGGTCCCGCTATTCTTTATTAACCGTAGAGGTGTCTTGATCATGTCTACATAGTTCTCGAACCCACAGGGTCTGCACACTTAAGGTTCGGTGACGTTTTGGTAGTGTAGAGTTATGTATGGTGGTGACCGAAGGTTCTTCGGAGTCTCAGATGAGACCCTGGACGTCAAGAGGAGCTCCAGAATGGTCTGGAGGTAAAGATTGATATATAGGAAGTCCTATTTTAGTCACCGGAAAAGTTTCGGGCTCATCGGTAGTGTACTGGGAGTGCCGATAGCGTACCGGGAGACCATCGGGAGGGGTATTTCCACCCAAGAGGCTACATGGGCTGTGGGAGAGTAAATACCAGCCCTTAGTGGGCTGGTGGAAGTCCCACACAAGGCCCATGCGGCTGGGAAGAAAAGCCCAAAGAGAAATAGGTGGAAAAAGGCAAAAAAGGCAAAAATAAGGAGGAGTCCTAGTCCTACTAGGATTGGAGGAAGAATCCTCCAATCCTGCTTGGTTCGAGGATTTAGGGTTTTTGTCACAAGATTTTCAGCCACGTGCTACCCGTTCCTCTAGTGCATAGTTTCTCCTCTAGATCGGTTTTCTGTAGTGCTTAGGCGAAGCCCTGCCGGAATAGCTCCACCACCATCGTCGAAGCACTGTCATGCTGCCGGAGAACTCTTCTACCTCTCCGCTCCCTCTTGCTGGATCAACAAGGCGGAGATTGTCATCCAGCTGTACGTGTGCTGAACGCGGAGGTGCCGTTCGTTTGGCGCTATATCGGAAGGACCGTGATCAAGATCGCAAGACGGATCGTGATGAGTTCGCAGGACGGATCGTGATGAGTTCGCGGGACGGATTGTGATGAGTTCGCGGGATGGATCCTGATGAGTTTGCGGGACGGATTGTGATTGGATCACGGGATGGATCATGATGAGTTCGCGGGACGAATCGTGATTGGATCGCGGGACGGATCATGATGAGATCGCGGGACGCTCGGCGATTTGGATCGCGAAGATGTTCGACTACACCAACCGCGTTTCTTAACGCTTCCCGCTTAGTGATCTACAAGGGTACATAGATCCACTCTCCCTCTCGTAGATGCTCATCACCATGGATAGATTTGTGTGTGCATAGGAAATTTTTTGTTTCCCATGCAACGTTCCCCTTCAGAAGGTCCTATCTATTTTACTTTACTGTTGAATCATCCTCCTCTTATAAAATACACCAGTTAGAGAGCACCACCATCATTAGTATGCTTTGCTATTAATTGATATTGAGTATGAGTGTTACTGGATCTCTTTTACCATGAATTACAATGTCCAGTCAGTCCTTGTTCTTCAGGGGTCCTCTGCATTTATGTTTTGCGCTCTTAGAAAGGGCTAGCGAGATACCATTATATCATATTGTATCATGATTGTTTTGATAAAAGTGTTGTCATCCAAGAGTTATTATTATTGCTTTCTAGTTGATTATGCCATTGATATGAGTAAATGTGAGACCTAAATGTTATTGTGAATGTGGTTAGTCTATAATCTTTGCTGAAAATCTGAACATCAGTTAGACATATTTACAACAACAAGATCAAACATAGTTTGCAAAAGTTTTTCTTTATCACTTTCAGTTTATCAACTGAATTGGTTCGAGGACAAGCAATGGGTTAAGCTTGGGGGTGTTGATACGTCTCCATTGTATCCACTTTTCCAAACTCTTTTGCCCTTGTTTTGGACTCCAATTTGCATGATTTGAATGGAACTAACCCGGGCTGACATTGTTTTTAGTAGAATTGCTTTGGTGTTATTTTTGTGCAGAAATAAAAGTTCTCGGATTGACCTGGAAATTTACGGAGATTATTTTTGGAATTAATAAAAAATATTGGCGAAAGAATCAACCGGAGGGGGGCCACCCATTGGCCACAAGCCAGGGGGCGCGGCCACCCCCTAGCCGTGCCTAGTAGGCTTGTGGGCCCCTTGGAGCTCCACTGACCTAAATTCCAACTCCATATATTCACATCCGCAAAGAAGAAGAAATCAGAGAGAAGAGTTCATCGCGTTTCATGATACGAAGCTGCTGCCGCCTCTTGTTCTTCCTCGGGAGGATAGATCTGGAGTCTGTTTTGGGCTCCGAAGAGGGGAAATCGATGCCATCGTCATCACCAACCATCCTTAATGACCAATTCCATGATGCTCTCTGCTGTTCGTGGGTAATTCCATCGTCGGCTTGTTGGACGGTGATGGGATGGATGAGATTTACCATGTAATCGAGTTAGTTTTGTTAGGGTTTGATCCCTAGTATCCACTATGTTCTGAGATTGATGTTGCTATGACTTTGCTATGCTTAATGCTTGTCACTAGGGCCCGAGTGCCATGATTTCAGATCTGAACCTATTATGTTTTCATGAATATATATATATGTGTGTGTGTGTGTGTGTGTGTGTGTGTGTTCTTGATCCTATCTTGCAAGTTGTAGACACCAATTACGAGTTATGATCCGCATCCCCCAGGGTGACAATAACTGGGATTCTTTCCGGTGGTTACCGTAGTTTGAGGAGTTCATGTATTCACTAAGTGCTAATGCTTTGTTCCGGTTCTCTAGTAAAAGGAGGCCTTATTATCCCTTAGTTTCCATTAGGACCCCACTGCCACGAGAGGGTAGGACAAAAATGTCATGCAAGTTCTTTTCCATAAGCACGTATGACCATATATGGAATACATACCTACATTACATTGATGAATTGGAGCTAGTTCTGTGCCACCCTATGTTATAGCCATTGCATGATGAATACCATCCGACAAAATTATCCATCATTGATCCATTTCCTACGATCTTTTCACATATTGATCCTTGCCAAGTTACTTTTCCGTTGCTACTGTTACAATCACTACAAAACTGCTACTGTCACTTTTGCCATCATTGACGTTATTTCCATACTACTTTGCTACTAAATACTTTACTGCAGATATTAAGTCTTTCAGGTGTGGTTGAATTGACAACTCAACTGCTAATACTCGAGAATATTCTTTGGCTCCCCTTGTGTCGAATCAATAAATTTGGGTTGAATACTCTACCCTCGAAAACTGTTGTGATCCCCTATACTTGTGGGTTATCAGTGTCATGGTGGTGATGCTAGAGATCATGCCGGTGCTTTGGAGATGGAGATCAAAAGCACAAGTTCATGGACATATCATGTCACTTATTATTTGCGTGTGATGTTAATCCTTTTATGCATCTTATTTTGCTTAGGACGACGGTAGTATTATAAGGTGATCCCTTACTAAAATTTCATCATGTCGAGTGTGCACCCCGAGTGTGCACTGTTGCAAATTGTGTAGGACGACGGTAGTATTTTGCTTAGGACAACGGTAGTATTATAAGGAGACAAATTATGTTCTCCCCGAGTGTGCACCGTTGCAAAAGTTCATCGTGTCGAGACACCACATGATGATCGGGTGTGATAGACTTTACGTTCACATACAACAGGTGCAAGCCAGTGTTGCACATGCAGAGCCCTCAGGTTAAACTTGACGATCCTAGCATGTACAGACATGGCCTCGTAACACAAGAGACCGAAAGGTCGAACATGAGTCGTATAGTAGATATGATCAACATGATGATGTTCACCATTGAAACCACCTCAAATCACATGATGATCGGACTTGAGTTGGTGAATTTGGATCATGTATCACTCAGATTACTAGAGGGATGTCAATTTGAGTGAGAGTTTTAGTAATTTGATTAACTAAACTCATTATCTTGAACAATAGTCTTACTAACCTTTGCATATTTATGATGTAGATCAATGGCTCGCACAGTAGTTCCCCTGAATTTTAATGGTTCCTAGATAAAGCCGAGTTGAAAGATGATGGAAGTAACTTTGTGGGCTAGGCCCATTATCTGAGGATTGTCCTCACGGCTTCCCAGAAGGCTTATGTCCTTGATGCATCGCTTGGTGACCCACCCGCTCCCGTGTCGCCCGAAGATGTTAAGAATGCTTGGGAGACACGTTCTGGAGATCACTCAATAGTTCAATGTGTAATGTTGTATGGCTTAGAACTGGGACTCCAAAGACGTTTTGAATGTCATGGAGCATGTGAGATGTTCTAGGAGTTGAAGTTTATCTTTGAGAAGAATGCCCGGATCGAGAGGTATGAGACCTCCAATAAGTTCTATGCTTGCAAGATGGAGGAGAACAGGTCTATCAGTGAACGTATACTCAGAATGTCTGGGTATTGAACTGTCTGACTGAGTTAGGGAAGCCCCTTCCACTGGAGGCGATCGCTGACAGAGTTCTTCAGTCATTGCCACCTAGCTACAAGAGCTTCGTGACGAACTATAACATACACGGGATGAACAAGTCAGTCGTCGAGCTGTTTGCGATGCTGAAAACCGCTGAGTCTGAAATCCAGAAAGAACATCAAGTGTTGATGGTCAATAAAACCAGTAGTTTCAAGAAGAATGGAAAGGGCAAGAAGGGTAACTCTAAGAAGAGTGGCAAAGTAGTTGCCCCTCTCATGAAGAAACCCTAGGCTGGACCCAAGCCAGAAACTGAGTGCTTTCATTGCAAGGGAACTGGTCACCGGAAGCGGAACTGCCCCAAGTATCTAGCCGACAAGAAGGCAACCAACACCAAACAAGGTATATATGATATGCATGTTATTGATGTGTACCTTACCAACTCTCGTTGTACTGCCTGGGTATTTGATACTGGTTCGGTTGCTCACATTTGCAACTCAAAACAGGAGCTACAGAATAGATGAAGGCTGGCAAAGGATGAAGTGACGATGCGCGTGGGAAATGGTTCCAAGGTTGATGTGATCGCCGTCGGCACGATCGCTCTTCGATTACCATCGGGATTAGTGATGAACCTGAATAATTGTTATTTAGTGCCTACGCTAAGCATGAACATTATATCTGGATCTTGTTTATTGCGAGACGGTTACTCATTTAAATCAGAGAATAATGGTTGTTCTATTTATATGAGTAATATCTTTTATGGTCATGCACCCAGTGTAAGGGGTTTATTCATATTGAATCTCGATAGTGATGATACATATGTTCATAACATTGATGCTAAAAGATGTAGAGGAATGACAGTACCACTTTCTTGTGGCAATGCCTTTTAGGTCATATTAGTGTAAAACGCATGAAGAATCTCTATGCCGATGGACTTTTGGAGTCACTTGATTTTGAATCACTTGACACATGTGAACCATGCCTCATGGACAAGATGACTAAAACCCCGTTCTCTGGAACAATGGAACGGGCGAGTGACTTGTTGGAAATCATACATACTGACGTGTGCGGTCTGATGAGCATTGAGGCACGCTGTGGATATCATTATTTTCTCACCTTCACTGATGACTTAAGTAGATATGGTATATTTACTTAATGAAGCACAAGTCTGAAACGTTTGAAAAGTTCAAGCAGTTCCAGAGTGAAGTTGAGAATCATCATAACAAGAAGATTAAATTCCTATGATCTGATTGAGGATGTGAATATCTGAGTTATGAGTTTGGCAGTCACTTAAGACAGTGTGGAATTGTTTCACAATTGACACCGCCTAGAACACCACGGCGTAATGGTGTGTCCGAACATCGTAATCAAACCTTATTGGATATGGTGCGTTCTATGATGTCTCTTGTCGATTTGCCACTATCGTTTTGGGGTTATGCATTAGAGACAGCTGCATTCACTTTAAATAGGGCACCATCAAAATCCGTTGAGACGACGCCATATGAACTCTGGTTTGGCAAGAAGCCAAAGTTGTCATTTCTTAAAGTTTGGGGATGTGATGCTCATGTCAAATTGATTCAGCCTGAAAAGCTGGAACCCAAAGCGGAAAATGCATCTTCATAGGATAGCCAAAAGAAACAGTTGGGTAAACCTTCTATCTCAGATCCGAAGGCAAAGTGTTTATCGCTAAGAATGGAACATTTCTTGAGAAAGAGTTTCTCTCAAAAGAGTTGAGTGGGAGGGAAATAGAACTTGATGAGGTTATTGAACCTTTACTTCAACGAGAGAGTAGCGTAGCGCAGAAAGATGTTTCTGTAGAGCCTGGATCGGTTGAAGAGGAAGTTAATGATGATGATCATGAAGCTTCGGATCAAGTTACTATCGAACCTCGTAGGTCGACAAGGGCGGTCTTAGAGGTCATGTTGTTAGACAACGATGAACCTACGAGCTATGGAGAAGCAATGATGGGCCCGGATTCTGAGAAATGGTTAGAGGCCATGAAATCTGAGATGGGATCCATGTATGAAAATAAAGTTTAGACTTTGGAAGTATTACCTGAAGGGTGGAAGGCCATTCAGAACAAATGGATCTTTAAGAGGACGACGAACATGGACGGTAATGTCACCGTATATAAAGCTCGAATTATGGCAAAGGGTTTTTCACAAGTTCAAGTATTTGACTACGATGAGACCTTCTCACCCGTGGCGATGCTTAAGTCCATCAGAATCTTGTTGGCAATAGCTGCATAGTTTGACTATGAAATTTGGCAGATGGATGTCAAAACAGCGTTCCTTAGCGGTTTCATTAAGGAAGAGTTGTATATGATACAACCAGAAGGTTTTGTCAATCCATAGAATGCTAACAAAGTTTGCAAACTTCAGCGATCCATTTATGGACTCGTGCAAGCATCTCGGAGTTGGAATATGCACTTTGATGAGGTGATCAAAGCGTTCGGGTTTATAAAAGTTTATGGAGAAGCTTGTATTTACAAGAAAGTGAGTGGGAGCTCTATAGTGTATCTAATATTATATGTGGATGACATATTGCTGATTGGAAACAAAATAGAAATGCTGGAAAGCATGAAGGAATATGTGAACAAGAGTTTCTCAATGAAGGATCTAGGAGAATCTGCTTTCATATTAGGCATTAAGATCTATAGAGATAGATCAAGACGCTTAATAGGACTTTCACAAAGCACATACCTTGACAAATTTTTGAAGAAGTTCAAAATGGATCAGTCCAAGAAGGGGTTCTTGCCTGTGTTGCAAGTTGTGAAGTTGAGTAAGACTCAATGCCCAGTGACTAAAGAAGAAAGAGAAAAGATGAGTGTCATCCCCTATGCTTCACAAGAGGACCTGATGTCCGCCTTGCCATAAGTATGGCCGGAAGGTTCAAAGTGATCCAGGAATGGAGCACTGGACAGCTGTCAAGAATATCCTTAACTACCTAAGAAGGACTAAGGAAATGTTTCTCGTTTATGGAGGAGATCAAGAGCTCATCGTGAAGGGTTACGTTAATGCAAGCTTTGACACTGATCCAGATGACTCAAAGTCGCAAACCGGATACAAATTTATTCTCAATGGGGGAGCGACAAGCTGGTGCAGTTCCAAGCAGAGCGTGGTAGCCGATTTTACATGCGAAGAGGAGTACATCGCAGCCTTGGAGGCAGCGAAGGAAGGTGTCTGGATGAAGGAGTTCATGACAGATCTTGGAGTAGTGCCTAGTGTGCTGAGTCGAGTGGATCTGTTCTGTGACAACACAGGTGCCATTGCTCTGTCCAAGGAACCAAGGATTCACAAGAGGACCAGACACACAAAGAGATGCCTCAATTCCATCCGCGAGTACATCAAGGAGGAGGACATAAATATTTGCAAAGTGCAACCTCTTCCAAGGGCTCAACATGATAACCACCAGAACTGTATGGGTGTTAGATTCATTACAATGTAAATCACATAGCGATGTGAGCTAGATTATTGACAATAGTGCAAGTGGGAGACTGTTGGACATATGCCCTAGAGGTAATAATAAAATGGTTATTATTATATTTCCTTGTTCATGATAATCGTTTATTATCCATGCTATAATTGTATTGATTGGAAACAAATTGCATGTGTGGATATATAGACAATACTGTGTCCCTAGTATGCCTCTAGTAGACTAGCTCGTCGATCAACGATGCTCAACGTTTTCTAGCCATTGACATGAGATGTCATTTGATAACGGGATCACATCATTGGGAGAATGATGTGATGGACAAGACCCAAACTATAAACATAGCATATGATTGTGTCAGTTTATTGCTATAGTTTTCTGCATGTCAAGTATATGTTCCTATGACCATGAGATCATGCAACTCACTGACACCGGATGAGTACCTTGGGTGTATCAAACGTCGCAACATAACTGGGTGACTATAAAGGTGCTCTACAGGTATCTCTGAGGGTGTCTGTTGAGTGGACATGGATGAAGATTGGGATTTGTTACTCCATGTGACGGAGAGGTATCTCAGGGCCCACTCGGTAATACAACATCAAAAAAAGCCTTACAAGTAATGTGACTAAAGTATTAGCCACGGGATCTTGTATTACGGAACAAGTAAAGAGACTTGTCGGTAACGGGATTGAACTAGGTATATAGATGCCGACGATCGAATCTCGGGCAAGTAACATACCAATGAACAAAGGGAACAACATACGGGATTAACTAAATCCTTGATGGAGGTTCAACCGATAAAGAGCTTCATAGAATATTTAGGAACCAATATGGGCATCCAGGTCCCGCTATTGGTTATTGAACACAGAGGTGTCTCGATCATGTCAACATAGTTCTCGAACCTACACGGTCTGCACACATAAGGTTCGGTGACGTTTAGGTAGTATAGAGTTATGTATGATGGTGACTGAAGGTTGTTCGGAGTCCCGGATGAGATGCCGAACATCATGAGGAACTCCGAAATGGTTTGGAGGTAAAGATTGATATATAGGAAGTCATGTTTTGGTCACCGGAGAAGTTTCGGGCTCATCGGTAGTGTACCGAGAGTGCGGGAGGGTACTGGGGACCATCGGGAGGGGTGCCTCAACCCAAAGGGCCTCATGGGCTGTGGGAGTAGCCATACCAGCCCCTGGTGGGCTGGGAGAAGCCCCCCTAAGGGCCCATGCTGCTGATGAGGAGGGAAAAGGCTAAAGCCCAAAAGGGGAAGAGTTTCCAGGTGGAGGAGGAGTCCTACTAGGAGTAGGATTGGAGTCCAACTCCCTCTCCTCCCCACTTCGACCGCAAGGGGCTGCCCTAGGGTGCAATTCTCCCTCCCCTCCCTTCGATATATACTAGAGGTTTAGAGGCGAGGGCTAACACTAATTGCCACATGCTCCCTCCACTTCATCTAGATCGTTTTCTCCTCTAGTCTAGTTTGGTGGTGCTTAGGCAAAGCCCTGCCGAAATAGTTCTACCACCATCACTGCCACGCCGTCGCGTTGCCGGAGAGCTCTTCCACCTCTCCGCTCCCTCTTGCTGGATTAAGAAGGCGGGGATCGTCATCGAGCTGTACGTGTGCTGAATGCGGAGGTGTTGTCCGTTCGGCGCTAGATCGGGACGGATCGTGATTGGATCGCGGGACGCTCGGCAATTTGGATCGCGAAGACGTTTGACTACATCAACCGCATTTCTTAACGCTTCCCGCTAAGCTATCTACACGGGTATGTAGATTTACTATCACCCTCGTAGATGCTCATCACCATGGATAGATCTTGCGTGTGCGTAGGAAATTTTTTGTTTCCCATGCAACGTTACCCAACATTGAGGATTCTTCATCACCTCCTGCAAGTACGGGTTGATGACCTTCTCGAAGAAATTTTGAATTCCCGCTTTTGAATTCTTTTGTCATGCCATCTTTTTACTTTTTCTTTGAATAGCCTAGCATTTTCATACGCTTGCGTTCTCCATTCATCTTGTGAGCTAATATTAAATAGCCTCTTTTCACCAACAAGTTTGAAATCATAGTTGAGTTCTTTAATTTCCCAAAATGCTTTTATGTTCTAATTCTAGAGGCAGATGGCAAGCTTTCCCATATACCATTTTATATGGAGACATACCCATAAGATTTTTATAAGATGTTCTATAGGCCCAAAGTGCATCATCTAATCTCTTAGACAAACTCTTACGAGACCTACTGATAGTTTTTTGTAATATTAATTTTATTTCTCTATTCCGAAGTTCTACCTGACCACTAGATTGAGGATGATAGGGTGATGCAATTCTATGGTTCACACCATATTTAGCAAGCATCTTACGGAAATCACCATGAATAAAGTGTGAACCACCATCGGTCATTAAACATCTAGGGACTCCAAACCTTGGAAAGATAACCTCTTTAAGCATTTTAATGTAGGTGTGGTGATCAGCACTACTATTTGGAATAGCCTCTACCCACTTAGTGACATAATCAACCGCAACTAAAATATAATTGTATCCGTTAGAGGAAGGAAAAGGTCCCATATAATCAAAACCCCATACATCAAATGGTTCAACAACAAGTGAATAATTCATAGGCATTTCTTAACGCTTAACGATATTACCAATTCTTTGATATTCATCACAAGACAAGACAAACTTACGGGCATCCTTGAAGAGAGTAGCCCAATAAAAACCAGATTGCAATACCTTGTGAGAAGTTCATCTCCCGCATGATGTCCTCCATAAGCTTCGGAATGACATTTCCGTAGGATTTGTTCCTGTTCATGCTCAGGTACACAACATCTAATAATATGATCCACTCCTTCTTTATAAAGATGTGGGTCATCCCAAAAGTGATGTCTCAAGTCATATAAGATTTTTTTCTTTTGTTGGTATGTAAAGCTAGGTGGTATATATTAAGCGACAATGTAATTATCATAATCAACATAGCAAGGTGTGTTGTGTGAGACACTTATTGCAGCTAGTTGTTCGCCAGGCAAAATATCATCAATAGGTAGTGGGTCATCAAGAATATTTTCTAACCTAGATAAGTTATCAGCTATGGGGTTCTCGGCTCCTTTCCTATCAACGATATGTAAATCAAATTCCTGAAGCAAGAGAACCCACCTAATGAGTCTAGGTTAGCATCTTTATTTTCCATAAGATATTTTATAGCAGCATGGTCAGTGTGAATAGTAACTTTGGAATCGACAATGTAAGGTCTAAATTTATCACAAGCAAACACGACTGCTAAAAATTCTTTTTCAGTAGTGGCATAATTTCTTTGGGCACAGTCTAGAGTTTTGCTAGCATAACGGATAACATTTAATTTCTTATCAACTCTTAGTCCTAGAACAACACCAACATCATAATCACTAGCATCACACATAATTTCAAAAGGCAAGTTCCAATCAGGTGGTTGAACAATAGGTGAAGTGGTTAAGGATTTCTTTAGTGTTTCAAAGGCTTCCATGCAATCATCATAAAAAACAAAGGGAATATCCTTTTGCAAAAGATTAGAAAGAGGCCTACAAATTCTAGAGAAGTCTTTAATGAACCTCCCATAAAAACCAACATGACCAAGGAAACTTCGAATACCTTTGGTATCTTTAGGACATGGCATTTTCTTAATTGCACCAACTTTCGCTTGATCCACCTCAATACCTCGTTCAGAAAATTTATGCCCCAAGACAATACCTTCATTAACCATAAAGCGGCACTTCTCCCAATTCAAGACGAGATTAGTTTTTTCACACCTCTGCAAAACTCGATCAAGGTTGCTTGAGCAATCATCAAAAGAAGTTTCATAAACAGAAAAATCATCCATGAAAACCTCCACAATATTTTCACAAAAATCAGAGAATATAGCAGTCATACATCTTTGAAAGGTAGTATGTGCATTGCATAAACCAAAAGGCATACGTCTATAAGCATAGGTTCCAAAAGGGCAAGTAAAGGTGGTTTTCTGTTGATCGGATTGTGAAACGGGTATTTGAGAGAAACCAGAATATCTATCTAGGAAACAAAAGTGTGTGTGTGTGCTTAGATAGTCTCTCTAGCATTTTATCAATGAAAGGCAAAGGGTAATGATCTTTACTAGTAGCGTTATTTAATTTTCTAAAATCAATTACCATTCTATAGCTAGTGCCAAATCTTTGTGGAATGAATTCATTCTTATCATTAGGAACAATGGTAATACCTCCTTTCTTAGGGACACAATGAACGAGACTTGCCCATCTACTATCAGCTATAGGATAGATTATACCTGCTTCGAGAAGCTTTAATATTTCAGTTCTTACCACTTCCTTCACCTTAGGATTTAGCATCAGGTTCCATATTGATCTTGTGCTGACATAGAGTGCGCCTAATGCCCTTAAGATCATCAAGAGTATATCCAATAGCAGACCGGTGCTTCCTTAGAACTTTCAATAATCTCTCTTCTTCATGTTCTAAAAGGTTAGCACTAATAATAACGGGATACATATTTTTCTCATCAAGATAAGCATACTTCAAATTGTCAGGAAATTGTTTCAATTCAAACACATGATCACCTTTAGGTGGAGGAGGACCTCCAAGGGTTTCAATAGGAAAATTGTGTTTCAAGAGAGGTTGTTGTTCGAAGAAAATTTGATCTATTTCATTTCTTTCACGCAAGTGCATATCATTTTCATGATCAAGCAAATATTGTTCTAATGGATCAGTAGGTGGCACAACAATAGAAGCAAGACCAATCATTTCATCCTTATTAGGTACTTCTCTATCACGGGGTTGTCTACTGAACTTGGAAAAATTAGACTCCTGAGACACATTACCAAAACTGACACCGTTGGTTTGTTTTTCACAATCTATCTTAATATTGACGGTGCTCAAGAAAGGTCTACCAAAGATAATGGAACAAAAGTCATCTTGTGGGGAACCAAGGACTAGAAAATCAGTAGGGTGTTTTACTTTCCCACACAAGACTTCAGCATCTCTAACAATCCCAAGTGGTGTGATAGTGTCTCTATTAGCAAGTTTAATAGTAACATCAATATCTTCTATTTCGGCAGGTGCTATTTCATTCATAATTTCTTGGTATAAGGTAAAAGGAATAGCACTCACACTAGCACCCAAATCACATAAGCCATGATAACTATGATCTCTTATTTTTTAACTGAGACAATAGGCAAGCCAACTACAGGTCTGTGTTTGTCTTTTTCGTCGGGTTTAACGATTCTATCAGCTTCATCACAGAAGTAAATGACATGCCCATCGACATTTTCTACCCAGAGATCTTTAACCATAGCAACACTAGGTTCTACTTTAATTTGTTCAGAGGGCTTAGGTGTTCTAATATTACTTTTGCGAACCACGGCATGTTCCTTTATCCTAACAGGGAAAGGTGGTTTCTCAATATAAGCAGTAAGCACAACTGGATCAATATTGTAAACCATAGTTTCTTCTTTAGCTATGACTGGTTCTTTAATTTCTTCTTTAATAGGGGGAGGATATTTAAACCACTTCTCCTTAGGGGGGTCAACATGAGTAGCAAATGCTTCACAGAAAGAGGCTACTAACTCAGAGTCAAGTCC